>CM068376.1:144665957-145265957 GCA_034769895.1 Magicicada septendecula | reverse complement strand
AACAAAGGTTGTGTGGCTTCTGCATATTTGCTTGTAAATTTGTTATAAAAATTTGTAAGTCCCAGGAATCCCTTTAACTGCTTTTGATTCTTCGGGGTCGGGAACTTCCTGATTGCTGCTACTTTCTCTTCGGATGCTCGTATACCGTTAGTAGTAAGCTGATACCCTAGGTATGCGATCTCCTTGCGAAAAAATTGTGATTTTTCCAAATTTATTGTTAGGTTGGCTGCTAATAAATTCTCAAGTAATGCTTCAATATTTTCCAAATGTGTGCGTACGTTAGTCGAATAACAAAGACAATCGTCGACGTAGATGATTGTATTTTCTTTCACTCCCTCGGTCAATGCCATATCCAAACCTCTCGTCAGGGCTGCGGAACTGGTACTAAGCCCAAATGGAGTTACGGTATACCTGTAACACTTTCCTTCATACAGAAATGCGGTGTAATCTCGGCATTGTTGTTTGAACGGAACCTGCCAGAAGCTACTCGTTAGGTCTATTGTTGATAAGTACTTCATGTTACTGCATCTCGCCAGGATTTCTTGAATCGGAGTCGGTCCTTCGTAGTCTGGAACAGTGACACTATTTATCCTCCTCGCATCTAAACACAAACGTACATTCCCATCTTTCTTTATTACGGTGACCATTTGGTTGACGTATGGACTACTGCACCTTTCAATCACGCCATACCTTAGCATCTTGCTGATTTCGGCGTCCACCTTTTCCTTATACGCTATTGGGATTGGCCACCCGCGTTGGAAATATGGTGTTTTATCCGTCACCCTGAATTCATGTTCGTAGCAATCCATCCGTCCTGGACATTCCCGGAATACATTCTTATACTTTACCAAGATCCTTCTTAGTTCCTCCCTCGTCGTTTCGTCCTCACACGTCACACTGTCGACCTTCTCATCGATCCTCCTCTCGATTCCGTCCCAATCCTCTTCTAATAGTTCCATATGTATGATTGGTATCCGCAGTTCCTGTTCACCAGTCCTCCCTTCGAGTTCGATGGTTCCCTTCTTCATATCGATCACACATCCCTCTTCTTTTAAAAAACTGATACCTAATATGCAGTCCCTAATTAAATTCGGTATTACTAGGAAAACACAATCTAATGTAACATCATCAATATAAATTTCACACATAATTTGTTTCCTGATTAATTTAGACTTTCCGCCGACTGCACTTACAATTAGCGTGTTGTTCATGCGGAGTTCTTCGTATGGACGCAGGCGTTGCTTATTTCTGTTAAACCATTCCTCTGATATCCCGTTAATGGCAGAACCTGTATCAATCAAGGCAAGAACCGGAACATCACCATTAAATTTTACCTCTATCTCTGGACATTTAGAGATTCGCCCTTCCAGTTGTGTTTGTTCATCCAAGATTAACTCATGTCGTAAGTCAGGTAACAAAATATCGGTCTCGTACTGTTGTAGTGTGGGTCGACGAACGGCTATCTTTTCATGTGACCCACTTAATTTTTTTTTCTACTGTACCACCACCCTTAGCGGCAGACGTTGAGGCACCATTGTTTACGAATTCAATGGTATTTATTGCCGGCTTGTTACCGAAATGTTGGGGTTGTCGGTAGTTCCCTCCTTCCCCCTTTCTATGTTGCCAGTGTGAAGGTTTTTGCTCCGTAATCACTTTGTTTACAGTGGTGTTTTGTGGACCGTGAGGCACCCCTCTCGTGTCTCGTTCGTTCAACTTTTCTGTCTGTCGCACAAACCGATCATCTCTATTGTTTCTTTGCTGGATCATGGCATATTCGGAAATCAATGATTCAAGATTCTGTATCATCCTTACGTCCCTAGTCACGCTTGCTATCTCTAATTCTCGCCCATAATGACGCGTTATCTTTCTAATCAGTTGATAATCCGTGAGCGGCGGTGTAAGCTGACGGCTTTCCAGAAGTTGTCGTTCCATGTATTGTACAGCGCTCATACTCCCTCACCAGTCGAAACGACCATACTCCAGCTTGTTTCGGACATCATCTTGCTTCTCCGGGCCCCAATACTTCTGTGTAAAGATTTCTTTAAACTCATCAAAGTTCTTGATCTGGTCACATACCACACGCCACCATATAGCCGCATCGGCCTCGAGATGTTTCCCTATCCACTTCACGTTATCCGCTGGGTAGTACATTAGCTGGTGTTCGGATAATTCCTTTAGGAACTCTATAGGAAAACGGTCTGTTCCGTTGTACTTGAGTTCGGAATTATTGTTTCCATTCGCTCTCGTGGACGGTCCTATCTCAGTTTCCGCTATCCGTCGCTGTAGTCTTTCTTGTCCACTTTTAATATGATTTATGTGACTTCTCAATTCTTCAATTATCACATCCTTTTCCTTCTCCGTTGTTGTGGTCTTCTCTTCCGCCATGCGTTGACGGTCGTCCACTTCAACGATCTTCTGTTTTAATACCTTGACGGCTTCTCCCTGCTCTTGTTGTTGTTGTGTAATATTGTGCTGCATCTCTCTTCTCCATTCCTCATTTCTATTGTTCGTCTCTTGGATTCGGTGATCTAATTTTTGGTCGACTTGTTCGATTACCTTCTGTGTATTATTTATGGCTTCCTGCCACTCTTGACGGTCTTTCTCTCTCACTTCTTTATTCTCTTTTACCTGTTTTCTTCAGTTCATTTTTCAACTCTTTTATTCCACTTTCACTCTTCTTTTGTAGATCGCTGATTTTCTCATCCCACTTCTTAGCGTACTCCTGTAGATCTAGTTTTATTCTGCTGATCTGTTCTTCATTGTGTCGTTTTAATTCCTCCTGCGTCTTGTCTTGCTTCTCGCTCAGTTCTCTGTTTGTTGTCCTAATTTCTCTAATTTCTGTGTCATTAAATTTTGGTTTTCGTTTTGTTGCTCTAACTTCTGTTCCAGATCATTCTTTTGTTGATCTAACTTCTCGGTCAGCTTCTCGAATAGGGTTTGCAGGTTCATTTCGCCGGGTTGGGACACCTGTCCCCCCGCCCTTATCTCAGATTCACACACGCTGACCTCGTCGCTGGGCGTCGTGTTCTCCTCCCGTCCTTCTATGTTTGATTCGTTATTAATGTCGAATTCTCGACTTTCGGAGTTATTGTTATTATTCGCCATTTTTGCTCGACTTCGTGTAATCATTCAGAGTTGTTTTACAAGTATTTATTTTTATTCTAATGCTTATATTATACTTTATCAAACTACTAGCTATTCTACTATACCACTGCCTGCACTTAACCAGCTCGTTTAACAAGGATTACCCCCATTAATCGGCCATCAGTTTGGGCGCCATATACAATGTTAATATTTATGCAATAAAATTAATTAATTCATTAATTATGATTGATTACTTTTATAGGTATGTAAATCTTTACTTTATATTGCCCCGTGATGTTGGAGCACCATGTACCACGTTCATATGCCCCACGTTGGGCGCCATATACGATGTTAATATCTATGCTAATTATGTGCATAGATTAATTAATTCATTAATTATATAAAAATTGATCTGTATTTAAGAAAGTGTTGCCGGTACAAACTTTGTCGTACTTACATGTATCTAGCCCCGTAGTTGGACGCCATATACAATGATATATTTATGCAAATTATATGCATAGATTAATTAATCCAATTATAAATTTATTTGTGTTTATAAAGGTGATATCAGTACGAACTATGTTGAATCTTCTAGAGTTAATGATGTGTCGATTTTATTGCTTTCATATATCCATTGTTATTTTATTGTAGTACTTTCATTGTGTAAACTAATTGAATTATCTCTTTAATAGAGTCATGATCAAAGTGTATCTAACTCTGAGTTTGGGTGATCATATACGATATAGTTAATGCCATGTGTTGAACTGCCATACACAATGTTAACAAATTCATTCCTTTAAATAATAAATAATTGTATGAATTGAATTAGAGTTAATTAATTATTCACACTCAAACTTGTTACATATGAAATTACTTCTGACTTTAACTGTCTTCCAAACTTCTATTCTGTGTATCTTTCTGAGTAATTTATTTGATAATCGTTAACTTGAATTATAAATTATAGATACTGTTCAGTGAAAGGTTAAGTTGTGAGTCAGGTTTTTACATAAATCAATAGAATACTAACGAATCCATTCTAACTTACGTTTATTAAAATCATATTTCATTCTTTTCATGTCATAACATTAATTTAAGAGCACTTACAAATCTTCAACAACACAATAAAATTCTATGCCACATTTAAATAATTAAATAAACAAATTTAAATAACTAAGTGAGCGATCAAATGTAGATGCTTCTTCGTCTGTGATGACGTTACTAACTAACAATGTGGTATGCTCATATTTTGTATTAAGTATTTTATATTAAAACACATTAAAAATTTATATGCATGAAATAATCATTATTAACAATACACATATCAATCATATACATGGCTAAAATCCTGTCCCCTGCAACAGGCACATCAAAATACATACATAGTTACAAAATATATTAACAAGAAGACATGTATAATATTCTAGAACATAATATTCCCTACCTATGGATTCGTATCTATCTGACTCATACTTATATAATTTTCTCAGGTGGTTTGGTTCTAAGTGTCAGGTCAGTGGTATTTGATAAATTACTAATTATAAGAAGAGATTATTTTTGTACTTTACTCGTTCTGCCGTGATGTGTCACTCCCATGATGTATCCCTGCGTTGATGAGTGTGGTTAATCCATATGGAACTCGTTCGCAAACACACTTCCGCACACCGCGACAGTCACTTTGAGCTTTTAAGATTATTATAATACAAGTCGTGGCATTTTACTCGTAATCGGTCGGCTATGTTTTACTCGCGTATGTGTCTATTTACGCGGTTCACAGTTCGATACCGTATGCTTCTAATAGTTTTTCATCCCGGACGACCACTCTTTTCGGCGCCTAGATTGTTTTCAAGTTCATTAGGCACTTGTTCACACTTCTATTTACTTGAGTTAACTACGAAACACTGTAGTATCACTACTTTTCTGTAATTGTTCAAGAATGTCACTGCAAAATGTCAGTATCTTTATGACGGTGTATTACATGGAATTTATAAAGATTGTTACTCGCGCTTCATCGCGAAAACTACTGTTCCGTTTTGCGTTCTGAGTCTTATTCGCGCACTTCCATTTAGTCGTAATAACGTCTTAATCGTCTCTACCGAAATACGTTATAACTTATACACTGCATTAAGTTCTTATAATTGAACTATTATGAAACTGAAATACAAGTTCAAATAGACTGATCGAAACTGAGTTAAGAATTTTAATAAACTGAGAACAAAACTGTAGCAAACTGATCTTAATAAACTGAGCCAAAAATTGTAGTACACTGAGAGCGCGTCCCCCTGTGTAAACGGTTTTTATTCCTTCTGATGTTCCCACTCTTGGGATTCTGATGAGCGCTCCAGCTTCCCACCAAATCATTTTTGATAGGTTTATTCCATGGACCTCCCTGTGTCCTCTCGTCTCCAGTCTGTATTTCTAACGAATTCTCCACCCAGTGCTGTTTGGAGAGGGACGTTCATACACGAGATTCGCTCTCTGGTCTCAAGCTTCTCTCTGAACCATCCCCTACAGAAGTTCCCTCCGGAATTCTCGTTCCTCATTGGCTTGTTGGCTTTCTCAACTTGAATTTGACGTAGTCCACGTGGACTGGATGAGTCGCTGTCTTACGTCCGTTGCCCTGTTCCTGGAATCAGTGCTAAGGCCACTTTTCAAAATCACATCTGCTACTTTTGTTGTAGCGTGTCGAATTTCCTTATTGTTGGTATGCTGAAGACTTCCTTCATTGACTTACGGGTGGCATAACATCTGTGCTCTCCACAAGCGTCACTTAGTCGCCTGTCCCATTGTCCGTGCATAAACCACTGTCTTTGAGAAGTCGCACACATGGTTTTGAACAATACTCTCGCCGTTGGTTCTGTGTTTTTCTCGCTACTGGACAGATGTTAGGGTAGTTTTCTTTTGTCCTAATTGTGGAGTCAAGCATTCCCACGCATGGTCCAGTTCGCTGCAACATGTGCCATACAGCTCATTGTTCGTGAATAGTTTTTACGACGTCTTAATGGAAAGGAAAGGTTTGTTCCTTTTCGTCGCCCACCCTCGAACAAAGCTAACATGTGTCACTTTTGATGGGCTCTAATTGCTGGTGTTCTTCCCTCGCAATACCCAAAAAATTTAAAAAAAATATTTGAAATAATAATCGGACAGTGTCCCCAAATATGATTCGTCGTGCAGATTTAACGGAACGAGTAATTCATATTTCGCCCTTACTCGCATACGATCACTAAGTACATTGGCCATCTCCCATTGGAACGAGTATAGTTGACCTATATCTTCCTCTCGACTGACCTACTGTTGTTCTGAACCGTTTCTCTCCCTTTTTTTTTTCATTCACCCGAGTGTTTAATTAATTGCTTATCAAATATAAATACGAATCCATTTACAAAGAATATTTCCATACTTGTGGAATGACTATACTCTCTAGTGCGTTCATAGATCTGTCTATATACATACATTACAGAAACAAATTGTAATTATTTTGTTTACAAGCTACCTTTTTACTTGCGTATGCAATATAAACTATATAAACACTAGTAGTAATTTATTGCTTATGAATACTTCTAAAAAATTTCATTATTACTTTCAAAATTAATTTGCGATTAAAATTTTTTTTTAGACATCATATACTTACAAATGTTCATCGTAATTCCTACCCTCTGGTATTTTGAATCTAAATTTTTTGTTAAACACACGTTTAATTATTTACAACAAATTAAATCGAATTTGTATAATTCTACAGGCCAAACAAACTTATTTTATATCCACTCTTTCTATGCTTATAATACAATCTTAAGTTCAATATTTAATTCTAACAATTTATTACAATATTTAATTCTGTTATGCAACTCAGTTGCTTATATCTGTCCTTCAATAAAAAAAATTGTCAATAGTATAACAACTATATCTGTTAATTAATTTACAATTTATACAATATATAAAATCTGACATTCTAAATTTATTACAAGTTGAAAATTTCACCTAGACAATTCTGAATGAATTAACTAGTAGATTGCATTCGCGCCTACTACCGTTATTCCTTTTCATCCAGATCGGTCATTTCTCCTCCTATTCCGACGCTTAGCTCATTTCTCTTTCTGCTGTCTATTAGTGAAGTAGGTATAGTCCTTCTATAACATCGTCTCGCATGGAGAGTGTCTTTACTAACTACAACTTTACCTGTGCCGTCAGCCTCGTCAGCTGAGCTTACGTCACTTCACACCTCCCTCTCTGTTTATTTACTACTTCACATGATTTTCAACCTTACTCATTACTTATTCGCTTTTCAGCAAACACTTTCACCTCGCATGCATGCTGATGCCGTGTTTCGCCATAGTTACTCTCCCCTTACGTAATATGGTTTCAATAGTCTTACATTGAATTTGCCGCGTGTTTTAGTTTCGTCGCAATTATCTACTAATATATACGTAGATTCGCCTACAATATCTTTAATCCTAAAAGGTCCTGTGTACAATTCACAAAACTTTTCGATTCTTCTTTGTATCGCATCGGATTGGTAATGTGTCCGTACCAATACCAAATCTCCTACCTGAAATTTCGTCACTTTGTTCGCTTCGTTCACGCGTTTTGCATGTCGCTCTCGTTTTCGTTTGATCCTTACGAATATCTGGTGGTTATCCACTGTCTCTTCTTCCGTTTCACAGTTTTCCTTTATAAATTTCTCCCATACACGACTCGGCTTTCTTCCGTGATGTGCTTCATACGGTGTAACTTCTATTGTTTCATGGTAGACTTCATTAATGCAGCATTCTATAGTATTTATGAATTTAGACCATTTTGTGTGTTGGTCCCCTACGAATATTCTAAATAGGTTTCCCAGTTGCCTATTTACGCGTTTGGCAAGGTTTGTCTGTGGGTTCCTTATCGCTGTATATTTAGGTATGATTCCAAGTTCATCTAGTCCTTTAATCCACTGTTTGGTTGGACGTGAACTGCGTACCATTATCAGTGAGTATTGCTTTCGGTTTTCCACACTCATTGACATATTGCCGGAGTCTACGAAGCGTAGCTACTGTTGTGGCTCTTCTAAGTGTATATAGTTTTACATACTTGGTAAAGTTATCTATAATGACAAGGATATACTTTACTCCTGCTGCTGCTGTTGGAAGAGGTCCATAAAAGTCGCCGCTAATCAATTCACCTTTACTCGTCGGTATAATCAGCTTCGTGCCACCAAATAAGTTACGATTATTTGAATCTTTACATTTTTGGCACTTATCACATGTTTTCACGTACGCCTGTACGCGCTTCGTCATTCGGTCGAAAGTGAAATGTTTCTGCACTACCTTTATGCATTTCTTACTGCCAACATGACCGTACATTGTGTGTATTTCTCCGATGAGTCTCCTCGTAACGCTTTCCGGTACTTAGAGTTCCCATCGTCCCTTACTTTTTCTATACAATTTACCATTACTACACTTATAAAACTTACATAATTCATTCTTATCATCCGTCGTCAAATCCTTCATTATCTGCTGTAACTTCTTATCTTCTAACTGGTACGTCTCGAAGTTCTTTAACATCATGTTCATTTCTTTACTCATTTTAATTATTGTATGGTTCATGTGATATTCATAACTGTCGTCGACTGGATCTTCCTTCGTCATATCCTCTGGGTAACGACTCAAGATGTCGGCAACGATATTCTCCTTTCCCTTACAGTGAATTATATCAAAGTTATATTCTTGAATACTAAGTATCCAACGTGTGATCCTTGAGTTGTTCAGGTGACATTTACTCATGAAGACCAACGCCTTGTTATCCGTTATTATGGTCAACGGCTGTCCTAAAACGTAAATTCGGAATTTCTCCAGGCATCTAACTATGCTTAGTAGCTCTTTCTCCGTAGTAAAGTAGTTTAATTCCGCACCTTTGAACGTTTTACTAGTATACGCTACAACGCAGATGTTTTTGTCGTCATCCAACTGGTATAATTGGCCTCCATATGCGAAATTACTCGCATCACACTGCAAGAAGTACCTCTTATTTACCTGTGGAAAACTTAATTTAATAGTATTGATAAACAAGTCCTTGACCTTCTGGAAACACTGGTCAAGATCGGGCGTCCATTTAAATTTCTGACCCTTTTTAAGTAGACTTAACAAAGGTTGTGTGGCTTCTGCATATTTGCTTGTAAATTTGTTATAAAAATTTGTAAGTCCCAGGAATCCCTTTAACTGCTTTTGATTCTTCGGGGTCGGGAACTTCCTGATTGCTGCTACTTTCTCTTCGGATGCTCGTATACCGTTAGTAGTAAGCTGATACCCTAGGTATGCGATCTCCTTGCGAAAAAATTGTGATTTTTCCAAATTTATTGTTAGGTTGGCTGCTAATAAATTCTCAAGTAATGCTTCAATATTTTCCAAATGTGTGCGTACGTTAGTCGAATAACAAAGACAATCGTCGACGTAGATGATTGTATTTTCTTTCACTCCCTCGGTCAATGCCATATCCAAACCTCTCGTCAGGGCTGCGGAACTGGTACTAAGCCCAAATGGAGTTACGGTATACCTGTAACACTTTCCTTCATACAGAAATGCGGTGTAATCTCGGCATTGTTGTTTGAACGGAACCTGCCAGAAGCTACTCGTTAGGTCTATTGTTGATAAGTACTTCATGTTACTGCATCTCGCCAGGATTTCTTGAATCGGAGTCGGTCCTTCGTAGTCTGGAACAGTGACACTATTTATCCTCCTCGCATCTAAACACAAACGTACATTCCCATCTTTCTTTATTACGGTGACCATTTGGTTGACGTATGGACTACTGCACCTTTCAATCACGCCATACCTTAGCATCTTGCTGATTTCGGCGTCCACCTTTTCCTTATACGCTATTGGGATTGGCCACCCGCGTTGGAAATATGGTGTTTTATCCGTCACCCTGAATTCATGTTCGTAGCAATCCATCCGTCCTGGACATTCCCGGAATACATTCTTATACTTTACCAAGATCCTTCTTAGTTCCTCCCTCGTCGTTTCGTCCTCACACGTCACACTGTCGACCTTCTCATCGATCCTCCTCTCGATTCCGTCCCAGTCCTCTTCTAATAGTTCCATATGTATGATTGGTATCCGCAGTTCCTGTTCACCAGTCCTCCCTTCGAGTTCGATGGTTCCCTTCTTCATATCGATCACACATCCCTCTTCTTTTAAAAAACTGATACCTAATATGCAGTCCCTAATTAAATTCGGTATTACTAGGAAAACACAATCTAATGTAACATCATCAATATAAATTTCACACATAATTTGTTTCCTGATTAATTTAGACTTTCCGCCGACTGCACTTACAATTAGCGTGTTGTTCATGCGGAGTTCTTCGTATGGACGCAGGCGTTGCTTATTTCTGTTAAACCATTCCTCTGATATCCCGTTAATGGCAGAACCTGTATCAATCAAGGCAAGAACCGTAACATCACCATTAAATTTTACCTCTATCTCTGGACATTTAGAGATTCGCCCTTCCAGTTGTGTTTGTTCATCCAAGATTAACTCATGTCGTAAGTCAGGTAACAAAATATCGGTCTCGTACTGTTGTAGTGTGGGTCGACGAACGGCTATCTTTTCATGTGACCCACTTAATTTTTTTTTCTACTGTACCACCACCCTTAGCGGCAGACGTTGAGGCACCATTGTTTACGAATTCAATGGTATTTATTGCCGGCTTGTTACCGAAATGTTGGGGTTGTCGGTAGTTCCCTCCTTCCCCCTTTCTATGTTGCCAGTGTGAAGGTTTTTGCTCCGTAATCACTTTGTTTACAGTGGTGTTTTGTGGACCGTGAGGCACCCCTCTCGTGTCTCGTTCGTTCAACTTTTCTGTCTGTCGCACAAACCGATCATCTCTATTGTTTCTTTGCTGGATCATGGCATATTCGGAAATCAATGATTCAAGATTCTGTATCGTCCTTACGTCCCTAGTCACGCTTGCTATCTCTAATTCTCGCCCATAATGACGCGTTATCTTTCTAATCAGTTGATAATCCGTGAGCGGCGGTGTAAGCTGACGGCTTTCCAGAAGTTGTCGTTCCATGTATTGTACAGCGCTCATACTCCCTCACCAGTCGAAACGACCATACTCCAGCTTGTTTCGGACATCATCTTGCTTCTCCGGGCCCCAATACTTCTGTGTAAAGATTTCTTTAAACTCATCAAAGTTCTTGATCTGGTCACATACCACACGCCACCATATAGCCGCATCGGCCTCGAGATGTTTCCCTATCCACTTCACGTTATCCGCTGGGTAGTACATTAGCTGGTGTTCGGATAATTCCTTTAGGAACTCTATAGGAAAACGGTCTGTTCCGTTGTACTTGAGTTCGGAATTATTGTTTCCATTCGCTCTCGTGGACGGTCCTATCTCAGTTTCCGCTATCCGTCGCTGTAGTCTTTCTTGTCCACTTTTAATATGATTTATGTGACTTCTCAATTCTTCAATTATCACATCCTTTTCCTTCTCCGTTGTTGTGGTCTTCTCTTCCGCCATGCGTTGACGGTCGTCCACTTCAACGATCTTCTGTTTTAATACCTTGACGGCTTCTCCCTGCTCTTGTTGTTGTTGTGTAATATTGTGCTGCATCTCTCTTCTCCATTCCTCATTTCTATTGTTCGTCTCTTGGATTCGGTGATCTAATTTTTGGTCGACTTGTTCGATTACCTTCTGTGTATTATTTATGGCTTCCTGCCACTCTTGACGGTCTTTCTCTCTCACTTCTTTATTCTCTTTTACCTGTTTTCTTCAGTTCATTTTTCAACTCTTTTATTCCACTTTCACTCTTCTTTTGTAGATCGCTGATTTTCTCATCCCACTTCTTAGCGTACTCCTGTAGATCTAGTTTTATTCTGCTGATCTGTTCTTCATTGTGTCGTTTTAATTCCTCCTGCGTCTTGTCTTGCTTCTCGCTCAGTTCTCTGTTTGTTGTCCTAATTTCTCTAATTTCTGTGTCATTAAATTTTGGTTTTCGTTTTGTTGCTCTAACTTCTGTTCCAGATCATTCTTTTGTTGATCTAACTTCTCGGTCAGCTTCTCGAATAGGGTTTGCAGGTTCATTTCGCCGGGTTGGGACACCTGTCCCCCCGCCCTTATCTCAGATTCACACACGCTGACCTCGTCGCTGGGCGTCGTGTTCTCCTCCCGTCCTTCTATGTTTGATTCGTTATTAATGTCGAATTCTCGTCTTTCGGAGTTATTGTTATTATTCGCCATTTTTGCTCGACTTCGTGTAATCATTCAGAGTTGTTTTACAAGTATTTATTTTTATTCTAATGCTTATATTATACTTTATCAAACTACTAGCTATTCTACTATACCACTGCCTGCACTTAACCAGCTCGTTTAACAAGGATTACCCCCATTAATCGGCCATCAGTTTGGGCGCCATATACAATGTTAATATTTATGCAATAAAATTAATTAATTCATTAATTATGATTGATTACTTTTATAGGTATGTAAATCTTTACTTTATATTGCCCCGTGATGTTGGAGCACCATGTACCACGTTCATATGCCCCACGTTGGGCGCCATATACGATGTTAATATCTATGCTAATTATGTGCATAGATTAATTAATTCATTAATTATATAAAAATTGATCTGTATTTAAGAAAGTGTTGCCGGTACAAACTTTGTCGTACTTACATGTATCTAGCCCCGTAGTTGGACGCCATATACAATGATATATTTATGCAAATTATATGCATAGATTAATTAATCCAATTATAAATTTATTTGTGTTTATAAAGGTGATATCAGTACGAACTATGTTGAATCTTCTAGAGTTAATGATGTGTCGATTTTATTGCTTTCATATATCCATTGTTATTTTATTGTAGTACTTTCATTGTGTAAACTAATTGAATTATCTCTTTAATAGAGTCATGATCAAAGTGTATCTAACTCTGAGTTTGGGTGATCATATACGATATAGTTAATGCCATGTGTTGAACTGCCATACACAATGTTAACAAATTCATTCCTTTAAATAATAAATAATTGTATGAATTGAATTAGAGTTAATTAATTATTCACACTCAAACTTGTTACATATGAAATTACTTCTGACTTTAACTGTCTTCCAAACTTCTATTCTGTGTATCTTTCTGAGTAATTTATTTGATAATCGTTAACTTGAATTATAAATTATAGATACTGTTCAGTGAAAGGTTAAGTTGTGAGTCAGGTTTTTACATAAATCAATAGAATACTAACGAATCCATTCTAACTTACGTTTATTAAAATCATATTTCATTCTTTTCATGTCATAACATTAATTTAAGAGCACTTACAAATCTTCAACAACACAATAAAATTCTATGCCACATTTAAATAATTAAATAAACAAATTTAAATAACTAAGTGAGCGATCAAATGTAGATGCTTCTTCGTCTGTGATGACGTTACTAACTAACAATGTGGTATGCTCATATTTTGTATTAAGTATTTTATATTAAAACACATTAAAAATTTATATGCATGAAATAATCATTATTAACAATACACATATCAATCATATACATGGCTAAAATCCTGTCCCCTGCAACAGGCACATCAAAATACATACATAGTTACAAAATATATTAACAAGAAGACATGTATAATATTCTAGAACATAATATTCCCTACCTATGGATTCGTATCTATCTGACTCATACTTATATAATTTTCTCAGGTGGTTTGGTTCTAAGTGTCAGGTCAGTGGTATTTGATAAATTACTAATTATAAGAAGAGATTATTTTTGTACTTTACTCGTTCTGCCGTGATGTGTCACTCCCATGATGTATCCCTGCGTTGATGAGTGTGGTTAATCCATATGGAACTCGTTCGCAAACACACTTCCGCACACCGCGACAGTCACTTTGAGCTTTTAAGATTATTATAATACAAGTCGTGGCATTTTACTCGTAATCGGTCGGCTATGTTTTACTCGCGTATGTGTCTATTTACGCGGTTCACAGTTCGATACCGTATGCTTCTAATAGTTTTTCATCCCGGACGACCACTCTTTTCGGCGCCTAGATTGTTTTCAAGTTCATTAGGCACTTGTTCACACTTCTATTTACTTGAGTTAACTACGAAACACTGTAGTATCACTACTTTTCTGTAATTGTTCAAGAATGTCACTGCAAAATGTCAGTATCTTTATGACGGTGTATTACATGGAATTTATAAAGATTGTTACTCGCGCTTCATCGCGAAAACTACTGTTCCGTTTTGCGTTCTGAGTCTTATTCGCGCACTTCCATTTAGTCGTAATAACGTCTTAATCGTCTCTACCGAAATACGTTATAACTTATACACTGCATTAAGTTCTTATAATTGAACTATTATGAAACTGAAATACAAGTACAAATAGACTGATCGAAACTGAGTTAAGAATTTTAATAAACTGAGAACAAAACTGTAGCAAACTGATCTTAATAAACTGAGCCAAAAATTGTAGTACACTGAGAGCGCGTCCCCCTGTGTAAACGGTTTTTATTCCTTCTGATGTTCCCACTCTTGGGATTCTGATGAGCGCTCCAGCTTCCCACCAAATCATTTTTGATAGGTTTATTCCATGGACCTCCCTGTGTCCTCTCGTCTCCAGTCTGTATTTCTAACGAATTCTCCACCCAGTGCTGTTTGGAGAGGGACGTTCATACACGAGATTCGCTCTCTGGTCTCAAGCTTCTCTCTGAACCATCCCCTACAGAAGTTCCCTCCGGAATTCTCGTTCCTCATTGGCTTGTTGGCTTTCTCAACTTGAATTTGACGTAGTCCACGTGGACTGGATGAGTCGCTGTCTTACGTCCGTTGCCCTGTTCCTGGAATCAGTGCTAAGGCCACTTTTCAAAATCACATCTGCTACTTTTGTTGTAGCGTGTCGAATTTCCTTATTGTTGGTATGCTGAAGACTTCCTTCATTGACTTACGGGTGGCATAACATCTGTGCTCTCCACAAGCGTCACTTAGTCGCCTGTCCCATTGTCCGTGCATAAACCACTGTCTTTGAGAAGTCGCACACATGGTTTTGAACAATACTCTCGCCGTTGGTTCTGTGTTTTTCTCGCTACTGGACAGATGTTAGGGTAGTTTTCTTTTGTCCTAATTGTGGAGTCAAGCATTCCCACGCATGGTCCAGTTCGCTGCAACATGTGCCATACAGCTCATTGTTCGTGAATAGTTTTTACGACGTCTTAATGGAAAGGAAAGGTTTGTTCCTTTTCGTCGCCCACCCTCGAACAAAGCTAACATGTGTCACTTTTGATGGGCTCTAATTGCTGGTGTTCTTCCCTCGCAATACCCAAAAAATTTAAAAAAAATATTTGAAATAATAATCGGACAGTGTCCCCAAATATGATTCGTCGTGCAGATTTAACGGAACGAGTAATTCATATTTCGCCCTTACTCGCATACGATCACTAAGTACATTGGCCATCTCCCATTGGAACGAGTATAGTTGACCTATATCTTCCTCTCGACTGACCTACTGTTGTTCTGAACCGTTTCTCTCCCTTTTTTTTTTCATTCACCCGAGTGTTTAATTAATTGCTTATCAAATATAAATACGAATCCATTTACAAAGAATATTTCCATACTTGTGGAATGACTATACTCTCTAGTGCGTTCATAGATCTGTCTATATACATACATTACAGAAACAAATTGTAATTATTTTGTTTACAAGCTACCTTTTTACTTGCGTATGCAATATAAACTATATAAACACTAGTAGTAATTTATTGCTTATGAATACTTCTAAAAAATTTCATTATTACTTTCAAAATTAATTTGCGATTAAAATTTTTTTTTTAGACATCATATACTTACAAATGTTCATCGTAATTCCTACCCTCTGGTATTTTGAATCTAAATTTTTTGTTAAACACACGTTTAATTATTTACAACAAATTAAATCGAATTTGTATAATTCTACAGGCCAAACAAACTTATTTTATATCCACTCTTTCTATGCTTATAATACAATCTTAAGTTCAATATTTAATTCTAACAATTTATTACAATATTTAATTCTGTTATGCAACTCAGTTGCTTATATCTGTCCTTCAATAAAAAAAATTGTCAATAGTATAACAACTATATCTGTTAATTAATTTACAATTTATACAATATATAAAATCTGACATTCTAAATTTATTACAAGTTGAAAATTTCACCTAGACAATTCTGAATGAATTAACTAGTAGATTGCATTCGCGCCTACTACCGTTATTCCTTTTCATCCAGATCGGTCATTTCTCCTCCTATTCCGACGCTTAGCTCATTTCTCTTTCTGCTGTCTATTAGTGAAGTAGGTATAGTCCTTCTATAACATCGTCTCGCATGGAGAGTGTCTTTACTAACTACAACTTTACCTGTGCCGTCAGCCTCGTCAGCTGAGCTTACGTCACTTCACACCTCCCTCTCTGTTTATTTACTACCTCACATGATTTTCAACCTTACTCATTACTTATTCGCTTTTCAACAAACACTTTCACCTCGCATGCATGCTGATGCCGTGTTTCGCCATAGTTACTCTCCCCTTACGTAATATGGTTTCAATAGTCTTACATTGAATTTGCCGCGTGTTTTAGTTTCGTCGCAATTATCTACTAATATATACGTAGATTCGCCTACAATATCTTTAATCCTAAAAGGTCCTGTGTACAATTCACAAAACTTTTCGATTCTTCTTTGTATCGCATCGGATTGGCAATGTGTCCGTACCAATACCAAATCTCCTACCTGAAATTTCGTCACTTTGTTCGCTTCGTTCACGCGTTTTGCATGTCGCTCTCGTTTTCGTTTGATCCTTACGAATATCTGGTGGTTATCCACTGTCTCTTCTTCCGTTTCACAGTTTTCCTTTATAAATTTCTCCCATACACGACTCGGCTTTCTTCCGTGATGTGCTTCATACGGTGTAACTTCTATTGTTTCATGGTAGACTTCATTAATGCAGCATTCTATAGTATTTATGAATTTAGACCATTTTGTGTGTTGGTCCCCTACGAATATTCTAAATAGGTTTCCCAGTTGCCTATTTACGCGTTTGGCAAGGTTTGTCTGTGGGTTCCTTATCGCTGTATATTTAGGTATGATTCCAAGTTCATCTAGTCCTTTAATCCACTGTTTGGTTGGACGTGAACTGCGTACCATTATCAGTGAGTATTGCTTTCGGTTTTCCACACTCATTGACATATTGCCGGAGTCTACGAAGCGTAGCTACTGTTGTGGCTCTTCTAAGTGTATATAGTTTTACATACTTGGTAAAGTTATCTATAATGACAAGGATATACTTTACTCCTGCTGCTGCTGTTGGAAGAGGTCCATAAAAGTCGCCGCTAATCAATTCACCTTTACTCGTCGGTATAATCAGCTTCGTGCCACCAAATAAGTTACGATTATTTGAATCTTTACATTTTTGGCACTTATCACATGTTTTCACGTACGCCTGTACGCGCTTCGTCATTCGGTCGAAAGTGAAATGTTTCTGCACTACCTTTATGCATTTCTTACTGCCAACATGACCGTACATTGTGTGTATTTCTCCGATGAGTCTCCTCGTAACGCTTTCCGGTACTTAGAGTTCCCATCGTCCCTTACTTTTTCTATACAATTTACCATTACTACACTTATAAAACTTACATAATTCATTCTTATCATCCGTCGTCAAATCCTTCATTATCTGCTGTAACTTCTTATCTTCTAACTGGTACGTCTCGAAGTTCTTTAACATCATGTTCATTTCTTTACTCATTTTAATTATTGTATGGTTCATGTGATATTCATAACTGTCGTCGACTGGATCTTCCTTCGTCATATCCTCTGGGTAACGACTCAAGATGTCGGCAACGATATTCTCCTTTCCCTTACAGTGAATTATATCAAAGTTATATTCTTGAATACTAAGTATCCAACGTGTGATCTTTGAGTTGTTCAGGTGACATTTACTCATGAAGACCAACGCCTTGTTATCCGTTATTATGGTCAACGGCTGTCCTAAAACGTAAATTCGGAATTTCTCCAGGCATCTAACTATGCTTAGTAGCTCTTTCTCCGTAGTAAAGTAGTTTAATTCCGCACCTTTGAACGTTTTACTAGTATACGCTACAACGCAGATGTTTTTGTCGTCATCCAACTGGTATAATTGGCCTCCATATGCGAAATTACTCGCATCACACTGCAAGAAGTACCTCTTATTTACCTGTGGAAAACTTAATTTAATAGTATTGATAAACAAGTCCTTGACCTTCTGGAAACTCTGGTCAAGATCGGGCGTCCATTTAAATTTCTGACCCTTTTTAAGTAAACTTAACAAAGGTTGTGTGGCTTCTGCATATTTGCTTGTAAATTTGTTATAAAAATTTGTAAGTCCCAGGAATCCCTTTAACTGCTTTTGATTCTTCGGGGTCGGGAACTTCCTGATTGCTGCTACTTTCTCTTCGGATGCTCGTATACCGTTAGTAGTAAGCTGATACCCTAGGTATGCGATCTCCTTGCGAAAAAATTGTGATTTTTCCAAATTTATTGTTAGGTTGGCTGCTAATAAATTCTCAAGTAATGCTTCAATATTTTCCAAATGTGTGCGTACGTTAGTCGAATAACAAAGACAATCGTCGACGTAGATGATTGTATTTTCTTTCACTCCCTCGGTCAATGCCATATCCAAACCTCTCGTCAGGGCTGCGGAACTGGTACTAAGCCCAAATGGAGTTACGGTATACCTGTAACTCTTTCCTTCATACAGAAATGCGGTGTAATCTCGGCATTGTTGTTTGAACGGAACCTGCCAGAAGCTACTCGTTAGGTCTATTGTTGATAAGTACTTCATGTTACTGCATCTCGCCAGGATTTCTTGAATCGGAGTCGGTCCTTCGTAGTCTGGAACAGTGACACTATTTATCCTCCTCGCATCTAAACACAAACGTACATTCCCATCTTTCTTTATTACGGTGACCATTTGGTTGACGTATGGACTACTGCACCTTTCAATCACGCCATACCTTAGCATCTTGCTGATTTCGGCGTCCACCTTTTCCTTATACGCTATTGGGATTGGCCACCCGCGTTGGAAATATGGTGTTTTATCCGTCACCCTGAATTCATGTTCGTAGCAATCCATCCGTCCTGGACATTCCCGGAATACATTCTTATACTTTACCAAGATCCTTCTTAGTTCCTCCCTCGTCGTTTCGTCCTCACACGTCACACTGTCGACCTTCTCATCGATCCTCCTCTCGATTCCGTCCCAATCCTCTTCTAATAGTTCCATATGTATGATTGGTATCCGCAGTTCCTGTTCACCAGTCCTCCCTTCGAGTTCGATGGTTCCCTTCTTCATATCGATCACACATCCGTCTTCTTTTAAAAAACTGATACCTAATATGCAGTCCCTAATTAAATTCGGTATTACTAGGAAAACACAATCTAATGTAACATCATCAATATAAATTTCACACATAATTTGTTTCCTGATTAATTTAGACTTTCCGCCGACTGCACTTACAATTAGCGTGTTGTTCATGCGGAGTTCTTCGTATGGACGCAGGCGTTGCTTATTTCTGTTAAACCATTCCTCTGATATCCCGTTAATGGCAGAACCTGTATCAATCAAGGCAAGAACCGGAACATCACCATTAAATTTTACCTCTATCTCTGGACATTTAGAGATTCGCCCTTCCAGTTGTGTTTGTTCATCCAAGATTAACTCATGTCGTAAGTCAGGTAACAAAATATCGGTCTCGTACTGTTGTAGTGTGGGTCGACGAACGGCTATCTTTTCATGTGACCCACTTAATTTTTTTTTCTACTGTACCACCACCCTTAGCGGCAGACGTTGAGGCACCATTGTTTACGAATTCAATGGTATTTATTGCCGGCTTGTTACCGAAATGTTGGGGTTGTCGGTAGTTCCCTCCTTCCCCCTTTCTATGTTGCCAGTGTGAAGGTTTTTGCTCCGTAATCACTTTGTTTACAGTGGTGTTTTGTGGACCGTGAGGCACCCCTCTCGTGTCTCGTTCGTTCAACTTTTCTGTCTGTCGCACAAACCGATCATCTCTATTGTTTCTTTGCTGGATCATGGCATATTCGGAAATCAATGATTCAAGATTCTGTATCGTCCTTACGTCCCTAGTCACGCTTGCTATCTCTAATTCTCGCCCATAATGACGCGTTATCTTTCTAATCAGTTGATAATCCGTGAGCGGCGGTGTAAGCTGACGGCTTTCCAGAAGTTGTCGTTCCATGTATTGTACAGCGCTCATACTCCCTCACCAGTCGAAACGACCATACTCCAGCTTGTTTCGGACATCATCTTGCTTCTCCGGGCCCCAATACTTCTGTGTAAAGATTTCTTTAAACTCATCAAAGTTCTTGATCTGGTCACATACCACACGCCACCATATAGCCGCATCGGCCTCGAGATGTTTCCCTATCCACTTCACGTTATCCGCTGGGTAGTACATTAGCTGGTGTTCGGATAATTCCTTTAGGAACTCTATAGGAAAACGGTCTGTTCCGTTGTACTTGAGTTCGGAATTATTGTTTCCATTCGCTCTCGTGGACGGTCCTATCTCAGTTTCCGCTATCCGTCGCTGTAGTCTTTCTTGTCCACTTTTAATATGATTTATGTGACTTCTCAATTCTTCAATTATCACATCCTTTTCCTTCTCCGTTGTTGTGGTCTTCTCTTCCGCCATGCGTTGACGGTCGTCCACTTCAACGATCTTCTGTTTTAATACCTTGACGGCTTCTCCCTGCTCTTGTTGTTGTTGTGTAATATTGTGCTGCATCTCTCTTCTCCATTCCTCATTTCTATTGTTCGTCTCTTGGATTCGGTGATCTAATTTTTGGTCGACTTGTTCGATTACCTTCTGTGTATTATTTATGGCTTCCTGCCACTCTTGACGGTCTTTCTCTCTCACTTCTTTATTCTCTTTTACCTGTTTTCTTCAGTTCATTTTTCAACTCTTTTATTCCACTTTCACTCTTCTTTTGTAGATCGCTGATTTTCTCATCCCACTTCTTAGCGTACTCCTGTAGATCTAGTTTTATTCTGCTGATCTGTTCTTCATTGTGTCGTTTTAATTCCTCCTGCGTCTTGTCTTGCTTCTCGCTCAGTTCTCTGTTTGTTGTCCTAATTTCTCTAATTTCTGTGTCATTAAATTTTGGTTTTCGTTTTGTTGCTCTAACTTCTGTTCCAGATCATTCTTTTGTTGATCTAACTTCTCGGTCAGCTTCTCGAATAGGGTTTGCAGGTTCATTTCGCCGGGTTGGGACACCTGTCCCCCCGCCCTTATCTCAGATTCACACACGCTGACCTCGTCGCTGGGCGTCGTGCTCTCCTCCCGTCCTTCTATGTTTGATTCGTTATTAATGTCGAATTCTCGACTTTCGGAGTTATTGTTATTATTCGCCATTTTTGCTCGACTTCGTGTAATCATTCAGAGTTGTTTTACAAGTATTTATTTTTATTCTAATGCTTATATTATACTTTATCAAACTACTAGCTATTCTACTATACCACTGCCTGCACTTAACCAGCTCGTTTAACAAGGATTACCCCCATTAATCGGCCATCAGGTTGGGCGCCATATACAATGTTAATATTTATGCAATAAAATTAATTAATTCATTAATTATGATTGATTACTTTTATAGGTATGTAAATCTTTACTTTATATTGCCCCGTGATGTTGGAGCACCATGTACCACGTTCATATGCCCCACGTTGGGCGCCATATACGATGTTAATATCTATGCTAATTATGTGCATAGATTAATTAATTCATTAATTATATAAAAATTGATCTGTATTTAAGAAAGTGTTGCCGGTACAAACTTTGTCGTACTTACATGTATCTAGCCCCGTAGTTGGACGCCATATACAATGATATATTTATGCAAATTATATGCATAGATTAATTAATCCAATTATAAATTTATTTGTGTTTATAAAGGTGATATCAGTACGAACTATGTTGAATCTTCTAGAGTTAATGATGTGTCGATTTTATTGCTTTCATATATCCATTGTTATTTTATTGTAGTACTTTAATTGTGTAAACTAATTGAATTATCTCTTTAATAGAGTCATGATCAAAGTGTATCTAACTCTGAGTTTGGGTGATCATATACGATATAGTTAATGCCATGTGTTGAACTGCCATACACAATGTTAACAAATTCATTCCTTTAAATAATAAATAATTGTATGAATTGAATTAGAGTTAATTAATTATTCACACTCAAACTTGTTACATATGAAATTACTTCTGACTTTAACTGTCTTCCAAACTTCTATTCTGTGTATCTTTCTGAGTAATTTATTTGATAATCGTTAACTTGAATTATAAATTATAGATACTGTTCAGTGAAAGGTTAAGTTGTGAGTCAGGTTTTTACATAAATCAATAGAATACTAACGAATCCATTCTAACTTACGTTTATTAAAATCATATTTCATTCTTTTCATGTCATAACATTAATTTAAGAGCACTTACAAATCTTCAACAACACAATAAAATTCTATGCCACATTTAAATAATTAAATAAACAAATTTAAATAACTAAGTGAGCGATCAAATGTAGATGCTTCTTCGTCTGTGATGACGTTACTAACTAACAATGTGGTATGCTCATATTTTGTATTAAGTATTTTATATTAAAACACATTAAAAATTTATATGCATGAAATAATCATTATTAACAATACACATATCAATCATATACATGGCTAAAATCCTGTCCCCTGCAACAGGCACATCAAAATACATACATAGTTACAAAATATATTAACAAGAAGACATGTATAATATTCTAGAACATAATATTCCCTACCTATGGATTCGTATCTATCTGACTCATACTTATATAATTTTCTCAGGTGGTTTGGTTCTAAGTGTCAGGTCAGTGGTGTTTGATAAATTACTAATTATAAGAAGAGATTATTTTTGTACTTTACTCGTTCTGCCGTGATGTGTCACTCCCATGATGTATCCCTGCGTTGATGAGTGTGGTTAATCCATATGGCACTCGTTCGCAAACACACTTCCGCACACCGCGACAGTCACTTTGAGCTTTTAAGATTATTATAATACAAGTCGTGGCATTTTACTCGTAATCGGTCGGCTATGTTTTACTCGCGTATGTGTCTATTTACGCGGTTCACAGTTCGATACCGTATGCTTCTAATAGTTTTTCATCCCGGACGACCACTCTTTTCGGCGCCTAGATTGTTTTCAAGTTCATTAGGCACTTGTTCACACTTCTATTTACTTGAGTTAACTACGAAACACTGTAGTATCACTACTTTTCTGTAATTGTTCAAGAATGTCACTGCAAAATGTCAGTATCTTTATGACGGTGTATTACATGGAATTTATAAAGATTGTTACTCGCGCTTCATCGCGAAAACTACTGTTCCGTTTTGCGTTCTGAGTCTTATTCGCGCACTTCCATTTAGTCGTAATAACGTCTTAATCGTCTCTACCGAAATACGTTATAACTTATACACTGCATTAAGTTCTTATAATTGAACTATTATGAAACTGAAATACAAGTTCAAATAGACTGATCGAAACTGAGTTAAGAAGTTTAATAAACTGAGAACAAAACTGTAGCAAACTGATCTTAATAAACTGAGCCAAAAATTGTAGTACACTGAGAGCGCGTCCCCCTGTGTAAACGGTTTTTATTCCTTCTGATGTTCCCACTCTTGGGATTCTGATGAGCGCTCCAGCTTCCCACCAAATCATTTTTGATAGGTTTATTCCATGGACCTCCCTGTGTCCTCTCGTCTCCAGTCTGTATTTCTAACGAATTCTCCACCCAGTTCTGTTTGGAGAGGGACGTTCATACACGAGATTCGCTCTCTGGTCTCAAGCTTCTCTCTGAACCATCCCCTACAGAAGTTCCCTCCGGAATTCTCGTTCCTCATTGGCTTGTTGGCTTTCTCAACTTGAATTTGACGTAGTCCACGTGGACTGGATGAGTCGCTGTCTTACGTCCGTTGCCCTGTTCCTGGAATCAGTGCTAAGGCCACTTTTCAAAATCACATCTGCTACTTTTGTTGTAGCGTGTCGAATTTCCTTATTGTTGGTATGCTGAAGACTTCCTTCATTGACTTACGGGTGGCATAACATCTGTGCTCTCCACAAGCGTCACTTAGTCGCCTGTCCCATTGTCCGTGCATAAACCACTGTCTTTGAGAAGTCGCACACATGGTTTTGAACAATACTCTCGCCGTTGGTTCTGTGTTTTTCTCGCTACTGGACAGATGTTAGGGTAGTTTTCTTTTGTCCTAATTGTGGAGTCAAGCATTCCCACGCATGGTCCAGTTCGCTGCAACATGTGCCATACAGCTCATTGTTCGTGAATAGTTTTTACGACGTCTTAATGGAAAGGAAAGGTTTGTTCCTTTTCGTCGCCCACCCTCGAACAAAGCTAACATGTGTCACTTTTGATGGGCTCTAATTGCTGGTGTTCTTCCCTCGCAATACCCAAAAAATTTAAAAAAAATATTTGAAATAATAATCGGACAGTGTCCCCAAATATGATTCGTCGTGCAGATTTAACGGAACGAGTAATTCATATTTCGCCCTTACTCGCATACGATCACTAAGTACATTGGCCATCTCCCATTGGAACGAGTATAGTTGACCTATATCTTCCTCTCGACTGACCTACTGTTGTTCTGAACCGTTTCTCTCCCTTTTTTTTTTCATTCACCCGAGTGTTTAATTAATTGCTTATCAAATATAAATACGAATCCATTTACAAAGAATATTTCCATACTTGTGGAATGACTATACTCTCTAGTGCGTTCATAGATCTGTCTATATACATACATTACAGAAACAAATTGTAATTATTTTGTTTACAAGCTACCTTTTTACTTGCGTATGCAATATAAACTATATAAACACTAGTAGTAATTTATTGCTTATGAATACTTCTAAAAAATTTCATTATTACTTTCAAAATTAATTTGCGATTAAAATTTTTTTTTTAGACATCATATACTTACAAATGTTCATCGTAATTCCTACCCTCTGGTATTTTGAATCTAAATTTTTTGTTAAACACACGTTTAATTATTTACAACAAATTAAATCGAATTTGTATAATTCTACAGGCCAAACAAACTTATTTTATATCCACTCTTTCTATGCTTATAATACAATCTTAAGTTCAATATTTAATTCTAACAATTTATTACAATATTTAATTCTGTTATGCAACTCAGTTGCTTGTATCTGTCCTTCAATAAAAAAAATTGTCAATAGTATAACAACTATATCTGTTAATTAATTTACAATTTATACAATATATAAAATCTGACATTCTAAATTTATTACAAGTTGAAAATTTCACCTAGACAATTCTGAATGAATTAACTAGTAGATTGCATTCGCGCCTACTACCGTTATTCCTTTTCATCCAGATCGGTCATTTCTCCTCCTATTCCGACGCTTAGCTCATTTCTCTTTCTGCTGTCTATTAGTGAAGTAGGTATAGTCCTTCTATAACATCGTCTCGCATGGAGAGTGTCTTTACTAACTACAACTTTACCTGTGCCGTCAGCCTCGTCAGTTGAGCTTACGTCACTTCACACCTCCCTCTCTGTTTATTTACTACTTCACATGATTTTCAACCTTACTCATTACTTATTCGCTTTTCAACAAACACTTTCACCTCGCATGCATGCTGATGCCGTGTTTCGCCATAGTTACTCTCCCCTTACGTAATATGGTTTCAATAGTCTTACATTGAATTTGCCGCGTGTTTTAGTTTCGTCGCAATTATCTACTAATATATACGTAGATTCGCCTACAATATCTTTAATCCTAAAAGGTCCTGTGTACAATTCACAAAACTTTTCGATTCTTCTTTGTATCGCATCGGATTGGCAATGTGTCCGTACCAATACCAAATCTCCTACCTGAAATTTCGTCACTTTGTTCACTTCGTTCACGCGTTTTGCATGTCGCTCTCGTTTTCGTTTGATCCTTACGAATATCTGGTGGTTATCCACTGTCTCTTCTTCCGTTTCACAGTTTTCCTTTATAAATTTCTCCCATACACGACTCGGCTTTCTTCCGTGATGTGCTTCATACGGTGTAACTTCTATTGTTTCATGGTAGACTTCATTAATGCAGCATTCTATAGTATTTATGAATTTAGACCATTTTGTGTGTTGGTCCCCTACGAATATTCTAAATAGGTTTCCCAGTTGCCTATTTACGCGTTTGGCAAGGTTTGTCTGTGGGTTCCTTATCGCTGTATATTTAGGTATGATTCCAAGTTCATCTAGTCCTTTAATCCACTGTTTGGTTGGACGTGAACTGCGTACCATTATCAGTGAGTATTGCTTTCGGTTTTCCACACTCATTGACATATTGCCGGAGTCTACGAAGCGTAGCTACTGTTGTGGCTCTTCTAAGTGTATATAGTTTTACATACTTGGTAAAGTTATCTATAATGACAAGGATATACTTTACTCCTGCTGCTGCTGTTGGAAGAGGTCCATAAAAGTCGCCGCTAATCAATTCACCTTTACTCGTCGGTATAATCAGCTTCGTGCCACCAAATAAGTTACGATTATTTGAATCTTTACATTTTTGGCACTTATCACATGTTTTCACGTACGCCTGTACGCGCTTCGTCATTCGGTCGAAAGTGAAATGTTTCTGCACTACCTTTATGCATTTCTTACTGCCAACATGACCGTACATTGTGTGTATTTCTCCGATGAGTCTCCTCGTAACGCTTTCCGGTACTTAGAGTTCCCATCGTCCCTTACTTTTTCTATACAATTTACCATTACTACACTTATAAAACTTACATAATTCATTCTTATCATCCGTCGTCAAATCCTTCATTATCTGCTGTAACTTCTTATCTTCTAACTGGTACGTCTCGAAGTTCTTTAACATCATGTTCATTTCTTTACTCATTTTAATTATTGTATGGTTCATGTGATATTCATAACTGTCGTCGACTGGATCTTCCTTCGTCATATCCTCTGGGTAACGACTCAAGATGTCGGCAACGATATTCTCCTTTCCCTTACAGTGAATTATATCAAAGTTATATTCTTGAATACTAAGTATCCAACGTGTGATCCTTGAGTTGTTCAGGTGACATTTACTCATGAAGACCAACGCCTTGTTATCCGTTATTATGGTCAACGGCTGTCCTAAAACGTAAATTCGGAATTTCTCCAGGCATCTAACTATGCTTAGTAGCTCTTTCTCCGTAGTAAAGTAGTTTAATTCCGCACCTTTGAACGTTTTACTAGTATACGCTACAACGCAGATGTTTTTGTCGTCATCCAACTGGTATAATTGGCCTCCATATGCGAAATTACTCGCATCACACTGCAAGAAGTACCTCTTATTTACCTGTGGAAAACTTAATTTAATAGTATTGATAAACAAGTCCTTGACCTTCTGGAAACACTGGTCAAGATCGGGCGTCCATTTAAATTTCTGACCCTTTTTAAGTAGACTTAACAAAGGTTGTGTGGCTTCTGCATATTTGCTTGTAAATTTGTTATAAAAATTTGTAAGTCCCAGGAATCCCTTTAACTGCTTTTGATTCTTCGGGGTCGGGAACTTCCTGATTGCTGCTACTTTCTCTTCGGATGCTCGTATACCGTTAGTAGTAAGCTGATACCCTAGGTATGCGATCTCCTTGCGAAAAAATTGTGATTTTTCCAAATTTATTGTTAGGTTGGCTGCTAATAAATTCTCAAGTAATGCTTCAATATTTTCCAAATGTGTGCGTACGTTAGTCGAATAACAAAGACAATCGTCGACGTAGATGATTGTATTTTCTTTCACTCCCTCGGTCAATGCCATATCCAAACCTCTCGTCAGGGCTGCGGAACTGGTACTAAGCCCAAATGGAGTTACGGTATACCTGTAACTCTTTCCTTCATACAGAAATGCGGTGTAATCTCGGCATTGTTGTTTGAACGGAACCTGCCAGAAGCTACTCGTTAGGTCTATTGTTGATAAGTACTTCATGTTACTGCATCTCGCCAGGATTTCTTGAATCGGAGTCGGTCCTTCGTAGTCTGGAACAGTGACACTATTTATCCTCCTCGCATCTAAACACAAACGTACATTCCCATCTTTCTTTATTACGGTGACCATTTGGTTGACGTATGGACTACTGCACCTTTCAATCACGCCATACCTTAGCATCTTGCTGATTTCGGCGTCCACCTTTTCCTTATACGCTATTGGGATTGGCCACCCGCGTTGGAAATATGGTGTTTTATCCGTCACCCTGAATTCATGTTCGTAGCAATCCATCCGTCCTGGACATTCCCGGAATACATTCTTATACTTTACCAAGATCCTTCTTAGTTCCTCCCTCGTCGTTTCGTCCTCACACGTCACACTGTCGACCTTCTCATCGATCCTCCTCTCGATTCCGTCCCAGTCCTCTTCTAATAGTTCCATATGTATGATTGGTATCCGCAGTTCCTGTTCACCAGTCCTCCCTTCGAGTTCGATGGTTCCCTTCTTCATATCGATCACACATCCCTCTTCTTTTAAAAAACTGATACCTAATATGCAGTCCCTAATTAAATTCGGTATTACTAGGAAAACACAATCTAATGTAACATCATCAATATAAATTTCACACATAATTTGTTTCCTGATTAATTTAGACTTTCCGCCGACTGCACTTACAATTAGCGTGTTGTTCATGCGGAGTTCTTCGTATGGACGCAGGCGTTGCTTATTTCTGTTAAACCATTCCTCTGATATCCCGTTAATGGCAGAACCTGTATCAATCAAGGCAAGAACCGGAACATCACCATTAAATTTTACCTCTATCTCTGGACATTTAGAGATTCGCCCTTCCAGTTGTGTTTGTTCATCCAAGATTAACTCATGTCGTAAGTCAGGTAACAAAATATCGGTCTCGTACTGTTGTAGTGTGGGTCGACGAACGGCTATCTTTTCATGTGACCCACTTAATTTTTTTTTCTACTGTACCACCACCCTTAGCGGCAGACGTTGAGGCACCATTGTTTACGAATTCAATGGTATTTATTGCCGGCTTGTTACCGAAATGTTGGGGTTGTCGGTAGTTCCCTCCTTCCCCCTTTCTATGTTGCCAGTGTGAAGGTTTTTGCTCCGTAATCACTTTGTTTACAGTGGTGTTTTGTGGACCGTGAGGCACCCCTCTCGTGTCTCGTTCGTTCAACTTTTCTGTCTGTCGCACAAACCGATCATCTCTATTGTTTCTTTGCTGGATCATGGCATATTCGGAAATCAATGATTCAAGATTCTGTATCGTCCTTACGTCCCTAGTCACGCTTGCTATCTCTAATTCTCGCCCATAATGACGCGTTATCTTTCTAATCAGTTGATAATCCGTGAGCGGCGGTGTAAGCTGACGGCTTTCCAGAAGTTGTCGTTCCATGTATTGTACAGCGCTCATACTCCCTCACCAGTCGAAACGACCATACTCCAGCTTGTTTCGGACATCATCTTGCTTCTCCGGGCCCCAATACTTCTGTGTAAAGATTTCTTTAAACTCATCAAAGTTCTTGATCTGGTCACATACCACACGCCACCATATAGCCGCATCGGCCTCGAGATGTTTCCCTATCCACTTCACGTTATCCGCTGGGTAGTACATTAGCTGGTGTTCGGATAATTCCTTTAGGAACTCTATAGGAAAACGGTCTGTTCCGTTGTACTTGAGTTCGGAATTATTGTTTCCATTCGCTCTCGTGGACGGTCCTATCTCAGTTTCCGCTATCCGTCGCTGTAGTCTTTCTTGTCCACTTTTAATATGATTTATGTGACTTCTCAATTCTTCAATTATCACATCCTTTTCCTTCTCCGTTGTTGTGGTCTTCTCTTCCGCCATGCGTTGACGGTCGTCCACTTCAACGATCTTCTGTTTTAATACCTTGACGGCTTCTCCCTGCTCTTGTTGTTGTTGTGTAATATTGTGCTGCATCTCTCTTCTCCATTCCTCATTTCTATTGTTCGTCTCTTGGATTCGGTGATCTAATTTTTGGTCGACTTGTTCGATTACCTTCTGTGTATTATTTATGGCTTCCTGCCACTCTTGACGGTCTTTCTCTCTCACTTCTTTATTCTCTTTTACCTGTTTTCTTCAGTTCATTTTTCAACTCTTTTATTCCACTTTCACTCTTCTTTTGTAGATCGCTGATTTTCTCATCCCACTTCTTAGCGTACTCCTGTAGATCTAGTTTTATTCTGCTGATCTGTTCTTCATTGTGTCGTTTTAATTCCTCCTGCGTCTTGTCTTGCTTCTCGCTCAGTTCTCTGTTTGTTGTCCTAATTTCTCTAATTTCTGTGTCATTAAATTTTGGTTTTCGTTTTGTTGCTCTAACTTCTGTTCCAGATCATTCTTTTGTTGATCTAACTTCTCGGTCAGCTTCTCGAATAGGGTTTGCAGGTTCATTTCGCCGGGTTGGGACACCTGTCCCCCCGCCCTTATCTCAGATTCACACACGCTGACCTCGTCGCTGGGCGTCGTGTTCTCCTCCCGTCCTTCTATGTTTGATTCGTTATTAATGTCGAATTCTCGACTTTCGGAGTTATTGTTATTATTCGCCATTTTTGCTCGACTTCGTGTAATCATTCAGAGTTGTTTTACAAGTATTTATTTTTATTCTAATGCTTATATTATACTTTATCAAACTACTAGCTATTCTACTATACCACTGCCTGCACTTAACCAGCTCGTTTAACAAGGATTACCCCCATTAATCGGCCATCAGTTTGGGCGCCATATACAATGTTAATATTTATGCAATAAAATTAATTAATTCATTAATTATGATTGATTACTTTTATAGGTATGTAAATCTTTACTTTATATTGCCCCGTGATGTTGGAGCACCATGTACCACGTTCATATGCCCCACGTTGGGCGCCATATACGATGTTAATATCTATGCTAATTATGTGCATAGATTAATTAATTCATTAATTATATAAAAATTGATCTGTATTTAAGAAAGTGTTGCCGGTACAAACTTTGTCGTACTTACATGTATCTAGCCCCGTAGTTGGACGCCATATACAATGATATATTTATGCAAATTATATGCATAGATTAATTAATCCAATTATAAATTTATTTGTGTTTATAAAGGTGATATCAGTACGAACTATGTTGAATCTTCTAGAGTTAATGATGTGTCGATTTTATTGCTTTCATATATCCATTGTTATTTTATTGTAGTACTTTCATTGTGTAAACTAATTGAATTATCTCTTTAATAGAGTCATGATCAAAGTGTATCTAACTCTGAGTTTGGGTGATCATATACGATATAGTTAATGCCATGTGTTGAACTGCCATACACAATGTTAACAAATTCATTCCTTTAAATAATAAATAATTGTATGAATTGAATTAGAGTTAATTAATTATTCACACTCAAACTTGTTACATATGAAATTACTTCTGACTTTAACTGTCTTCCAAACTTCTATTCTGTGTATCTTTCTGAGTAATTTATTTGATAATCGTTAACTTGAATTATAAATTATAGATACTGTTCAGTGAAAGGTTAAGTTGTGAGTCAGGTTTTTACATAAATCAATAGAATACTAACGAATCCATTCTAACTTACGTTTATTAAAATCATATTTCATTCTTTTCATGTCATAACATTAATTTAAGAGCACTTACAAATCTTCAACAACACAATAAAATTCTATGCCACATTTAAATAATTAAATAAACAAATTTAAATAACTAAGTGAGCGATCAAATGTAGATGCTTCTTCGTCTGTGATGACGTTACTAACTAACAATGTGGTATGCTCATATTTTGTATTAAGTATTTTATATTAAAACACATTAAAAATTTATATGCATGAAATAATCATTATTAACAATACACATATCAATCATATACATGGCTAAAATCCTGTCCCCTGCAACAGGCACATCAAAATACATACATAGTTACAAAATATATTAACAAGAAGACATGTATAATATTCTAGAACATAATATTCCCTACCTATGGATTCGTATCTATCTGACTCATACTTATATAATTTTCTCAGGTGGTTTGGTTCTAAGTGTCAGGTCAGTGGTATTTGATAAATTACTAATTATAAGAAGAGATTATTTTTGTACTTTACTCGTTCTGCCGTGATGTGTCACTCCCATGATGTATCCCTGCGTTGATGAGTGTGGTTAATCCATATGGCACTCGTTCGCAAACACACTTCCGCACACCGCGACAGTCACTTTGAGCTTTTAAGATTATTATAATACAAGTCGTGGCATTTTACTCGTAATCGGTCGGCTATGTTTTACTCGCGTATGTGTCTATTTACGCGGTTCACAGTTCGATACCGTATGCTTCTAATAGTTTTTCATCCCGGACGACCACTCTTTTCGGCGCCTAGATTGTTTTCAAGTTCATTAGGCACTTGTTCACACTTCTATTTACTTGAGTTAACTACGAAACACTGTAGTATCACTACTTTTCTGTAATTGTTCAAGAATGTCACTGCAAAATGTCAGTATCTTTATGACGGTGTATTACATGGAATTTATAAAGATTGTTACTCGCGCTTCATCGCGAAAACTACTGTTCCGTTTTGCGTTCTGAGTCTTATTCGCGCACTTCCATTTAGTCGTAATAACGTCTTAATCGTCTCTACCGAAATACGTTATAACTTATACACTGCATTAAGTTCTTATAATTGAACTATTATGAAACTGAAATACAAGTTCAAATAGACTGATCGAAACTGAGTTAAGAATTTTAATAAACTGAGAACAAAACTGTAGCAAACTGATCTTAATAAACTGAGCCAAAAATTGTAGTACACTGAGAGCGCGTCCCCCTGTGTAAACGGTTTTTATTCCTTCTGATGTTCCCACTCTTGGGATTCTGATGAGCGCTCCAGCTTCCCACCAAATCATTTTTGATAGGTTTATTCCATGGACCTCCCTGTGTCCTCTCGTCTCCAGTCTGTATTTCTAACGAATTCTCCACCCAGTGCTGTTTGGAGAGGGACGTTCATACACGAGATTCGCTCTCTGGTCTCAAGCTTCTCTCTGAACCATCCCCTACAGAAGTTCCCTCCGGAATTCTCGTTCCTCATTGGCTTGTTGGCTTTCTCAACTTGAATTTGACGTAGTCCACGTGGACTGGATGAGTCGCTGTCTTACGTCCGTTGCCCTGTTCCTGGAATCAGTGCTAAGGCCACTTTTCAAAATCACATCTGCTACTTTTGTTGTAGCGTGTCGAATTTCCTTATTGTTGGTATGCTGAAGACTTCCTTCATTGACTTACGGGTGGCATAACATCTGTGCTCTCCACAAGCGTCACTTAGTCGCCTGTCCCATTGTCCGTGCATAAACCACTGTCTTTGAGAAGTCGCACACATGGTTTTGAACAATACTCTCGCCGTTGGTTCTGTGTTTTTCTCGCTACTGGACAGATGTTAGGGTAGTTTTCTTTTGTCCTAATTGTGGAGTCAAGCATTCCCACGCATGGTCCAGTTCGCTGCAACATGTGCCATACAGCTCATTGTTCGTGAATAGTTTTTACGACGTCTTAATGGAAAGGAAAGGTTTGTTCCTTTTCGTCGCCCACCCTCGAACAAAGCTAACATGTGTCACTTTTGATGGGCTCTAATTGCTGGTGTTCTTCCCTCGCAATACCCAAAAAATTTAAAAAAAATATTTGAAATAATAATCGGACAGTGTCCCCAAATATGATTCGTCGTGCAGATTTAACGGAACGAGTAATTCATATTTCGCCCTTACTCGCATACGATCACTAAGTACATTGGCCATCTCCCATTGGAACGAGTATAGTTGACCTATATCTTCCTCTCGACTGACCTACTGTTGTTCTGAACCGTTTCTCTCCCTTTTTTTTTTCATTCACCCGAGTGTTTAATTAATTGCTTATCAAATATAAATACGAATCCATTTACAAAGAATATTTCCATACTTGTGGAATGACTATACTCTCTAGTGCGTTCATAGATCTGTCTATATACATACATTACAGAAACAAATTGTAATTATTTTGTTTACAAGCTACCTTTTTACTTGCGTATGCAATATAAACTATATAAACACTAGTAGTAATTTATTGCTTATGAATACTTCTAAAAAATTTCATTATTACTTTCAAAATTAATTTGCGATTAAAATTTTTTTTTTAGACATCATATACTTACAAATGTTCATCGTAATTCCTACCCTCTGGTATTTTGAATCTAAATTTTTTGTTAAACACACGTTTAATTATTTACAACAAATTAAATCGAATTTGTATAATTCTACAGGCCAAACAAACTTATTTTATATCCACTCTTTCTATGCTTATAATACAATCTTAAGTTCAATATTTAATTCTAACAATTTATTACAATATTTAATTCTGTTATGCAACTCAGTTGCTTATATCTGTCCTTCAATAAAAAAAATTGTCAATAGTATAACAACTATATCTGTTAATTAATTTACAATTTATACAATATATAAAATCTGACATTCTAAATTTATTACAAGTTGAAAATTTCACCTAGACAATTCTGAATGAATTAACTAGTAGATTGCATTCGCGCCTACTACCGTTATTCCTTTTCATCCAGATCGGTCATTTCTCCTCCTATTCCGACGCTTAGCTCATTTCTCTTTCTGCTGTCTATTAGTGAAGTAGGTATAGTCCTTCTATAACATCGTCTCGCATGGAGAGTGTCTTTACTAACTACAACTTTACCTGTGCCGTCAGCCTCGTCAGCTGAGCTTACGTCACTTCACACCTCCCTCTCTGTTTATTTACTACTTCACATGATTTTCAACCTTACTCATTACTTATTCGCTTTTCAACAAACACTTTCACCTCGCATGCATGCTGATGCCGTGTTTCACCATAGTTACTCTCCCCTTACGTAATATGGTTTCAATAGTCTTACATTGAATTTGCCGCGTGTTTTAGTTTCGTCGCAATTATCTACTAATATATACGTAGATTCGCCTACAATATCTTTAATCCTAAAAGGTCCTGTGTACAATTCACAAAACTTTTCGATTCTTCTTTGTATCGCATCGGATTGGCAATGTGTCCGTACCAATACCAAATCTCCTACCTGAAATTTCGTCACTTTGTTCGCTTCGTTCACGCGTTTTGCATGTCGCTCTCGTTTTCGTTTGATCCTTACGAATATCTGGTGGTTATCCACTGTCTCTTCTTCCGTTTCACAGTTTTCCTTTATAAATTTCTCCCATACACGACTCGGCTTTCTTCCGTGATGTGCTTCATACGGTGTAACTTCTATTGTTTCATGGTAGACTTCATTAATGCAGCATTCTATAGTATTTATGAATTTAGACCATTTTGTGTGTTGGTCCCCTACGAATATTCTAAATAGGTTTCCCAGTTGCCTATTTACGCGTTTGGCAAGGTTTGTCTGTGGGTTCCTTATCGCTGTATATTTAGGTATGATTCCAAGTTCATCTAGTCCTTTAATCCACTGTTTGGTTGGACGTGAACTGCGTACCATTATCAGTGAGTATTGCTTTCGGTTTTCCACACTCATTGACATATTGCCGGAGTCTACGAAGCGTAGCTACTGTTGTGGCTCTTCTAAGTGTATATAGTTTTACATACTTGGTAAAGTTATCTATAATGACAAGGATATACTTTACTCCTGCTGCTGCTGTTGGAAGAGGTCCATAAAAGTCGCCGCTAATCAATTCACCTTTACTCGTCGGTATAATCAGCTTCGTGCCACCAAATAAGTTACGATTATTTGAATCTTTACATTTTTGGCACTTATCACATGTTTTCACGTACGCCTGTACGCGCTTCGTCATTCGGTCGAAAGTGAAATGTTTCTGCACTACCTTTATGCATTTCTTACTGCCAACATGACCGTACATTGTGTGTATTTCTCCGATGAGTCTCCTCGTAACGCTTTCCGGTACTTAGAGTTCCCATCGTCCCTTACTTTTTCTATACAATTTACCATTACTACACTTATAAAACTTACATAATTCATTCTTATCATCCGTCGTCAAATCCTTCATTATCTGCTGTAACTTCTTATCTTCTAACTGGTACGTCTCGAAGTTCTTTAACATCATGTTCATTTCTTTACTCATTTTAATTATTGTATGGTTCATGTGATATTCATAACTGTCGTCGACTGGATCTTCCTTCGTCATATCCTCTGGGTAACGACTCAAGATGTCGGCAACGATATTCTCCTTTCCCTTACAGTGAATTATATCAAAGTTATATTCTTGAATACTAAGTATCCAACGTGTGATCCTTGAGTTGTTCAGGTGACATTTACTCATGAAGACCAACGCCTTGTTATCCGTTATTATGGTCAACGGCTGTCCTAAAACGTAAATTCGGAATTTCTCCAGGCATCTAACTATGCTTAGTAGCTCTTTCTCCGTAGTAAAGTAGTTTAATTCCGCACCTTTGAACGTTTTACTAGTATACGCTACAACGCAGATGTTTTTGTCGTCATCCAACTGGTATAATTGGCCTCCATATGCGAAATTACTCGCATCACACTGCAAGAAGTACCTCTTATTTACCTGTGGAAAACTTAATTTAATAGTATTGATAAACAAGTCCTTGACCTTCTGGAAACACTGGTCAAGATCGGGCGTCCATTTAAATTTCTGACCCTTTTTAAGTAGACTTAACAAAGGTTGTGTGGCTTCTGCATATTTGCTTGTAAATTTGTTATAAAAATTTGTAAGTCCCAGGAATCCCTTTAACTGCTTTTGATTCTTCGGGGTCGGGAACTTCCTGATTGCTGCTACTTTCTCTTCGGATGCTCGTATACCGTTAGTAGTAAGCTGATACCCTAGGTATGCGATCTCCTTGCGAAAAAATTGTGATTTTTCCAAATTTATTGTTAGGTTGGCTGCTAATAAATTCTCAAGTAATGCTTCAATATTTTCCAAATGTGTGCGTACGTTAGTCGAATAACAAAGACAATCGTCGACGTAGATGATTGTATTTTCTTTCACTCCCTCGGTCAATGCCATATCCAAACCTCTCGTCAGGGCTGCGGAACTGGTACTAAGCCCAAATGGAGTTACGGTATACCTGTAACTCTTTCCTTCATACAGAAATGCGGTGTAATCTCGGCATTGTTGTTTGAACGGAACCTGCCAGAAGCTACTCGTTAGGTCTATTGTTGATAAGTACTTCATGTTACTGCATCTCGCCAGGATTTCTTGAATCGGAGTCGGTCCTTCGTAGTCTGGAACAGTGACACTATTTATCCTCCTCGCATCTAAACACAAACGTACATTCCCATCTTTCTTTATTACGGTGACCATTTGGTTGACGTATGGACTACTGCACCTTTCAATCACGCCATACCTTAGCATCTTGCTGATTTCGGCGTCCACCTTTTCCTTATACGCTATTGGGATTGGCCACCCGCGTTGGAAATATGGTGTTTTATCCGTCACCCTGAATTCATGTTCGTAGCAATCCATCCGTCCTGGACATTCCCGGAATACATTCTTATACTTTACCAAGATCCTTCTTAGTTCCTCCCTCGTCGTTTCGTCCTCACACGTCACACTGTCGACCTTCTCATCGATCCTCCTCTCGATTCCGTCCCAATCCTCTTCTAATAGTTCCATATGTATGATTGGTATCCGCAGTTCCTGTTCACCAGTCCTCCCTTCGAGTTCGATGGTTCCCTTCTTCATATCGATCACACATCCCTCTTCTTTTAAAAAACTGATACCTAATATGCAGTCCCTAATTAAATTCGGTATTACTAGGAAAACACAATCTAATGTAACATCATCAATATAAATTTCACACATAATTTGTTTCCTGATTAATTTAGACTTTCCGCCGACTGCACTTACAATTAGCGTGTTGTTCATGCGGAGTTCTTCGTATGGACGCAGGCGTTGCTTATTTCTGTTAAACCATTCCTCTGATATCCCGTTAATGGCAGAACCTGTATCAATCAAGGCAAGAACCGGAACATCACCATTAAATTTTACCTCTATCTCTGGACATTTAGAGATTCGCCCTTCCAGTTGTGTTTGTTCATCCAAGATTAACTCATGTCGTAAGTCAGGTAACAAAATATCGGTCTCGTACTGTTGTAGTGTGGGTCGACGAACGGCTATCTTTTCATGTGACCCACTTAATTTTTTTTTCTACTGTACCACCACCCTTAGCGGCAGACGTTGAGGCACCATTGTTTACGAATTCAATGGTATTTATTGCCGGCTTGTTACCGAAATGTTGGGGTTGTCGGTAGTTCCCTCCTTCCCCCTTTCTATGTTGCCAGTGTGAAGGTTTTTGCTCCGTAATCACTTTGTTTACAGTGGTGTTTTGTGGACCGTGAGGCACCCCTCTCGTGTCTCGTTCGTTCAACTTTTCTGTCTGTCGCACAAACCGATCATCTCTATTGTTTCTTTGCTGGATCATGGCATATTCGGAAATCAATGATTCAAGATTCTGTATCGTCCTTACGTCCCTAGTCACGCTTGCTATCTCTAATTCTCGCCCATAATGACGCGTTATCTTTCTAATCAGTTGATAATCCGTGAGCGGCGGTGTAAGCTGACGGCTTTCCAGAAGTTGTCGTTCCATGTATTGTACAGCGCTCATACTCCCTCACCAGTCGAAACGACCATACTCCAGCTTGTTTCGGACATCATCTTGCTTCTCCGGGCCCCAATACTTCTGTGTAAAGATTTCTTTAAACTCATCAAAGTTCTTGATCTGGTCACATACCACACGCCACCATATAGCCGCATCGGCCTCGAGATGTTTCCCTATCCACTTCACGTTATCCGCTGGGTAGTACATTAGCTGGTGTTCGGATAATTCCTTTAGGAACTCTATAGGAAAACGGTCTGTTCCGTTGTACTTGAGTTCGGAATTATTGTTTCCATTCGCTCTCGTGGACGGTCCTATCTCAGTTTCCGCTATCCGTCGCTGTAGTCTTTCTTGTCCACTTTTAATATGATTTATGTGACTTCTCAATTCTTCAATTATCACATCCTTTTCCTTCTCCGTTGTTGTGGTCTTCTCTTCCGCCATGCGTTGACGGTCGTCCACTTCAACGATCTTCTGTTTTAATACCTTGACGGCTTCTCCCTGCTCTTGTTGTTGTTGTGTAATATTGTGCTGCATCTCTCTTCTCCATTCCTCATTTCTATTGTTCGTCTCTTGGATTCGGTGATCTAATTTTTGGTCGACTTGTTCGATTACCTTCTGTGTATTATTTATGGCTTCCTGCCACTCTTGACGGTCTTTCTCTCTCACTTCTTTATTCTCTTTTACCTGTTTTCTTCAGTTCATTTTTCAACTCTTTTATTCCACTTTCACTCTTCTTTTGTAGATCGCTGATTTTCTCATCCCACTTCTTAGCGTACTCCTGTAGATCTAGTTTTATTCTGCTGATCTGTTCTTCATTGTGTCGTTTTAATTCCTCCTGCGTCTTGTCTTGCTTCTCGCTCAGTTCTCTGTTTGTTGTCCTAATTTCTCTAATTTCTGTGTCATTAAATTTTGGTTTTCGTTTTGTTGCTCTAACTTCTGTTCCAGATCATTCTTTTGTTGATCTAACTTCTCGGTCAGCTTCTCGAATAGGGTTTGCAGGTTCATTTCGCCGGGTTGGGACACCTGTCCCCCCGCCCTTATCTCAGATTCACACACGCTGACCTCGTCGCTGGGCGTCGTGTTCTCCTCCCGTCCTTCTATGTTTGATTCGTTATTAATGTCGAATTCTCGACTTTCGGAGTTATTGTTATTATTCGCCATTTTTGCTCGACTTCGTGTAATCATTCAGAGTTGTTTTACAAGTATTTATTTTTATTCTAATGCTTATATTATACTTTATCAAACTACTAGCTATTCTACTATACCACTGCCTGCACTTAACCAGCTCGTTTAACAAGGATTACCCCCATTAATCGGCCATCAGTTTGGGCGCCATATACAATGTTAATATTTATGCAATAAAATTAATTAATTCATTAATTATGATTGATTACTTTTATAGGTATGTAAATCTTTACTTTATATTGCCCCGTGATGTTGGAGCACCATGTACCACGTTCATATGCCCCACGTTGGGCGCCATATACGATGTTAATATCTATGCTAATTATGTGCATAGATTAATTAATTCATTAATTATATAAAAATTGATCTGTATTTAAGAAAGTGTTGCCGGTACAAACTTTGTCGTACTTACATGTATCTAGCCCCGTAGTTGGACGCCATATACAATGATATATTTATGCAAATTATATGCATAGATTAATTAATCCAATTATAAATTTATTTGTGTTTATAAAGGTGATATCAGTACGAACTATGTTGAATCTTCTAGAGTTAATGATGTGTCGATTTTATTGCTTTCATATATCCATTGTTATTTTATTGTAGTACTTTCATTGTGTAAACTAATTGAATTATCTCTTTAATAGAGTCATGATCAAAGTGTATCTAACTCTGAGTTTGGGTGATCATATACGATATAGTTAATGCCATGTGTTGAACTGCCATACACAATGTTAACAAATTCATTCCTTTAAATAATAAATAATTGTATGAATTGAATTAGAGTTAATTAATTATTCACACTCAAACTTGTTACATATGAAATTACTTCTGACTTTAACTGTCTTCCAAACTTCTATTCTGTGTATCTTTCTGAGTAATTTATTTGATAATCGTTAACTTGAATTATAAATTATAGATACTGTTCAGTGAAAGGTTAAGTTGTGAGTCAGGTTTTTACATAAATCAATAGAATACTAACGAATCCATTCTAACTTACGTTTATTAAAATCATATTTCATTCTTTTCATGTCATAACATTAATTTAAGAGGACTTACAAATCTTCAACAACACAATAAAATTCTATGCCACATTTAAATAATTAAATAAACAAATTTAAATAACTAAGTGAGCGATCAAATGTAGATGCTTCTTCGTCTGTGATGACGTTACTAACTAACAATGTGGTATGCTCATATTTTGTATTAAGTATTTTATATTAAAACACATTAAAAATTTATATGCATGAAATAATCATTATTAACAATACACATATCAATCATATACATGGCTAAAATCCTGTCCCCTGCAACAGGCACATCAAAATACATACATAGTTACAAAATATATTAACAAGAAGACATGTATAATATTCTAGAACATAATATTCCCTACCTATGGATTCGTATCTATCTGACTCATACTTATATAATTTTCTCAGGTGGTTTGGTTCTAAGTGTCAGGTCAGTGGTATTTGATAAATTACTAATTATAAGAAGAGATTATTTTTGTACTTTACTCGTTCTGCCGTGATGTGTCACTCCCATGATGTATCCCTGCGTTGATGAGTGTGGTTAATCCATATGGCACTCGTTCGCAAACACACTTCCGCACACCGCGACAGTCACTTTGAGCTTTTAAGATTATTATAATACAAGTCGTGGCATTTTACTCGTAATCGGTCGGCTATGTTTTACTCGCGTATGTGTCTATTTACGCGGTTCACAGTTCGATACCGTATGCTTCTAATAGTTTTTCATCCCGGACGACCACTCTTTTCGGCGCCTAGATTGTTTTCAAGTTCATTAGGCACTTGTTCACACTTCTATTTACTTGAGTTAACTACGAAACACTGTAGTATCACTACTTTTCTGTAATTGTTCAAGAATGTCACTGCAAAATGTCAGTATCTTTATGACGGTGTATTACATGGAATTTATAAAGATTGTTACTCGCGCTTCATCGCGAAAACTACTGTTCCGTTTTGCGTTCTGAGTCTTATTCGCGCACTTCCATTTAGTCGTAATAACGTCTTAATCGTCTCTACCGAAATACGTTATAACTTATACACTGCATTAAGTTCTTATAATTGAACTATTATGAAACTGAAATACAAGTTCAAATAGACTGATCGAAACTGAGTTAAGAATTTTAATAAACTGAGAACAAAACTGTAGCAAACTGATCTTAATAAACTGAGCCAAAAATTGTAGTACACTGAGAGCGCGTCCCCCTGTGTAAACGGTTTTTATTCCTTCTGATGTTCCCACTCTTGGGATTCTGATGAGCGCTCCAGCTTCCCACCAAATCATTTTTGATAGGTTTATTCCATGGACCTCCCTGTGTCCTCTCGTCTCCAGTCTGTATTTCTAACGAATTCTCCACCCAGTGCTGTTTGGAGAGGGACGTTCATACACGAGATTCGCTCTCTGGTCTCAAGCTTCTCTCTGAACCATCCCCTACAGAAGTTCCCTCCGGAATTCTCGTTCCTCATTGGCTTGTTGGCTTTCTCAACTTGAATTTGACGTAGTCCACGTGGACTGGATGAGTCGCTGTCTTACGTCCGTTGCCCTGTTCCTGGAATCAGTGCTAAGGCCACTTTTCAAAATCACATCTGCTACTTTTGTTGTAGCGTGTCGAATTTCCTTATTGTTGGTATGCTGAAGACTTCCTTCATTGACTTACGGGTGGCATAACATCTGTGCTCTCCACAAGCGTCACTTAGTCGCCTGTCCCATTGTCTGTGCATAAACCACTGTCTTTGAGAAGTCGCACACATGGTTTTGAACAATACTCTCGCCGTTGGTTCTGTGTTTTTCTCGCTACTGGACAGATGTTAGGGTAGTTTTCTTTTGTCCTAATTGTGGAGTCAAGCATTCCCACGCATGGTCCAGTTCGCTGCAACATGTGCCATACAGCTCATTGTTCGTGAATAGTTTTTACGACGTCTTAATGGAAAGGAAAGGTTTGTTCCTTTTCGTCGCCCACCCTCGAACAAAGCTAACATGTGTCACTTTTGATGGGCTCTAATTGCTGGTGTTCTTCCCTCGCAATACCCAAAAAATTTAAAAAAAATATTTGAAATAATAATCGGACAGTGTCCCCAAATATGATTCGTCGTGCAGATTTAACGGAACGAGTAATTCATATTTCGCCCTTACTCGCATACGATCACTAAGTACATTGGCCATCTCCCATTGGAACGAGTATAGTTGACCTATATCTTCCTCTCGACTGACCTACTGTTGTTCTGAACCGTTTCTCTCCCTTTTTTTTTTCATTCACCCGAGTGTTTAATTAATTGCTTATCAAATATAAATACGAATCCATTTACAAAGAATATTTCCATACTTGTGGAATGACTATACTCTCTAGTGCGTTCATAGATCTGTCTATATACATACATTACAGAAACAAATTGTAATTATTTTGTTTACAAGCTACCTTTTTACTTGCGTATGCAATATAAACTATATAAACACTAGTAGTAATTTATTGCTTATGAATACTTCTAAAAAATTTCATTATTACTTTCAAAATTAATTTGCGATTAAAATTTTTTTTTTAGACATCATATACTTACAAATGTTCATCGTAATTCCTACCCTCTGGTATTTTGAATCTAAATTTTTTGTTAAACACACGTTTAATTATTTACAACAAATTAAATCGAATTTGTATAATTCTACAGGCCAAACAAACTTATTTTATATCCACTCTTTCTATGCTTATAATACAATCTTAAGTTCAATATTTAATTCTAACAATTTATTACAATATTTAATTCTGTTATGCAACTCAGTTGCTTATATCTGTCCTTCAATAAAAAAAATTGTCAATAGTATAACAACTATATCTGTTAATTAATTTACAATTTATACAATATATAAAATCTGACATTCTAAATTTATTACAAGTTGAAAATTTCACCTAGACAATTCTGAATGAATTAACTAGTAGATTGCATTCGCGCCTACTACCGTTATTCCTTTTCATCCAGATCGGTCATTTCTCCTCCTATTCCGACGCTTAGCTCATTTCTCTTTCTGCTGTCTATTAGTGAAGTAGGTATAGTCCTTCTATAACATCGTCTCGCATGGAGAGTGTCTTTACTAACTACAACTTTACCTGTGCCGTCAGCCTCGTCAGCTGAGCTTACGTCACTTCACACCTCCCTCTCTGTTTATTTACTACTTCACATGATTTTCAACCTTACTCATTACTTATTCGCTTTTCAACAAACACTTTCACCTCGCATGCATGCTGATGCCGTGTTTCACCATAGTTACTCTCCCCTTACGTAATATGGTTTCAATAGTCTTACATTGAATTTGCCGCGTGTTTTAGTTTCGTCGCAATTATCTACTAATATATACGTAGATTCGCCTACAATATCTTTAATCCTAAAAGGTCCTGTGTACAATTCACAAAACTTTTCGATTCTTCTTTGTATCGCATCGGATTGGCAATGTGTCCGTACCAATACCAAATCTCCTACCTGAAATTTCGTCACTTTGTTCGCTTCGTTCACGCGTTTTGCATGTCGCTCTCGTTTTCGTTTGATCCTTACGAATATCTGGTGGTTATCCACTGTCTCTTCTTCCGTTTCACAGTTTTCCTTTATAAATTTCTCCCATACACGACTCGGCTTTCTTCCGTGATGTGCTTCATACGGTGTAACTTCTATTGTTTCATGGTAGACTTCATTAATGCAGCATTCTATAGTATTTATGAATTTAGACCATTTTGTGTGTTGGTCCCCTACGAATATTCTAAATAGGTTTCCCAGTTGCCTATTTACGCGTTTGGCAAGGTTTGTCTGTGGGTTCCTTATCGCTGTATATTTAGGTATGATTCCAAGTTCATCTAGTCCTTTAATCCACTGTTTGGTTGGACGTGAACTGCGTACCATTATCAGTGAGTATTGCTTTCGGTTTTCCACACTCATTGACATATTGCCGGAGTCTACGAAGCGTAGCTACTGTTGTGGCTCTTCTAAGTGTATATAGTTTTACATACTTGGTAAAGTTATCTATAATGACAAGGATATACTTTACTCCTGCTGCTGCTGTTGGAAGAGGTCCATAAAAGTCGCCGCTAATCAATTCACCTTTACTCGTCGGTATAATCAGCTTCGTGCCACCAAATAAGTTACGATTATTTGAATCTTTACATTTTTGGCACTTATCACATGTTTTCACGTACGCCTGTACGCGCTTCGTCATTCGGTCGAAAGTGAAATGTTTCTGCACTACCTTTATGCATTTCTTACTGCCAACATGACCGTACATTGTGTGTATTTCTCCGATGAGTCTCCTCGTAACGCTTTCCGGTACTTAGAGTTCCCATCGTCCCTTACTTTTTCTATACAATTTACCATTACTACACTTATAAAACTTACATAATTCATTCTTATCATCCGTCGTCAAATCCTTCATTATCTGCTGTAACTTCTTATCTTCTAACTGGTACGTCTCGAAGTTCTTTAACATCATGTTCATTTCTTTACTCATTTTAATTATTGTATGGTTCATGTGATATTCATAACTGTCGTCGACTGGATCTTCCTTCGTCATATCCTCTGGGTAACGACTCAAGATGTCGGCAACGATATTCTCCTTTCCCTTACAGTGAATTATATCAAAGTTATATTCTTGAATACTAAGTATCCAACGTGTGATCCTTGAGTTGTTCAGGTGACATTTACTCATGAAGACCAACGCCTTGTTATCCGTTATTATGGTCAACGGCTGTCCTAAAACGTAAATTCGGAATTTCTCCAGGCATCTAACTATGCTTAGTAGCTCTTTCTCCGTAGTAAAGTAGTTTAATTCCGCACCTTTGAACGTTTTACTAGTATACGCTACAACGCAGATGTTTTTGTCGTCATCCAATTGGTATAATTGGCCTCCATATGCGAAATTACTCGCATCACACTGCAAGAAGTACCTCTTATTTACCTGTGGAAAACTTAATTTAATAGTATTGATAAACAAGTCCTTGACCTTCTGGAAACACTGGTCAAGATCGGGCGTCCATTTAAATTTCTGACCCTTTTTAAGTAGACTTAACAAAGGTTGTGTGGCTTCTGCATATTTGCTTGTAAATTTGTTATAAAAATTTGTAAGTCCCAGGAATCCCTTTAACTGCTTTTGATTCTTCGGGGTCGGGAACTTCCTGATTGCTGCTACTTTCTCTTCGGATGCTCGTATACCGTTAGTAGTAAGCTGATACCCTAGGTATGCGATCTCCTTGCGAAAAAATTGTGATTTTTCCAAATTTATTGTTAGGTTGGCTGCTAATAAATTCTCAAGTAATGCTTCAATATTTTCCAAATGTGTGCGTACGTTAGTCGAATAACAAAGACAATCGTCGACGTAGATGATTGTATTTTCTTTCACTCCCTCGGTCAATGCCATATCCAAACCTCTCGTCAGGGCTGCGGAACTGGTACTAAGCCCAAATGGAGTTACGGTATACCTGTAACTCTTTCCTTCATACAGAAATGCGGTGTAATCTCGGCATTGTTGTTTGAACGGAACCTGCCAGAAGCTACTCGTTAGGTCTATTGTTGATAAGTACTTCATGTTACTGCATCTCGCCAGGATTTCTTGAATCGGAGTCGGTCCTTCGTAGTCTGGAACAGTGACACTATTTATCCTCCTCGCATCTAAACACAAACGTACATTCCCATCTTTCTTTATTACGGTGACCATTTGGTTGACGTATGGACTACTGCACCTTTCAATCACGCCATACCTTAGCATCTTGCTGATTTCGGCGTCCACCTTTTCCTTATACGCTATTGGGATTGGCCACCCGCGTTGGAAATATGGTGTTTTATCCGTCACCCTGAATTCATGTTCGTAGCAATCCATCCGTCCTGGACATTCCCGGAATACATTCTTATACTTTACCAAGATCCTTCTTAGTTCCTCCCTCGTCGTTTCGTCCTCACACGTCACACTGTCGACCTTCTCATCGATCCTCCTCTCGATTCCGTCCCAATCCTCTTCTAATAGTTCCATATGTATGATTGGTATCCGCAGTTCCTGTTCACCAGTCCTCCCTTCGAGTTCGATGGTTCCCTTCTTCATATCGATCACACATCCCTCTTCTTTTAAAAAACTGATACCTAATATGCAGTCCCTAATTAAATTCGGTATTACTAGGAAAACACAATCTAATGTAACATCATCAATATAAATTTCACACATAATTTGTTTCCTGATTAATTTAGACTTTCCGCCGACTGCACTTACAATTAGCGTGTTGTTCATGCGGAGTTCTTCGTATGGACGCAGGCGTTGCTTATTTCTGTTAAACCATTCCTCTGATATCCCGTTAATGGCAGAACCTGTATCAATCAAGGCAAGAACCGGAACATCACCATTAAATTTTACCTCTATCTCTGGACATTTAGAGATTCGCCCTTCCAGTTGTGTTTGTTCATCCAAGATTAACTCATGTCGTAAGTCAGGTAACAAAATATCGGTCTCGTACTGTTGTAGTGTGGGTCGACGAACGGCTATCTTTTCATGTGACCCACTTAATTTTTTTTCTACTGTACCACCACCCTTAGCGGCAGACGTTGAGGCACCATTGTTTACGAATTCAATGGTATTTATTGCCGGCTTGTTACCGAAATGTTGGGGTTGTCGGTAGTTCCCTCCTTCCCCCTTTCTATGTTGCCAGTGTGAAGGTTTTTGCTCCGTAATCACTTTGTTTACAGTGGTGTTTTGTGGACCGTGAGGCACCCCTCTCGTGTCTCGTTCGTTCAACTTTTCTGTCTGTCGCACAAACCGATCATCTCTATTGTTTCTTTGCTGGATCATGGCATATTCGGAAATCAATGATTCAAGATTCTGTATCGTCCTTACGTCCCTAGTCACGCTTGCTATCTCTAATTCTCGCCCATAATGACGCGTTATCTTTCTAATCAGTTGATAATCCGTGAGCGGCGGTGTAAGCTGACGGCTTTCCAGAAGTTGTCGTTCCATGTATTGTACAGCGCTCATACTCCCTCACCAGTCGAAACGACCATACTCCAGCTTGTTTCGGACATCATCTTGCTTCTCCGGGCCCCAATACTTCTGTGTAAAGATTTCTTTAAACTCATCAAAGTTCTTGATCTGGTCACATACCACACGCCACCATATAGCCGCATCGGCCTCGAGATGTTTCCCTATCCACTTCACGTTATCCGCTGGGTAGTACATTAGCTGGTGTTCGGATAATTCCTTTAGGAACTCTATAGGAAAACGGTCTGTTCCGTTGTACTTGAGTTCGGAATTATTGTTTCCATTCGCTCTCGTGGACGGTCCTATCTCAGTTTCCGCTATCCGTCGCTGTAGTCTTTCTTGTCCACTTTTAATATGATTTATGTGACTTCTCAATTCTTCAATTATCACATCCTTTTCCTTCTCCGTTGTTGTGGTCTTCTCTTCCGCCATGCGTTGACGGTCGTCCACTTCAACGATCTTCTGTTTTAATACCTTGACGGCTTCTCCCTGCTCTTGTTGTTGTTGTGTAATATTGTGCTGCATCTCTCTTCTCCATTCCTCATTTCTATTGTTCGTCTCTTGGATTCGGTGATCTAATTTTTGGTCGACTTGTTCGATTACCTTCTGTGTATTATTTATGGCTTCCTGCCACTCTTGACGGTCTTTCTCTCTCACTCCTTTATTCTCTTTTACCTGTTTTCTTCAGTTCATTTTTCAACTCTTTTATTCCACTTTCACTCTTCTTTTGTAGATCGCTGATTTTCTCATCCCAGTTCTTAGCGTACTCCTGTAGATCTAGTTTTATTCTGCTGATCTGTTCTTCATTGTGTCGTTTTAATTCCTCCTGCGTCTTGTCTTGCTTCTCGCTCAGTTCTCTGTTTGTTGTCCTAATTTCTCTAATTTCTGTGTCATTAAATTTTGGTTTTCGTTTTGTTGCTCTAACTTCTGTTCCAGATCATTCTTTTGTTGATCTAACTTCTCGGTCAGCTTCTCGAATAGGGTTTGCAGGTTCATTTCGCCGGGTTGGGACACCTGTCCCCCCGCCCTTATCTCAGATTCACACACGCTGACCTCGTCGCTGGGCGTCGTGTTCTCCTCCCGTCCTTCTATGTTTGATTCGTTATTAATGTCGAATTCTCGACTTTCGGAGTTATTGTTATTATTCGCCATTTTTGCTCGACTTCGTGTAATCATTCAGAGTTGTTTTACAAGTATTTATTTTTATTCTAATGCTTATATTATACTTTATCAAACTACTAGCTATTCTACTATACCACTGCCTGCACTTAACCAGCTCGTTTAACAAGGATTACCCCCATTAATCGGCCATCAGTTTGGGCGCCATATACAATGTTAATATTTATGCAATAAAATTAATTAATTCATTAATTATGATTGATTACTTTTATAGGTATGTAAATCTTTACTTTATATTGCCCCGTGATGTTGGAGCACCATGTACCACGTTCATATGCCCCACGTTGGGCGCCATATACGATGTTAATATCTATGCTAATTATGTGCATAGATTAATTAATTCATTAATTATATAAAAATTGATCTGTATTTAAGAAAGTGTTGCCGGTACAAACTTTGTCGTACTTACATGTATCTAGCCCCGTAGTTGGACGCCATATACAATGATATATTTATGCAAATTATATGCATAGATTAATTAATCCAATTATAAATTTATTTGTGTTTATAAAGGTGATATCAGTACGAACTATGTTGAATCTTCTAGAGTTAATGATGTGTCGATTTTATTGCTTTCATATATCCATTGTTATTTTATTGTAGTACTTTCATTGTGTAAACTAATTGAATTATCTCTTTAATAGAGTCATGATCAAAGTGTATCTAACTCTGAGTTTGGGTGATCATATACGATATAGTTAATGCCATGTGTTGAACTGCCATACACAATGTTAACAAATTCATTCCTTTAAATAATAAATAATTGTATGAATTGAATTAGAGTTAATTAATTATTCACACTCAAACTTGTTACATATGAAATTACTTCTGACTTTAACTGTCTTCCAAACTTCTATTCTGTGTATCTTTCTGAGTAATTTATTTGATAATCGTTAACTTGAATTATAAATTATAGATACTGTTCAGTGAAAGGTTAAGTTGTGAGTCAGGTTTTTACATAAATCAATAGAATACTAACGAATCCATTCTAACTTACGTTTATTAAAATCATATTTCATTCTTTTCATGTCATAACATTAATTTAAGAGCACTTACAAATCTTCAACAACACAATAAAATTCTATGCCACATTTAAATAATTAAATAAACAAATTTAAATAACTAAGTGAGCGATCAAATGTAGATGCTTCTTCGTCTGTGATGACGTTACTAACTAACAATGTGGTATGCTCATATTTTGTATTAAGTATTTTATATTAAAACACATTAAAAATTTATATGCATGAAATAATCATTATTAACAATACACATATCAATCATATACATGGCTAAAATCCTGTCCCCTGCAACAGGCACATCAAAATACATACATAGTTACAAAATATATTAACAAGAAGACATGTATAATATTCTAGAACATAATATTCCCTACCTATGGATTCGTATCTATCTGACTCATACTTATATAATTTTCTCAGGTGGTTTGGTTCTAAGTGTCAGGTCAGTGGTATTTGATAAATTACTAATTATAAGAAGAGATTATTTTTGTACTTTACTCGTTCTGCCGTGATGTGTCACTCCCATGATGTATCCCTGCGTTGATGAGTGTGGTTAATCCATATGGCACTCGTTCGCAAACACACTTCTGCACACCGCGGCAGTCACTTTGAGCTTTTAAGATTATTATAATACAAGTCGTGGCATTTTACTCGTAATCGGTCGGCTATGTTTTACTCGCGTATGTGTCTATTTACGCGGTTCACAGTTCGATACCGTATGCTTCTAATAGTTTTTCATCCCGGACGACCACTCTTTTCGGCGCCTAGATTGTTTTCAAGTTCATTAGGCACTTGTTCACACTTCTATTTACTTGAGTTAACTACGAAACATTGTAGTATCACTACTTTTCTGTAATTGTTCAAGAATGTCACTGCAAAATGTCAGTATCTTTATGACGGTGTATTACATGGAATTTATAAAGATTGTTACTCGCGCTTCATCGCGAAAACTACTGTTCCGTTTTGCGTTCTGAGTTTTATTCGCGCACTTCCATTTAGTCGTAATAACGTCTTAATCGTCTCTACCGAAATACGTTATAAATTATACACTGCATTAAGTTCTTATAATTGAACTATTATGAAACTGAAATACAAGTTCAAATAGACTGATTGAAACTGAGTTAAGAATTTTAATAAACTGAGAACAAAACTGTAGCAAACTGATCTTAATAAACTGAGCCAAAAATTGTAGTACACTGAGAGCGCGTCCCCCTGTGTAAACGGTTTTTATTCCTTCTGATGTTCCCACTCTTGGGATTCTGATGAGCGCTCCAGCTTCCCACCAAATCATTTTTAATAGGTTTATTCCATGGACCTCCCTGTGTCCTCTCGTCTCCAGTCTGTATTTCTAACGAATTCTCCACCCAGTTCTGTTTGGAGAGGGACGTTCATACACGAGATTCGCTCTCTGGTCTCAAGCTTCTCTCTGAACCATCCCCTACAGAAGTTCCCTCCGGAATTCTCGTTCCTCATTGGCTGGTTGGCTTTCTCAACTTGAATTCGACGTAGTCCACGTGGACTGGATGAGTCGCTGTCTTACGTCCGTTGCCCTGTTCCTGGAATCAGTGCTAAGGCCACTTTTCAAAATCACATCTGCTACTTTTGTTGTAGCGTGTCGAATTTCCTTATTGTTGGTATGCTGAAGACTTCCTTCATTGACTTACGGGTGGCATAACATCTGTGCTGTCCACAAGCGTCACTTAGTCGCCTGTCCCATTGTCCGTGCATAAACCACTGTCTTTGAGAAGTCGCACACATGGTTTTGAACAATACTCTCGCCGTTGGTTCTGTGTTTTTCTCGCTACTGGACAGATGTTAGGGTAGTTTTCTTTTGTCCTAATTGTGGAGTCAAGCATTCCCACGCATGGTCCAGTTCGCTGCAACATGTGCCATACAGCTCATTGTTCGTGAATAGTTTTTACGACGTCTTAATGGAAAGGAAAGGTTTGTTCCTTTTCGTCGCCCACCCTCGAACTAAGCTAACATGTGTCACTTTTGATGGGCTCTAATTGCTGGTGTTCTTCCTTCGCAATACCCAAAAAATTTAAAAAAAATATTTGAAATAATAATCGGACAGTGTCCCCAAATATGATTCGTCGTGCAGATTTAACGGAACGACTAATTCATATTTCGCCCTTACTCGCATACGATCACTAAGTACATTGGCCATCTCCCATTGGAACGAGTATAGTTGACCTATATCTTCCTCTCGACTGACCTACTGTTGTTCTGAACCGTTTCTCTCCCTTTTTTTTTTCATTCACCCGAGTGTTTAATTAATTGCTTATCAAATATAAATACGAATCCATTTACAAAGAATATTTCCATACTTGTGGAATGACTATACTCTCTAGTGCGTTCATAGATCTGTCTATATACATACATTACAGAAACAAATTATAATTATTTTGTTTACAAGCTACCTTTTTACTTGCGTATGCAATATAAACTATATAAACACTAGTAGTAATTTATTGCTTATGAATACTTCTAAAAAATTTCATTATTACTTTCAAAATTAATTTGCGATTAAAATTTTTTTTTTAGACATCATATACTTACAAATGTTCATCGTAATTCCTACCCTCTGGTATTTTGAATCTAAATTTTTTGTTAAACACACGTTTAATTATTTACAACAAATTAAATCGAATTTGTATAATTCTACAGGCCAAACAAACTTATTTTATATCCACTCTTTCTATGCTTATAATACAATCTTAAGTTCAATATTTAATTCTAACAATTTATTACAATATTTAATTCTGTTATGCAACTCAGTTGCTTATATCTGTCCTTCAATAAAAAAAATTGTCAATAGTATAACAACTATATCTGTTAATTAATTTACAATTTATACAATATATAAAATCTGACATTCTAAATTTATTACAAGTTGAAAATTTCACCTAGACAATTCTGAATGAATTAACTAGTAGATTGCATTCGCGCCTACTACCGTTATTCCTTTTCATCCAGATCGGTCATTTCTCCTCCTATTCCGACGCTTAGCTCATTTCTCTTTCTGCTGTCTATTAGTGAAGTAGGTATAGTCCTTCTATAACATCGTCTCGCATGGAGAGTGTCTTTACTAACTACAACTTTAACTGTGCCGTCAGCCTCGTCAGCTGAGCTTACGTCACTTCACACCTCCCTCTCTGTTTATTTACTACTTCACATGATTTTCAACCTTACTCATTACTTATTCGCTTTTCAACAAACACTTTCACCTCGCATGCATGCTGATGTCGTGTTTCGCCATAGTTACTCTCCCCTTACGTAATATGGTTTCAATAGTCTTACATTGAATTTGCCGCGTGTTTTAGTTTCGTCGCAATTATCTACTAATATATACGTAGATTCGCCTACAATATCTTTAATCCTAAAAGGTCCTGTGTAGAATTCACAAAACTTTTCGATTCTTCTTTGTATCGCATCGGATTGGTAATGTGTCCGTACCAATACCAAATCTCCTACCTGAAATTTCGTCACTTTGTTCGCTTCGTTCACGCGTTTTGCATGTCGCTCTCGTTTTCGTTTGATCCTTACGAATATCTGGTGGTTATCCACTGTCTCTTCTTCCGTTTCACAGTTTTCCTTTATAAATTTCTCCCATACACGACTCGGCTTTCTTCCGTGATGTGCTTCATACGGTGTAACTTCTATTGTTTCATGGTAGACTTCATTAATGCAGCATTCTATAGTATTTATGAATTTAGACCATTTTGTGTGTTGGTCCCCTACGAATATTCTAAATAGCTTTCCCAGTTGCCTATTTACGCGTTTGGCAAGGTTTGTCTGTGGGTTCCTTATCGCTGTATATTTAGGTATTTTCATCTAGTCCTTTAATCCACTGTTTGGTTGGACGTGAACTGCGTACCATTATCAGTGAGTATTGCTTTCGGTTTTCCACACTCATTGACATATTGCCGGAGTCTACGAAGCGTAGCTACTGTTGTGGCTCTTCTAAGTGTATATAGTTTTACATACTTGGTAAAGTTATTTATAATGACAAGGATATACTTTACTCCTGCTGCTGCTGTTGGAAGAGGTCCATAAAAGTCGCCGCTAATCAATTCACCTTTACTCGTCGGTATAATCAGCTTCGTGCCACCAAATAAGTTACGATTATTTGAATCTTTACATTTTTGGCACTTATCACATGTTTTCACGTACGCCTGTACGCGCTTCGTCATTCGGTCGAAAGTGAAATGTTTCTGCAATACCTTTATGCATTTCTTACTGCCAACATGACCGTACATTGTGTGTATTTCTCCGATGAGTCTCCTCGTAACGCTTTCCGGTACGTAGAGTTCCCATCGTCCCTTACTTTTTCTATACAATTTACCATTACTACACTTATAAAACTTACATAATTCATTCTTATCATCCGTCGTCAAATCCTTCATTATCTGCTGTAACTTCTTATCTTCTAACTGGTACGTCTCGAAGTTCTTTAACATCATGTTCATTTCTTTACTCATTTTAATTATTGTATGGTTCATGTGATATTCATAACTGTCGTCGACTGGATCTTCCTTCGTCATATCCTCTGGGTAACGACTCAAGATGTCGGCAACGATATTCTCCTTTCCCTTACAGTGAATTATTTCAAAGTTATATTCTTGAATACTAAGTATCCAACGTGTGATCCTTGAGTTGTTCAGGTGACATTTACTCATGAAGACCAACGCCTTGTTATCCGTTATTATGGTCAACGGCTGTCCTAAAACGTAAATTCGGAATTTCTCCAGGCATCTAACTATGCTTAGTAGCTCTTTCTCCGTAGTAAAGTAGTTTAATTCCGCACCTTTGAACGTTTTACTAGTGTACGCTACAACGCAGATGTTTTTGTCGTCATCCAACTGGTATAATTGGCCTCCATATGCGAAATTACTCGCATCACACTGCAAGAAGTACCTCTTATTTACCTGTGGAAAACTTAATTTAATAGTATTGATAAACAAGTCCTTGACCTTCTGGAAACACTGGTCAAGATCGGGCGTCCATTTAAATTTCTGACCCTTTTTAAGTAGACTTAACAAAGGTTGTGTGGCTTCTGCATATTTGCTTGTAAATTTGTTATAAAAATTTGTAAGTCCCAGGAATCCCTTTAACTGCTTTTGATTCTTCGGGGTCGGGAACTTCCTGATTGCTGCTACTTTCTCTTCGGATGCTCGTATACCGTTAGTAGTAAGCTGATACCCTAGGTATGCGATCTCCTTGCGAAAAAATTGTGATTTTTCCAAATTTATTGTTAGGTTGGCTGCTAATAAATTCTCAAGTAATGCTTCAATATTTTCCAAATGTGTGCGTACGTTAGTCGAATAACAAAGACAATCGTCGACGTAGATGATTGTATTTTCTTTCACTCCCTCGGTCAATGCCATATCCAAACCTCTCGTCAGGGCTGCGGAACTGGTACTAAGCCCAAATGGAGTTACGGTATACCTGTAACACTTTCCTTCATACAGAAATGCGGTGTAATCTCGGCATTGTTGTTTGAACGGAACCTGCCAGAAGCTACTCGTTAGGTCTATTGTTGATAAGTACTTCATGTTACTGCATCTCGCCAGGATTTCTTGAATCGGAGTCGGTCCTTCGTAGTCTGGAACAGTGACACTATTTATCCTCCTCGCATCTAAACACAAACGTACATTCCCATCTTTCTTTATTACGGTGACCATTTGGTTGACGTATGGACTACTGCACCTTTCAATCACGCCATACCTTAGCATCTTGCTGATTTCGGCGTCCACCTTTTCCTTATACGCTATTGGGATTGGCCACCCGCGTTGGAAATATGGTGTTTTATCCGTCACCCTGAATTCATGTTCGTAGCAATCCATCCGTCCTGGACATTCCCGGAATACATTCTTATACTTTACCAAGATCCTTCTTAGTTCCTCCCTCGTCATTTCGTCCTCACACGTCACACTGTCGACCTTCTCATCGATCCTCCTCTCGATTCCGTCCCAGTCCTCTTCTAATAGTTCCATATGTATGATTGGTATCCGCAGTTCCTGTTCACCAGTCCTCCCTTCGAGTTCGATGGTTCCCTTCTTCATATTGATCACACATCCCTCTTCTTTTAAAAAACTGATACCTAATATGCAGTCCCTAATTAAATTCGGTATTACTAGGAAAACACAATCTAATGTAACATCATCAATATAAATTTCACACATAATTTGTTTCCTGATTAATTTAGACTTTCCGCCGACTGCACTTACAATTAGCGTGTTGTTCATGCGGAGTTCTTCGTATGGACGCAGGCGTTGCTTATTTCTGTTAAACCATTCCTCTGATATCCCGTTAATGGCAGAACCTGTATCAATCAAGGCAAGAACCGTAACATCACCATTAAATTTTACCTCTATCTCTGGACATTTAGAGATTCGCCCTTCCAGTTGTGTTTGTTCATCCAAGATTAACTCATGTCGTAAGTCAGGTAACAAAATATCGGTCTCGTACTGTTGTAGTGTGGGTCGACGAACGGCTATCTTTTCATGTGACCCACTTAATTTTTTTTTTTCTACTGTACCACCACCCTTAGCGGCAGACGTTGAGGCACCATTGTTTACGAATTCAATGGTATTTATTGCCGGCTTGTTACCGAAATGTTGGGGTTGTCGGTAGTTCCCTCCTTCCCACTTTCTATGTTGCCAGTGTGAAGGTTTTTGCTCCGTAATCACTTTGTTTACAGTGGTGTTTTGTGGACCGTGAGGCACCACTCTCGTGTCTCGTTCGTTCAACTTTTCTGTCTGTCGCACAAACCGATCATCTCTATTGTTTCTTTGCTGGATCATGGCATATTCGGAAATCAATGATTCAAGATTCTGTATCGTCCTTACGTCCCTAGTCACGCTTGCTATCTCTAATTCTCGCCCATAATGACGCGTTATCTTTCTAGTCAGTTGATAATCCGTGAGCGGCGGTGTAAGCTGACGGCTTTCCAGAAGTTGTCGTTCCATGTATTGTACAGCGCTCATACTCCCTCACCAGTCGAAACGACCATACTCCAGCTTGTTTCGGACATCATCTTGCTTCTCCGGGCCCCAATACTTCTGCGTAAAGATTTCTTTAAACTCATCAAAGTTCTTGATCTGGTCACATACCACACGCCACCATATAGCCGCATCGGCCTCGAGATGTTTCCCTATCCACTTCACGTTATCCGCTGGGTAGTACATTAGCTGGTGTTCGGATAATTCCTTTAGGAACTCTATAGGAAAACGGTCTGTTCCGTTGTACTTGAGTTCGGAATTATTGTTTCCATTCGCTCTCGTGGACGGTCCTATCTCAGTTTCCGCTATCCGTCGCTGTAGTCTTTCTTGTCCACTTTTAATATGATTTATGTGACTTCTCAATTCTTCAATTAGCACATCCTTTTCCTTCTCCGTTGTTGTGGTCTTCTCTTCCGCCATGCGTTGACGGTCGTCCACTTCAACGATCTTCTGTTTTAATACCTTGACGGCTTCTCCTGCTGTTGTTGTTGTTGTGTAATATTGTTCTGCATCTCTCTTCTCCATTCCTCATTTCTATTATTCGTCTCTTGGATTCGGTGATCTAATTTTTGGTCGACTTGTTCGATTACCTTCTGTGTATTATTTATGGCTTCCTGCCACTCTTGACGATCTTTCTCTCTCACTTCTTTATTCTCTTTTACCTGTTTCTTCAGTTCATTTTTCAACTCTTTTATTCCACTTTCACTCTTCTTTTGTAGATCGCTGATTTTCTCATCCCACTTCTTAGCGTACTCCTGTAGATCTAGTTTTATTCTGCTGATCTGTTCTTCATTGTGTCGTTTTAATTCCTCCTGCGTCTTGTCTTGCTTCTCGCTCAGTTCTCTGTTTGTTGTCCTAATCTCTCTAATTTCTGTGTCATTAAATTTTGGTTTTCGTTTTGTTGCTCTAACTTCTGTTCCAGATCATTCTTTTGTTGATCTAACTTCTCGGTCAGCTTCTCGAATAGGATTTGCAGGTTCATTTCGCCGGGTTGGGACACCTGTCCCCCCGCTCTTATCTCAGATTCACACGCGCTGACGTCGTCGCTGGGCGTCGTGTTCTCCTCCCGTCCTTCTATGTTTGATTCGTTATTAATGTCGAATTCTCGACTTTCGGAGTTATTGTTATTATTCGCCATTTTTGCTCGACTTCGTGTAATCATTCAGAGTTGTTTTACAAGTATTTATTTTTATTCTAATGCTTATATTATACTTTATCAAACTACTAGCTATTCTACTATACCACTGCCTGCACTTAACCAGCTTGTTTAACAAGGATTATCCCCATTAATCGGCCATCAGGTTGGGCGCCATATACAATGTTAATATTTATGCAATAAAATTAATTAATTCATTAATTATGATTGATTACTTTTATAGGTATGTAAATCTTTACTTTATATTGCCCCGTGATGTTGGAGCACCATGTACCACGTTCATATGCCCCACGTTGGGCGCCATATACGATGTTAATATCTATGCTAATTATATGCATAGATTAATTAATTCATTAATTATATAAAAATTGATCTGTATTTAAGAAAGTGTTGCCGGTACAAACTTTGTCGTACTTACATGTATCTAGCCCCGTAGTTGGACGCCATATACAATGATATATTTATGCAAATTATATGCATAGATTAATTAACCCAATTATAAATTTATTTGTGTTTATAAAGGTGATATCAGTACGAACTATGTTGAATCTTCTAGAGTTAATGATGTGTTGATTTTATTGCTTTCATATATCCATTGTTATTTTATTGTAGTACTTTCATTGTGTAAACTAATTGAATTATCTCTTTAATAGAGTCATGATCAAAGTGTATCTAACTCTGAGTTTGGGTGATCATATACGATATAGTTAATGCCATGTGTTGAACTGCCATACACAATGTTAACAAATTCATTCCTTTAAATAATAAATAATTGTATGAATTGAATTAGAGTTAATTAATTATTCACACTCAAACTTGTTACATATGAAATTACTTCTGACTTTAACTGTCTTCCAAACTTCTATTCTGTGTATCTTTCTGAGTAATTTATTTGATAATCGTTAACTTGAATTATAAATTATAGACACTGTTCAGTGAAAGGTTAAGTTGTGAGTCAGGTTTTTACATAAATCAATAGAATACTAACGAATCCATTCTAACTTACGTTTATTAAAATCATATTTCATTCTTTTCATGTCATAACATTAATTTAAGAGCACTTACAAATCTTCAACAACACAATAAAATTCTATGCCACATTTAAATAATTAAATAAACAAATTTAAATAACTAAGTGAGCGATCAAATGTAGATGCTTCTTCGTCTGTGATGACGTTACTAACTAACAATGTGGTATGCTCATATTTTGTATTAAGTATTTTATATTAAAACACATTAAACATTTATATGCATGAAGTAATCATTATTAACAATACACATATCAATCATATACATGGCTAAAATCCTGTCCCTGCAACAGACACATCAAAATACATACATAGTTACAAAATATATTAACAAGAAGACATGTATAATATTCTAGAACATAATATTCCCTACCTATGGATTCGTATCTATCTGACTCATACTTATATAATTTTCTCAGGTGGTTTGGTTCTAAGTGTCAGGTCAGTGGTATTTGATAAATTACTAATTATAAAAAGAGATTAGTTTTGTACTTTACTCGTTCTGCCGTGATGTGTCACTCCCATGATGTATCCCTGCGTTGATGAGTGTGGTTAATCCATATGGCACTCGTTCGCAAACACACTTCTGCACACCGCGGCAGTCACTTTGAGCTTTTAAGATTATTATAATACAAGTCGTGGCATTTTACTCGTAATCGGTCGGCTATGTTTTACTCGCGTATGTGTCTATTTACGCGGTTCACAGTTCGATACCGTATGCTTCTAATAGTTTTTCATCCCGGACGACCACTCTTTTCGGCGCCTAGATTGTTTTCAAGTTCATTAGGCACTTGTTCACACTTCTATTTACTTGAGTTAACTACGAAACATTGTAGTATCACTACTTTTCTGTAATTGTTCAAGAATGTCACTGCAAAATGTCAGTATCTTTATGACGGTGTATTACATGGAATTTATAAAGATTGTTACTCGCGCTTCATCGCGAAAACTACTGTTCCGTTTTGCGTTCTGAGTTTTATTCGCGCACTTCCATTTAGTCGTAATAACGTCTTAATCGTCTCTACCGAAATACGTTATAAATTATACACTGCATTAAGTTCTTATAATTGAACTATTATGAAACTGAAATACAAGTTCAAATAGACTGATTGAAACTGAGTTAAGAATTTTAATAAACTGAGAACAAAACTGTAGCAAACTGATCTTAATAAACTGAGCCAAAAATTGTAGTACACTGAGAGCGCGTCCCCCTGTGTAAACGGTTTTTATTCCTTCTGATGTTCCCACTCTTGGGATTCTGATGAGCGCTCCAGCTTCCCACCAAATCATTTTTAATAGGTTTATTCCATGGACCTCCCTGTGTCCTCTCGTCTCCAGTCTGTATTTCTAACGAATTCTCCACCCAGTTCTGTTTGGAGAGGGACGTTCATACACGAGATTCGCTCTCTGGTCTCAAGCTTCTCTCTGAACCATCCCCTACAGAAGTTCCCTCCGGAATTCTCGTTCCTCATTGGCTGGTTGGCTTTCTCAACTTGAATTCGACGTAGTCCACGTGGACTGGATGAGTCGCTGTCTTACGTCCGTTGCCCTGTTCCTGGAATCAGTGCTAAGGCCACTTTTCAAAATCACATCTGCTACTTTTGTTGTAGCGTGTCGAATTTCCTTATTGTTGGTATGCTGAAGACTTCCTTCATTGACTTACGGGTGGCATAACATCTGTGCTGTCCACAAGCGTCACTTAGTCGCCTGTCCCATTGTCCGTGCATAAACCACTGTCTTTGAGAAGTCGCACACATGGTTTTGAACAATACTCTCGCCGTTGGTTCTGTGTTTTTCTCGCTACTGGACAGATGTTAGGGTAGTTTTCTTTTGTCCTAATTGTGGAGTCAAGCATTCCCACGCATGGTCCAGTTCGCTGCAACATGTGCCATACAGCTCATTGTTCGTGAATAGTTTTTACGACGTCTTAATGGAAAGGAAAGGTTTGTTCCTTTTCGTCGCCCACCCTCGAACTAAGCTAACATGTGTCACTTTTGATGGGCTCTAATTGCTGGTGTTCTTCCTTCGCAATACCCAAAAAATTTAAAAAAAATATTTGAAATAATAATCGGACAGTGTCCCCAAATATGATTCGTCGTGCAGATTTAACGGAACGACTAATTCATATTTCGCCCTTACTCGCATACGATCACTAAGTACATTGGCCATCTCCCATTGGAACGAGTATAGTTGACCTATATCTTCCTCTCGACTGACCTACTGTTGTTCTGAACCGTTTCTCTCCCTTTTTTTTTTCATTCACCCGAGTGTTTAATTAATTGCTTATCAAATATAAATACGAATCCATTTACAAAGAATATTTCCATACTTGTGGAATGACTATACTCTCTAGTGCGTTCATAGATCTGTCTATATACATACATTACAGAAACAAATTATAATTATTTTGTTTACAAGCTACCTTTTTACTTGCGTATGCAATATAAACTATATAAACACTAGTAGTAATTTATTGCTTATGAATACTTCTAAAAAATTTCATTATTACTTTCAAAATTAATTTGCGATTAAAATTTTTTTTTTAGACATCATATACTTACAAATGTTCATCGTAATTCCTACCCTCTGGTATTTTGAATCTAAATTTTTTGTTAAACACACGTTTAATTATTTACAACAAATTAAATCGAATTTGTATAATTCTACAGGCCAAACAAACTTATTTTATATCCACTCTTTCTATGCTTATAATACAATCTTAAGTTCAATATTTAATTCTAACAATTTATTACAATATTTAATTCTGTTATGCAACTCAGTTGCTTATATCTGTCCTTCAATAAAAAAAATTGTCAATAGTATAACAACTATATCTGTTAATTAATTTACAATTTATACAATATATAAAATCTGACATTCTAAATTTATTACAAGTTGAAAATTTCACCTAGACAATTCTGAATGAATTAACTAGTAGATTGCATTCGCGCCTACTACCGTTATTCCTTTTCATCCAGATCGGTCATTTCTCCTCCTATTCCGACGCTTAGCTCATTTCTCTTTCTGCTGTCTATTAGTGAAGTAGGTATAGTCCTTCTATAACATCGTCTCGCATGGAGAGTGTCTTTACTAACTACAACTTTAACTGTGCCGTCAGCCTCGTCAGCTGAGCTTACGTCACTTCACACCTCCCTCTCTGTTTATTTACTACTTCACATGATTTTCAACCTTACTCATTACTTATTCGCTTTTCAACAAACACTTTCACCTCGCATGCATGCTGATGTCGTGTTTCGCCATAGTTACTCTCCCCTTACGTAATATGGTTTCAATAGTCTTACATTGAATTTGCCGCGTGTTTTAGTTTCGTCGCAATTATCTACTAATATATACGTAGATTCGCCTACAATATCTTTAATCCTAAAAGGTCCTGTGTAGAATTCACAAAACTTTTCGATTCTTCTTTGTATCGCATCGGATTGGTAATGTGTCCGTACCAATACCAAATCTCCTATCTGAAATTTCGTCACTTTGTTCGCTTCGTTCACGCGTTTTGCATGTCGCTCTCGTTTTCGTTTGATCCTTACGAATATCTGGTGGTTATCCACTGTCTCTTCTTCCGTTTCACAGTTTTCCTTTATAAATTTCTCCCATACACGACTCGGCTTTCTTCCGTGATGTGCTTCATACGGTGTAACTTCTATTGTTTCATGGTAGACTTCATTAATGCAGCATTCTATAGTATTTATGAATTTAGACCATTTTGTGTGTTGGTCCCCTACGAATATTCTAAATAGCTTTCCCAGTTGCCTATTTACGCGTTTGGCAAGGTTTGTCTGTGGGTTCCTTATCGCTGTATATTTAGGTATTTTCATCTAGTCCTTTAATCCACTGTTTGGTTGGACGTGAACTGCGTACCATTATCAGTGAGTATTGCTTTCGGTTTTCCACACTCATTGACATATTGCCGGAGTCTACGAAACGTAGCTACTGTTGTGGCTCTTCTAAGTGTATATAGTTTTACATACTTGGTAAAGTTATCTATAATGACAAGGATATACTTTACTCCTGCTGCTGCTGTTGGAAGAGGTCCATAAAAGTCGCCGCTAATCAATTCACCTTTACTCGTCGGTATAATCAGCTTCGTGCCACCAAATAAGTTACGATTATTTGAATCTTTACATTTTTGGCACTTATCACATGTTTTCACGTACGCCTGTACGCGCTTCGTCATTCGGTCGAAAGTGAAATGTTTCTGCAATACCTTTATGCATTTCTTACTGCCAACATGACCGTACATTGTGTGTATTTCTCCGATGAGTCTCCTCGTAACGCTTTCCGGTACGTAGAGTTCCCATCGTCCCTTACTTTTTCTATACAATTTACCATTACTACACTTATAAAACTTACATAATTCATTCTTATCATCCGTCGTCAAATCCTTCATTATCTGCTGTAACTTCTTATCTTCTAACTGGTACGTCTCGAAGTTCTTTAACATCATGTTCATTTCTTTACTCATTTTAATTATTGTATGGTTCATGTGATATTCATAACTGTCGTCGACTGGATCTTCCTTCGTCATATCCTCTGGGTAACGACTCAAGATGTCGGCAACGATATTCTCCTTTCCCTTACAGTGAATTATTTCAAAGTTATATTCTTGAATACTAAGTATCCAACGTGTGATCCTTGAGTTGTTCAGGTGACATTTACTCATGAAGACCAACGCCTTGTTATCCGTTATTATGGTCAACGGCTGTCCTAAAACGTAAATTCGGAATTTCTCCAGGCATCTAACTATGCTTAGTAGCTCTTTCTCCGTAGTAAAGTAGTTTAATTCCGCACCTTTGAACGTTTTACTAGTGTACGCTACAACGCAGATGTTTTTGTCGTCATCCAACTGGTATAATTGGCCTCCATATGCGAAATTACTCGCATCACACTGCAAGAAGTACCTCTTATTTACCTGTGGAAAACTTAATTTAATAGTATTGATAAACAAGTCCTTGACCTTCTGGAAACACTGGTCAAGATCGGGCGTCCATTTAAATTTCTGACCCTTTTTAAGTAGACTTAACAAAGGTTGTGTGGCTTCTGCATATTTGCTTGTAAATTTGTTATAAAAATTTGTAAGTCCCAGGAATCCCTTTAACTGCTTTTGATTCTTCGGGGTCGGGAACTTCCTGATTGCTGCTACTTTCTCTTCGGATGCTCGTATACCGTTAGTAGTAAGCTGATACCCTAGGTATGCGATCTCCTTGCGAAAAAATTGTGATTTTTCCAAATTTATTGTTAGGTTGGCTGCTAATAAATTCTCAAGTAATGCTTCAATATTTTCCAAATGTGTGCGTACGTTAGTCGAATAACAAAGACAATCGTCGACGTAGATGATTGTATTTTCTTTCACTCCCTCGGTCAATGCCATATCCAAACCTCTCGTCAGGGCTGCGGAACTGGTACTAAGCCCAAATGGAGTTACGGTATACCTGTAACACTTTCCTTCATACAGAAATGCGGTGTAATCTCGGCATTGTTGTTTGAACGGAACCTGCCAGAAGCTACTCGTTAGGTCTATTGTTGATAAGTACTTCATGTTACTGCATCTCGCCAGGATTTCTTGAATCGGAGTCGGTCCTTCGTAGTCTGGAACAGTGACACTATTTATCCTCCTCGCATCTAAACACAAACGTACATTCCCATCTTTCTTTATTACGGTGACCATTTGGTTGACGTATGGACTACTGCACCTTTCAATCACGCCATACCTTAGCATCTTGCTGATTTCGGCGTCCACCTTTTCCTTATACGCTATTGGGATTGGCCACCCGCGTTGGAAATATGGTGTTTTATCCGTCACCCTGAATTCATGTTCGTAGCAATCCATCCGTCCTGGACATTCCCGGAATACATTCTTATACTTTACCAAGATCCTTCTTAGTTCCTCCCTCGTCATTTCGTCCTCACACGTCACACTGTCGACCTTCTCATCGATCCTCCTCTCGATTCCGTCCCAGTCCTCTTCTAATAGTTCCATATGTATGATTGGTATCCGCAGTTCCTGTTCACCAGTCCTCCCTTCGAGTTCGATGGTTCCCTTCTTCATATTGATCACACATCCCTCTTCTTTTAAAAAACTGATACCTAATATGCAGTCCCTAATTAAATTCGGTATTACTAGGAAAACACAATCTAATGTAACATCATCAATATAAATTTCACACATAATTTGTTTCCTGATTAATTTAGACTTTCCGCCGACTGCACTTACAATTAGCGTGTTGTTCATGCGGAGTTCTTCGTATGGACGCAGGCGTTGCTTATTTCTGTTAAACCATTCCTCTGATATCCCGTTAATGGCAGAACCTGTATCAATCAAGGCAAGAACCGTAACATCACCATTAAATTTTACCTCTATCTCTGGACATTTAGAGATTCGCCCTTCCAGTTGTGTTTGTTCATCCAAGATTAACTCATGTCGTAAGTCAGGTAACAAAATATCGGTCTCGTACTGTTGTAGTGTGGGTCGACGAACGGCTATCTTTTCATGTGACCCACTTAATTTTTTTTTTTCTACTGTACCACCACCCTTAGCGGCAGACGTTGAGGCACCATTGTTTACGAATTCAATGGTATTTATTGCCGGCTTGTTACCGAAATGTTGGGGTTGTCGGTAGTTCCCTCCTTCCCACTTTCTATGTTGCCAGTGTGAAGGTTTTTGCTCCGTAATCACTTTGTTTACAGTGGTGTTTTGTGGACCGTGAGGCACCACTCTCGTGTCTCGTTCGTTCAACTTTTCTGTCTGTCGCACAAACCGATCATCTCTATTGTTTCTTTGCTGGATCATGGCATATTCGGAAATCAATGATTCAAGATTCTGTATCGTCCTTACGTCCCTAGTCACGCTTGCTATCTCTAATTCTCGCCCATAATGACGCGTTATCTTTCTAGTCAGTTGATAATCCGTGAGCGGCGGTGTAAGCTGACGGCTTTCCAGAAGTTGTCGTTCCATGTATTGTACAGCGCTCATACTCCCTCACCAGTCGAAACGACCATACTCCAGCTTGTTTCGGACATCATCTTGCTTCTCCGGGCCCCAATACTTCTGCGTAAAGATTTCTTTAAACTCATCAAAGTTCTTGATCTGGTCACATACCACACGCCACCATATAGCCGCATCGGCCTCGAGATGTTTCCCTATCCACTTCACGTTATCCGCTGGGTAGTACATTAGCTGGTGTTCGGATAATTCCTTTAGGAACTCTATAGGAAAACGGTCTGTTCCGTTGTACTTGAGTTCGGAATTATTGTTTCCATTCGCTCTCGTGGACGGTCCTATCTCAGTTTCCGCTATCCGTCGCTGTAGTCTTTCTTGTCCACTTTTAATATGATTTATGTGACTTCTCAATTCTTCAATTAGCACATCCTTTTCCTTCTCCGTTGTTGTGGTCTTCTCTTCCGCCATGCGTTGACGGTCGTCCACTTCAACGATCTTCTGTTTTAATACCTTGACGGCTTCTCCTGCTGTTGTTGTTGTTGTGTAATATTGTTCTGCATCTCTCTTCTCCATTCCTCATTTCTATTATTCGTCTCTTGGATTCGGTGATCTAATTTTTGGTCGACTTGTTCGATTACCTTCTGTGTATTATTTATGGCTTCCTGCCACTCTTGACGATCTTTCTCTCTCACTTCTTTATTCTCTTTTACCTGTTTCTTCAGTTCATTTTTCAACTCTTTTATTCCACTTTCACTCTTCTTTTGTAGATCGCTGATTTTCTCATCCCACTTCTTAGCGTACTCCTGTAGATCTAGTTTTATTCTGCTGATCTGTTCTTCATTGTGTCGTTTTAATTCCTCCTGCGTCTTGTCTTGCTTCTCGCTCAGTTCTCTGTTTGTTGTCCTAATCTCTCTAATTTCTGTGTCATTAAATTTTGGTTTTCGTTTTGTTGCTCTAACTTCTGTTCCAGATCATTCTTTTGTTGATCTAACTTCTCGGTCAGCTTCTCGAATAGGATTTGCAGGTTCATTTCGCCGGGTTGGGACACCTGTCCCCCCGCTCTTATCTCAGATTCACACGCGCTGACGTCGTCGCTGGGCGTCGTGTTCTCCTCCCGTCCTTCTATGTTTGATTCGTTATTAATGTCGAATTCTCGACTTTCGGAGTTATTGTTATTATTCGCCATTTTTGCTCGACTTCGTGTAATCATTCAGAGTTGTTTTACAAGTATTTATTTTTATTCTAATGCTTATATTATACTTTATCAAACTACTAGCTATTCTACTATACCACTGCCTGCACTTAACCAGCTTGTTTAACAAGGATTATCCCCATTAATCGGCCATCAGGTTGGGCGCCATATACAATGTTAATATTTATGCAATAAAATTAATTAATTCATTAATTATGATTGATTACTTTTATAGGTATGTAAATCTTTACTTTATATTGCCCCGTGATGTTGGAGCACCATGTACCACGTTCATATGCCCCACGTTGGGCGCCATATACGATGTTAATATCTATGCTAATTATATGCATAGATTAATTAATTCATTAATTATATAAAAATTGATCTGTATTTAAGAAAGTGTTGCCGGTACAAACTTTGTCGTACTTACATGTATCTAGCCCCGTAGTTGGACGCCATATACAATGATATATTTATGCAAATTATATGCATAGATTAATTAACCCAATTATAAATTTATTTGTGTTTATAAAGGTGATATCAGTACGAACTATGTTGAATCTTCTAGAGTTAATGATGTGTTGATTTTATTGCTTTCATATATCCATTGTTATTTTATTGTAGTACTTTCATTGTGTAAACTAATTGAATTATCTCTTTAATAGAGTCATGATCAAAGTGTATCTAACTCTGAGTTTGGGTGATCATATACGATATAGTTAATGCCATGTGTTGAACTGCCATACACAATGTTAACAAATTCATTCCTTTAAATAATAAATAATTGTATGAATTGAATTAGAGTTAATTAATTATTCACACTCAAACTTGTTACATATGAAATTACTTCTGACTTTAACTGTCTTCCAAACTTCTATTCTGTGTATCTTTCTGAGTAATTTATTTGATAATCGTTAACTTGAATTATAAATTATAGACACTGTTCAGTGAAAGGTTAAGTTGTGAGTCAGGTTTTTACATAAATCAATAGAATACTAACGAATCCATTCTAACTTACGTTTATTAAAATCATATTTCATTCTTTTCATGTCATAACATTAATTTAAGAGCACTTACAAATCTTCAACAACACAATAAAATTCTATGCCACATTTAAATAATTAAATAAACAAATTTAAATAACTAAGTGAGCGATCAAATGTAGATGCTTCTTCGTCTGTGATGACGTTACTAACTAACAATGTGGTATGCTCATATTTTGTATTAAGTATTTTATATTAAAACACATTAAACATTTATATGCATGAAGTAATCATTATTAACAATACACATATCAATCATATACATGGCTAAAATCCTGTCCCTGCAACAGACACATCAAAATACATACATAGTTACAAAATATATTAACAAGAAGACATGTATAATATTCTAGAACATAATATTCCCTACCTATGGATTCGTATCTATCTGACTCATACTTATATAATTTTCTCAGGTGGTTTGGTTCTAAGTGTCAGGTCAGTGGTATTTGATAAATTACTAATTATAAAAAGAGATTAGTTTTGTACTTTACTCGTTCTGCCGTGATGTGTCACTCCCATGATGTATCCCTGCGTTGATGAGTGTGGTTAATCCATATGGCACTCGTTCGCAAACACACTTCTGCACACCGCGGCAGTCACTTTGAGCTTTTAAGATTATTATAATACAAGTCGTGGCATTTTACTCGTAATCGGTCGGCTATGTTTTACTCGCGTATGTGTCTATTTACGCGGTTCACAGTTCGATACCGTATGCTTCTAATAGTTTTTCATCCCGGACGACCACTCTTTTCGGCGCCTAGATTGTTTTCAAGTTCATTAGGCACTTGTTCACACTTCTATTTACTTGAGTTAACTACGAAACATTGTAGTATCACTACTTTTCTGTAATTGTTCAAGAATGTCACTGCAAAATGTCAGTATCTTTATGACGGTGTATTACATGGAATTTATAAAGATTGTTACTCGCGCTTCATCGCGAAAACTACTGTTCCGTTTTGCGTTCTGAGTTTTATTCGCGCACTTCCATTTAGTCGTAATAACGTCTTAATCGTCTCTACCGAAATACGTTATAAATTATACACTGCATTAAGTTCTTATAATTGAACTATTATGAAACTGAAATACAAGTTCAAATAGACTGATTGAAACTGAGTTAAGAATTTTAATAAACTGAGAACAAAACTGTAGCAAACTGATCTTAATAAACTGAGCCAAAAATTGTAGTACACTGAGAGCGCGTCCCCCTGTGTAAACGGTTTTTATTCCTTCTGATGTTCCCACTCTTGGGATTCTGATGAGCGCTCCAGCTTCCCACCAAATCATTTTTAATAGGTTTATTCCATGGACCTCCCTGTGTCCTCTCGTCTCCAGTCTGTATTTCTAACGAATTCTCCACCCAGTTCTGTTTGGAGAGGGACGTTCATACACGAGATTCGCTCTCTGGTCTCAAGCTTCTCTCTGAACCATCCCCTACAGAAGTTCCCTCCGGAATTCTCGTTCCTCATTGGCTGGTTGGCTTTCTCAACTTGAATTCGACGTAGTCCACGTGGACTGGATGAGTCGCTGTCTTACGTCCGTTGCCCTGTTCCTGGAATCAGTGCTAAGGCCACTTTTCAAAATCACATCTGCTACTTTTGTTGTAGCGTGTCGAATTTCCTTATTGTTGGTATGCTGAAGACTTCCTTCATTGACTTACGGGTGGCATAACATCTGTGCTGTCCACAAGCGTCACTTAGTCGCCTGTCCCATTGTCCGTGCATAAACCACTGTCTTTGAGAAGTCGCACACATGGTTTTGAACAATACTCTCGCCGTTGGTTCTGTGTTTTTCTCGCTACTGGACAGATGTTAGGGTAGTTTTTCTTTTGTCCTAATTGTGGAGTCAAGCATTCCCACGCATGGTCCAGTTCGCTGCAACATGTGCCATACAGCTCATTGTTCGTGAATAGTTTTTACGACGTCTTAATGGAAAGGAAAGGTTTGTTCCTTTTCGTCGCCCACCCTCGAACTAAGCTAACATGTGTCACTTTTGATGGGCTCTAATTGCTGGTGTTCTTCCTTCGCAATACCCAAAAAATTTAAAAAAAATATTTGAAATAATAATCGGACAGTGTCCCCAAATATGATTCGTCGTGCAGATTTAACGGAACGACTAATTCATATTTCGCCCTTACTCGCATACGATCACTAAGTACATTGGCCATCTCCCATTGGAACGAGTATAGTTGACCTATATCTTCCTCTCGACTGACCTACTGTTGTTCTGAACCGTTTCTCTCCCTTTTTTTTTTCATTCACCCGAGTGTTTAATTAATTGCTTATCAAATATAAATACGAATCCATTTACAAAGAATATTTCCATACTTGTGGAATGACTATACTCTCTAGTGCGTTCATAGATCTGTCTATATACATACATTACAGAAACAAATTATAATTATTTTGTTTACAAGCTACCTTTTTACTTGCGTATGCAATATAAACTATATAAACACTAGTAGTAATTTATTGCTTATGAATACTTCTAAAAAATTTCATTATTACTTTCAAATTAATTTGCGATTAAAATTTTTTTTTTAGACATCATATACTTACAAATGTTCATCGTAATTCCTACCCTCTGGTATTTTGAATCTAAATTTTTGTTAAACACACGTTTAATTATTTACAACAAATTAAATCGAATTTGTATAATTCTACAGGCCAAACAAACTTATTTTATATCCACTCTTTCTATGCTTATAATACAATCTTAAGTTCAATATTTAATTCTAACAATTTATTACAATATTTAATTCTGTTATGCAACTCAGTTGCTTATATCTGTCCTTCAATAAAAAAAATTGTCAATAGTATAACAACTATATCTGTTAATTAATTTACAATTTATATAATATATAAAATCTGACATTCTAAATTTATTACAAGTTGAAAATTTCACCTAGACAATTCTGAATGAATTAACTAGTAGATTGCATTCGCGCCTACTACCGTTATTCCTTTTCATCCAGATCGGTCATTTCTCCTCCTATTCCGACGCTTAGCTCATTTCTCTTTCTGCTGTCTATTAGTGAAGTAGGTATAGTCCTTCTATAACATCGTCTCGCATGGAGAGTGTCTTTACTAACTACAACTTTAACTGTGCCGTCAGCCTCGTCAGCTGAGCTTACGTCATTTCACACCTCCCTCTCTGTTTATTTACTACTTCACATGATTTTCAACCTTACTCATTACTTATTCGCTTTTCAACAAACACTTTCACCTCGCATGCATGCTGATGCCGTGTTTCGCCATAGTTACTCTCCCCTTACGTAATATGGTTTCAATAGTCTTACATTGAATTTGCCGCGTGTTTTAGTTTCGTCGCAATTATCTACTAATATATACGTAGATTCGCCTACAATATCTTTAATCCTAAAAGGTCCTGTGTAGAATTCACAAAACTTTTCGATTCTTCTTTGTATCGCATCGGATTGGTAATGTGTCCGTACCAATACCAAATCTCCTACCTGAAATTTCGTCACTTTGTTCGCTTCGTTCACGCGTTTTGCATGTCGCTCTCGTTTTCGTTTGATCCTTACGAATATCTGGTGGTTATCCACTGTCTCTTCTTCCGTTTCACAGTTTTCCTTTATAAATTTCTCCCATACACGACTCGGCTTTCTTCCGTGATGTGCTTCATACGGTGTAACTTCTATTGTTTCATGGTAGACTTCATTAATGCAGCATTCTATAGTATTTATGAATTTAGACCATTTTGTGTGTTGGTCCCCTACGAATATTCTAAATAGGTTTCCCAGTTGCCTATTTACGCGTTTGGCAAGGTTTGTCTGTGGGTTCCTTATCGCTGTATATTTAGGTATGATTCCAAGTTCATCTAGTCCTTTAATCCACTGTTTGGTTGGACGTGAACTCTGTACCATTATCAGTGAGTATTGCTTTCGGTTTTCCACACTCATTGACATATTGCCGGAGTCTACGAAGCGTAGCTACTGTTGTGGCTCTTCTAAGTGTATATAGTTTTACATACTTGGTAAAGTTATCTATAATGACAAGGATATACTTTACTCCTGCTGCTGCTGTTGGAAGAGGTCCATAAAAGTCGCCGCTAATCAATTCACCTTTACTCGTCGGTATAATCAGCTTCGTGCCACCAAATAAGTTACGATTATTTGAATCTTTACATTTTTGGCACTTATCACATGTTTTCACGTACGCCTGTACGCGCTTCGTCATTCGGTCGAAAGTGAAATGTTTCTGCAATACCTTTATGCATTTCTTACTGCCAACATGACCGTACATTGTGTGTATTTCTCCGATGAGTCTCCTCGTAACGCTTTCCGGTACGTAGAGTTCCCATCGTCCCTTACTTTTTCTATACAATTTACCATTACTACACTTATAAAACTTACATAATTCATTCTTATCATCCGTCGTCAAATCCTTCATTATCTGCTGTAACTTCTTATCTTCTAACTGGTACGTCTCGAAGTTCTTTAACATCATGTTCATTTCTTTACTCACTTTAATTATTGTATGGTTCATGTGATATTCATAACTGTCGTCGACTGGATCTTCCTTCGTCATATCCTCTGGGTAACGACTCAAGATGTCGGCAACGATATTCTCCTTTCCCTTACAGTGAATTATTTCAAAGTTATATTCTTGAATACTAAGTATCCAACGTGTGATCCTTGAGTTGTTCAGGTGACATTTACTCATGAAGACCAACGCCTTGTTATCCGTTATTATGGTCAACGGCTGTCCTAAAACGTAAATTCGGAATTTCTCCAGGCATCTAACTATGCTTAGTAGCTCTTTCTCCGTAGTAAAGTAGTTTAATTCCGCACCTTTGAACGTTTTACTAGTGTACGCTACAACGCAGATGTTTTTGTCGTCATCCAACTGGTATAATTGGCCTCCATATGCGAAATTACTCGCATCACACTGCAAGAAGTACCTCTTATTTACCTGTGGAAAACTTAATTTAATAGTATTGATAAACAAGTCCTTGACCTTCTGGAAACACTGGTCAAGATCGGGCGTCCATTTAAATTTCTGACCCTTTTTAAGTAGACTTAACAAAGGTTGTGTGGCTTCTGCATATTTGCTTGTAAATTTGTTATAAAAATTTGTAAGTCCCAGGAATCCCTTTAACTGCTTTTGATTCTTCGGGGTCGGGAACTTCCTGATTGCTGCTACTTTCTCTTCGGATGCTCGTATACCGTTAGTAGTAAGCTGATACCCTAGGTATGCGATCTCCTTGCGAAAAAATTGTGATTTTTCCAAATTTATTGTTAGGTTGGCTGCTAATAAATTCTCAAGTAATGCTTCAATATTTTCCAAATGTGTGCGTACGTTAGTCGAATAACAAAGACAATCGTCGACGTAGATGATTGTATTTTCTTTCACTCCCTCGGTCAATGCCATATCCAAACCTCTCGTCAGGGCTGCGGAACTGGTACTAAGCCCAAATGGAGTTACGGTATACCTGTAACACTTTCCTTCATACAGAAATGCGGTGTAATCTCGGCATTGTTGTTTGAACGGAACCTGCCAGAAGCTACTCGTTAGGTCTATTGTTGATAAGTACTTCATGTTACTGCATCTCGCCAGGATTTCTTGAATCGGAGTCGGTCCTTCGTAGTCTGGAACAGTGACACTATTTATCCTCCTCGCATCTAAACACAAACGTACATTCCCATCTTTCTTTATTACGGTGACCATTTGGTTGACGTATGGACTACTGCACCTTTCAATCACGCCATACCTTAGCATCTTGCTGATTTCGGCGTCCACCTTTTCCTTATACGCTATTGGGATTGGCCACCCGCGTTGGAAATATGGTGTTTTATCCGTCACCCTGAATTCATGTTCGTAGCAATCCATCCGTCCTGGACATTCCCGGAATACATTCTTATACTTTACCAAGATCCTTCTTAGTTCCTCCCTCGTCATTTCGTCCTCACACGTCACACTGTCGACCTTCTCATCGATCCTCCTCTCGATTCCGTCCCAGTCCTCTTCTAATAGTTCCATATGTATGATTGGTATCCGCAGTTCCTGTTCACCAGTCCTCCCTTCGAGTTCGATGGTTCCCTTCTTCATATCGATCACACATCCCTCTTCTTTTAAAAAACTGATACCTAATATGCAGTCCCTAATTAAATTCGGTATTACTAGGAAAACACAATCTAATGTAACATCATCAATATAAATTTCACACATAATTTGTTTCCTGATTAATTTAGACTTTCCGCCGACTGCACTTACAATTAGCGTGTTGTTCATGCGGAGTTCTTCGTATGGACGCAGGCGTTGCTTATTTCTGTTAAACCATTCCTCTGATATCCTGTTAATGGCAGAACCTGTATCAATCAAGGCAAGAACCGTAACATCACCATTAAATTTTACCTCTATCTCTGGACATTTAGAGATTCGCCCTTCCAGTTGTGTTTGTTCATCCAAGATTAACTCATGTCGTAAGTCAGGTAACAAAATATCGGTCTCGTACTGTTGCAGTGTGGGTCGACGAACGGCTATCTTTTCATGTGACCCACTTAATTTTTTTTTCTACTGTACCACCACCCTTAGCGGCAGACGTTGAGGCACCATTGTTTACGAATTCAATGGTATTTATTGCCGGCTTGTTACCGAAATGTTGGGGTTGTCGGTAGTTCCCTCCTTCCCCCTTTCTATGTTGCCAGTGTGAAGGTTTTTGCTCCGTAATCACTTTGTTTACAGTGGTGTTTTGTGGACCGTGAGGCACCCCTCTCGTGTCTCGTTCGTTCAACTTTTCTGTCTGTCGCACAAACCGATCATCTCTATTGTTTCTTTGCTGGATCATGGCATATTCGGAAATCAATGATTCAAGATTCTGTATCGTCCTTACGTCCCTAGTCACGCTTGCTATCTCTAATTCTCGCCCATAATGACGCGTTATCTTTCTAGTCAGTTGATAATCCGTGAGCGGCGGTGTAAGCTGACGGCTTTCCAGAAGTTGTCGTTCCATGTATTGTACAGCGCTCATACTCCCTCACCAGTCGAAACGACCATACTCCAGCTTGTTTCGGACATCATCTTGCTTCTCCGGGCCCCAATACTTCTGCGTAAAGATTTCTTTAAACTCATCAAAGTTCTTGATCTGGTCACATACCACACGCCACCATATAGCCGCATCGGCCTCGAGATGTTTCCCTATCCACTTCACGTTATCCGCTGGGTAGTACATTAGCTGGTGTTCGGATAATTCCTTTAGGAACTCTATAGGAAAACGGTCTGTTCCGTTGTACTTGAGTTCGGAATTATTGTTTCCATTCGCTCTCGTGGACGGTCCTATCTCAGTTTCCGCTATCCGTCGCTGTAGTCTTTCTTGTCCACTTTTAATATGATTTATGTGACTTCTCAATTCTTCAATTAGCACATCCTTTTCCTTCTCCGTTGTTGTGGTCTTCTCTTCCGCCATGCGTTGACGGTCGTCCACTTCAACGATCTTCTGTTTTAATACCTTGACGGCTTCTCCTGCTGTTGTTGTTGTTGTGTAATATTGTTCTGCATCTCTCTTCTCCATTCCTCATTTCTATTGTTCGTCTCTTGGATTCGGTGATCTAATTTTTGGTCGACTTGTTCGATTACCTTCTGTGTATTATTTATGGCTTCCTGCCACTCTTGACGATCTTTCTCTCTCACTTCTTTATTCTCTTTTACCTGTTTCTTCAGTTCATTTTTCAACTCTTTTATTCCACTTTCACTCTTCTTTTGTAGATCGCTGATTTTCTCATCCCACTTCTTAGCGTACTCCTGTAGATCTAGTTTTATTCTGCTGATCTGTTCTTCATTGTGTCGTTTTAATTCCTCCTGCGTCTTGTCTTGCTTCTCGCTCAGTTCTCTGTTTGTTGTCCTAATCTCTCTAATTTCTGTGTCATTAAATTTTGGTTTTCGTTTTGTTGCTCTAACTTCTGTTCCAGATCATTCTTTTGTTGATCTAACTTCTCGGTCAGCTTCTCGAATAGGGTTTGCAGGTTCATTTCGCCGGGTTGGGACACCTGTCCCCCCGCTCTTATCTCAGATTCACACGCGCTGACGTCGTCGCTGGGCGTCGTGTTCTCCTCCCGTCCTTCTATGTTTGATTCGTTATTAATGTCGAATTCTCGACTTTCGGAGTTATTGTTATTATTCGCCATTTTTGCTCGACTTCGTGTAATCATTCAGAGTTGTTTTACAAGTATTTATTTTTATTCTAATGCTTATATTATACTTTATCAAACTACTAGCTATTCTACTATACCACTGCCTGCACTTAACCAGCTTGTTTAACAAGGATTATCCCCATTAATCGGCCATCAGGTTGGGCGCCATATACAATGTTAATATTTATGCAAATTTATTGCATAAATTAATTAATTCATTAATTATGATTGATTACTTTTATAGGTATGTAAATCTTTACTTTATATTGCCCCGTGATGTTGGAGCACCATGTACCACGTTCATATGCCCCACGTTGGGCGCCATATACGATGTTAATATCTATGCTAATTATATGCATAGATTAATTAATTTATTAATTATATAAAAATTGATCTGTATTTAAGAAAGTGTTGCCGGTACAAACTTTGTCGTACTTACATGTATCTAGCCCCGTAGTTGGACGCCATATACAATGATATATTTATGCAAATTATATGCATAGATTAATTAATCCAATTATAAATTTATTTGTGTTTATAAAGGTGATATCAGTACGAACTATGTTGAATCTTCTAGAGTTAATGATGTGTTGATTTTATTGCTTTCATATATCCATTGTTATTTTATTGTAGTACTTTCATTGTGTAAACTAATTGAATTATCTCTTTAATAGAGTCATGATCAAAGTGTATCTAACTCTGAGTTTGGGTGATCATATACGATATAGTTAATGCCATGTGTTGAACTGCCATACACAATGTTAACAAATTCATTCCTTTAAATAATAAATAATTGTATGAATTGAATTAGAGTTAATTAATTATTCACACTCAAACTTGTTACATATGAAATTACTTCTGACTTTAACTGTCTTCCAAACTTCTATTCTGTGTATCTTTCTGAGTAATTTATTTGATAATCGTTAACTTGAATTATAAATTATAGACACTGTTCAGTGAAAGGTTAAGTTGTGAGTCAGGTTTTTACATAAATCAATAGAATACTAACGAATCCATTCTAACTTACGTTTATTAAAATCATATTTCATTCTTTTCATGTCATAACATTAATTTAAGAGCACTTACAAATCTTCAACAACACAATAAAATTCTATGCCACATTTAAATAATTAAATAAACAAATTTAAATAACTAAGTGAGCGATCAAATGTAGATGCTTCTTCGTCTGTGATGACGTTACTAACTAACAATGTGGTATGCTCATATTTTGTATTAAGTATTTTATATTAAAACACATTAAACATTTATATGCATGAAATAATCATTATTAACAATACACATATCAATCATATACATGGCTAAAATCCTGTCCCTGCAACAGACACATCAAAATACATACATAGTTACAAAATATATTAACAAGAAGACATGTATAATATTCTAGAACATAATATTCCCTACCTATGGATTCGTATCTATCTGACTCATACTTATATAATTTTCTCAGGTGGTTTGGTTCTAAGTGTCAGGTCAGTGGTATTTGATAAATTACTAATTATAAGAAGAGATTAGTTTTGTACTTTACTCGTTCTGCCGTGATGTGTCACTCCCATGATGTATCCCTGCGTTGATGAGTGTGGTTAATCCATATGGCACTCGTTCGCAAACACACTTCCGCACACCGCGACAGTCACTTTGAGCTTTTAAGATTATTATAATACAAGTCGTGGCATTTTACTCGTAATCGGTCGGCTATGTTTTACTCGCGTATGTGTCTATTTACGCGGTTCACAGTTCGATACCGTATGCTTCTAATAGTTTTTCATCCCGCACGACCATTCTTTTCGGCGCCTAGATTGTTTTCAAGTTCATTAGGCACTTGTTCACACTTCTATTTACTTGAGTTAACTACGGAACATTGTAGTATCACTACTTTTCTGTAATTGTTCAAGAATGTCACTGCAAAATGTCAGTATCTTTATGACGGTGTATTACATGGAATTTATAAAGATTGTTACTCGCGCTTCATCGCGAAAACTACTGTTCCGTTTTGCGTTCTGAGTTTTATTCGCGCACTTCCATTTAGTCGTAATAACGTCTTAATCGTCTCTACCGAAATACGTTATAACTTATACACTGTATTAAGTTCTTATAATTGAACTATTATGAAACTGAAATACAAGTTCAAATAGACTGATTGAAACTGAGTTAAGAATTTTAATAAACTGAGAACAAAACTGTAGCAAACTGATCTTAATAAACTGAGCCAAAAATTGTAGTACATTGAGAGCGCGTCCCCCTGTGTAAACGGTTTTTATTCCTTCTGATGTTCCCACTCTTGGGATTCTGATGAGCGCTCCAGCTTCCCACCAAATCATTTTTAATAGGTTTATTCCATGGACCTCCCTGTGTCCTCTCGTCTCCAGTCTGTATTTCTAACGAATTCTCCACCCAGTTCTGTTTGGAGAGGGACGTTCATACACGAGATTCGCTCTCTGGTCTCAAGCTTCTCTCTGAACCATCCCCTACAGAAGTTCCCTCCGGAATTCTCGTTCCTCATTGGCTGGTTGGCTTTCTCAACTTGAATTCGACGTAGTCCACGTGGACTGGATGAGTCGCTGTCTTACGTCCGTTGCCCTGTTCCTGGAATCAGTGCTAAGGCCACTTTTCAAAATCACATCTGCTACTTTTGTTGTAGCGTGTCGAATTTCCTTATTGTTGGTATGCTGAAGACTTCCTTCATTGACTTACGGGTGGCATAACATCTGTGCTGTCCACAAGCGTCACTTAGTCGCCTGTCCCATTGTCCGTGCATAAACCACTGTTTTTGAGAAGTCGCACACATGGTTTTGAACAATACTCTCGCCGTTGGTTCTGTGTTTTTCTCGCTACTGGACAGATGTTAGGGTAGATTTCTTTTGTCCTAATTGTGGAGTCAAGCATTCCCACGCATGGTCCAGTTCGCTGCAACATGTGCCATACAGCTCATTGTTCGTGAATAGTTTTTACGACGTCTTAATGGAAAGGAAAGGTTTGTTCCTTTTCGTCGCCCACCCTCGAACTAAGCTAACATGTGTCACTTTTGATGGGCTCTAATTGCTGGTGTTCTTCCCTCGCAATACCAAAAAAATTTAAAAAAAATATTTGAAATAATAATCGGACAGTGTCCCCAAATATGATTCGTCGTGCAGATTTAACGGAACGACTAATTCATATTTCGCCCTTACTCGCATACGATCACTAAGTACATTGGCCATCTCCCATTGGAACGAGTATAGTTGACCTATATCTTCCTCTCGACTGACCTACTGTTGTTCTGAACCGTTTCTCTCCCTTTTTTTTTCATTCACCCGAGTGTTTAATTAATTGCTTATCAAATATAAATACGAATCCATTTACAAAGAATATTTCCATACTTGTGGAATGACTATACTCTCTAGTGCGTTCATAGATCTGTCTATATACATACATTACAGAAACAAATTGTAATTATTTTGTTTACAAGCTACCTTTTTACTTGCGTATGCAATATAAACTATATAAACACTAGTAGTAATTTATTGCTTATGGATACTTCTAAAAAATTTCATTATTACTTTCAAAATTAATTTGCGATTAAAATTTTTTTTTAGACATCATATACTTACAAATGTTCATCGTAATTCCTACCCTCTGGTATTTTGAATCTAAATTTTTTGTTAAACACACGTATAATTATTTACAACAAATTAAATCGAATTTGTATAATTCTACAGGCCAAACAAACTTATTTTATATCCACTCTTTCTATGCTTATAATACAATCTTAAGTTCAATATTTAATTCTAACAATTTATTACAATATTTAATTCTGTTATGCAACTCAGTTGCTTATATCTGTCCTTCAATAAAAAAAATTGTCAATAGTATAACAACTATATCTGTTAATTAATTTACAATTTATACAATATATAAAATCTGACATTCTAAATTTATTACAAGTTGAATATTTCACCTAGACAATTCTGAATGAATTAACTAGTAGATTGCATTCGCGCCTACTACCGTTATTCCTTTTCATCCAGATCGGTCATTTCTCCTCCTATTCCGACGCTTAGCTAATTTCTCTTTCTGCTGTCTATTAGTGAAGTAGGTATAGTCCTTCTATAACATCGTCTCGCATGGAGAGTGTCTTTACTAACTACAACTTTACCTATGCCGTCAGCCTCGTCAGCTGAGCTTACGTCACTTCACACCTCCCTCTCTGTTTATTTACTACTTCACATGATTTTCAACCTTACTCATTACTTATTCGCTTTTCAACAAACACTTTCACCTCGCATGCATGCTGATGCCGTGTTTCGCCATAGTTACTCTCCCCTTACGTAATATGGTTTCAATAGTCTTACATTGAATTTGCCGCGTGTTTTAGTTTCGTCGCAATTATCTACTAATATATACGTAGATTCGCCTACAATATCTTTAATCCTAAAAGGTCCTGTGTAGAATTCACAAAACTTTTCGATTCTTCTTTGTATCGCATCGGATTGGTAATGTGTCCGTACCAATACCAAATCTCCTACCTGAAATTTCGTCACTTTGTTCGCTTCGTTCACGCGTTTTGCATGTCGCTCTCGTTTTCGTTTGATCCTTACGAATATCTGGTGGTTATCCACTGTCTCTTCTTCCGTTTCACAGTTTTCCTTTATAAATTTCTCCCATACACGACTCGGCTTTCTTCCGTGATGTGCTTCATACGGTGTAACTTCTATTGTTTCATGGTAGACTTCATTAATGCAGCATTCTATAGTATTTATGAATTTAGACCATTTTGTGTGTTGGTCCCCTACGAATATTCTAAATAGCTTTCCCAGTTGCCTATTTACGCGTTTGGCAAGGTTTGTCTGTGGGTTCCTTATCGCTGTATATTTAAGTATGATTCCAAGTTCATCTAGTCCTTTAATCCACTGTTTGGTTGGACGTGAACTCTGTACCATTATCAGTGAGTATTGCTTTCGGTTTTCCACACTCATTGACATATTGCCGGAGTCTACGAAGCGTAGCTACTGTTGTGGCTCTTCTAAGTGTATATAGTTTTACATACTTGGTAAAGTTATCTATAATGACAAGGATATACTTTACTCCTGCTGCTGCTGTTGGAAGAGGTCCATAAAAGTCGCCGCTAATCAATTCACCTTTACTCGTCGGTATAATCAGCTTCGTGCCACCAAATAAGTTACGATTATTTGAATCTTTACATTTTTGGCACTTATCACATGTTTTCACGTACGCCTGTACGCGCTTCGTCATTCGGTCGAAAGTGAAATGTTTCTGCAATACCTTTATGCATTTCTTACTGCCAACATGACCGTACATTGTGTGTATTTCTCCGATGAGTCTCCTCGTAACGCTTTCCGGTACGTAGAGTTCCCATCGTCCCTTACTTTTTCTATACAATTTACCATTACTACACTTATAAAACTTACATAATTCATTCTTATCATCCGTCGTCAAATCCTTCATTATCTGCTGTAACTTCTTATCTTCTAACTGGTACGTCTCGAAGTTCTTTAACATCATGTTCATTTCTTTACTCATTTTAATTATTGTATGGTTCATGTGATATTCATAACTGTCGTCGACTGGATCTTCCTTCGTCATATCCTCTGGGTAACGACTCAAGATGTCGGCAACGATATTCTCCTTTCCCTTACAGTGAATTATTTCAAAGTTATATTCTTGAATACTAAGTATCCAACGTGTGATCCTTGAGTTGTTCAGGTGACATTTACTCATGAAGACCAACGCCTTGTTATCCGTTATTATGGTCAACGGCTGTCCTAAAACGTAAATTCGGAATTTCTCCAGGCATCTAACTATGCTTAGTAGCTCTTTCTCCGTAGTAAAGTAGTTTAATTCCGCACCTTTGAACGTTTTACTAGTGTACGCTACAACGCAGATGTTTTTGTCGTCATCCAACTGGTATAATTGGCCTCCATATGCGAAATTACTCGCATCACACTGCAAGAAGTACCTCTTATTTACCTGTGGAAAACTTAATTTAATAGTATTGATAAACAAGTCCTTGACCTTCTGGAAACACTGGTCAAGATCGGGCGTCCATTTAAATTTCTGACCCTTTTTAAGTAGACTTAACAAAGGTTGTGTGGCTTCTGCATATTTGCTTGTAAATTTGTTATAAAAATTTGTAAGTCCCAGGAATCCCTTTAACTGCTTTTGATTCTTCGGGGTCGGGAACTTCCTGATTGCTGCTACTTTCTCTTCGGATGCTCGTATACCGTTAGTAGTAAGCTGATACCCTAGGTATGCGATCTCCTTGCGAAAAAATTGTGATTTTTCCAAATTTATTGTTAGGTTGGCTGCTAATAAATTCTCAAGTAATGCTTCAATATTTTCCAAATGTGTGCGTACGTTAGTCGAATAACAAAGACAATCGTCGACGTAGATGATTGTATTTTCTTTCACTCCCTCGGTCAATGCCATATCCAAACCTCTCGTCAGGGCTGCGGAACTGGTACTAAGCCCAAATGGAGTTACGGTATACCTGTAACACTTTCCTTCATACAGAAATGCGGTGTAATCTCGGCATTGTTGTTTGAACGGAACCTGCCAGAAGCTACTCGTTAGGTCTATTGTTGATAAGTACTTCATGTTACTGCATCTCGCCAGGATTTCTTGAATCGGAGTCGGTCCTTCGTAGTCTGGAACAGTGACACTATTTATCCTCCTCGCATCTAAACACAAACGTACATTCCCATCTTTCTTTATTACGGTGACCATTTGGTTGACGTATGGACTACTGCACCTTTCAATCACGCCATACCTTAGCATCTTGCTGATTTCGGCGTCCACCTTTTCCTTATACGCTATTGGGATTGGCCACCCGCGTTGGAAATATGGTGTTTTATCCGTCACCCTGAATTCATGTTCGTAGCAATCCATCCGTCCTGGACATTCCCGGAATACATTCTTATACTTTACCAAGATCCTTCTTAGTTCCTCCCTCGTCATTTCGTCCTCACACGTCACACTGTCGACCTTCTCATCGATCCTCCTCTCGATTCCGTCCCAGTCCTCTTCTAATAGTTCCATATGTATGATTGGTATCCGCAGTTCCTGTTCACCAGTCCTCCCTTCGAGTTCGATGGTTCCCTTCTTCATATTGATCACACATCCCTCTTCTTTTAAAAAACTGATACCTAATATGCAGTCCCTAATTAAATTCGGTATTACTAGGAAAACACAATCTAATGTAACATCATCAATATAAATTTCACACATAATTTGTTTCCTGATTAATTTAGACTTTCCGCCGACTGCACTTACAATTAGCGTGTTGTTCATGCGGAGTTCTTCGTATGGACGCAGGCGTTGCTTATTTCTGTTAAACCATTCCTCTGATATCCCGTTAATGGCAGAACCTGTATCAATCAAGGCAAGAACCGTAACATCACCATTAAATTTTACCTCTATCTCTGGACATTTAGAGATTCGCCCTTCCAGTTGTGTTTGTTCATCCAAGATTAACTCATGTCGTAAGTCAGGTAACAAAATATCGGTCTCGTACTGTTGTAGTGTGGGTCGACGAACGGCTATCTTTTCATGTGACCCACTTAATTTTTTTTTTCTACTGTACCACCACCCTTAGCGGCAGACGTTGAGGCACCATTGTTTACGAATTCAATGGTATTTATTGCCGGCTTGTTACCGAAATGTTGGGGTTGTCGGTAGTTCCCTCCTTCCCACTTTCTATGTTGCCAGTGTGAAGGTTTTTGCTCCGTAATCACTTTGTTTACAGTGGTGTTTTGTGGACCGTGAGGCACCACTCTCGTGTCTCGTTCGTTCAACTTTTCTGTCTGTCGCACAAACCGATCATCTCTATTGTTTCTTTGCTGGATCATGGCATATTCGGAAATCAATGATTCAAGATTCTGTATCGTCCTTACGTCCCTAGTAACGCTTGCTATCTCTAATTCTCGCCCATAATGACGCGTTATCTTTCTAATCAGTTGATAATCCGTGAGCGGCGGTGTAAGCTGACGGCTTTCCAGAAGTTGTCGTTCCATGTATTGTACAGCGCTCATACTCCCTCACCAGTCGAAACGACCATACTCCAGCTTGTTTCGGACATCATCTTGCTTCTCCGGGCCCCAATACTTCTGCGTAAAGATTTCTTTAAACTCATCAAAGTTCTTGATCTGGTCACATACCACACGCCACCATATAGCCGCATCGGCCTCGAGATGTTTCCCTATCCACTTCACGTTATCCGCTGGGTAGTACATTAGCTGGTGTTCGGATAATTCCTTTAGGAACTCTATAGGAAAACGGTCTGTTCCGTTGTACTTGAGTTCGGAATTATTGTTTCCATTCGCTCTCGTGGACGGTCCTATCTCAGTTTCCGCTATCCGTCGCTGTAGTCTTTCTTGTCCACTTTTAATATGATTTATGTGACTTCTCAATTCTTCAATTAGCACATCCTTTTCCTTCTCCGTTGTTGTGGTCTTCTCTTCCGCCATGCGTTGACGGTCGTCCACTTCAACGATCTTCTGTTTTAATACCTTGACGGCTTCTCCTGCTGTTGTTGTTGTTGTGTAATATTGTTCTGCATCTCTCTTCTCCATTCCTCATTTCTATTGTTCGTCTCTTGGATTCGGTGATCTAATTTTTGGTCGACTTGTTCGATTACCTTCTGTGTATTATTTATGGCTTCCTGCCACTCTTGACGATCTTTCTCTCTCACTTCTTTATTCTCTTTTACCTGTTTCTTCAGTTCATTTTTCAACTCTTTTATTCCACTTTCACTCTTCTTTTGTAGATCGCTGATTTTCTCATCCCACTTCTTAGCGTACTCCTGTAGATCTAGTTTTATTCTGCTGATCTGTTCTTCATTGTGTCGTTTTAATTCCTCCTGCGTCTTGTCTTGCTTCTCGCTCAGTTCTCTGTTTGTTGTCCTAATCTCTCTAATTTCTGTGTCATTAAATTTTGGTTTTCGTTTTGTTGCTCTAACTTCTGTTCCAGATCATTCTTTTGTTGATCTAACTTCTCGGTCAGCTTCTCGAATAGGGTTTGCAGGTTCATTTCGCCGGGTTGGGACACCTGTCCCCCCGCTCTTATCTCAGATTCACACGCGCTGACGTCGTCGCTGGGCGTCGTGTTCTCCTCCCGTCCTTCTATGTTTGATTCGTTATTAATGTCGAATTCTCGACTTTCGGAGTTATTGTTATTATTCGCCATTTTTGCTCGACTTCGTGTAATCATTCAGAGTTGTTTTACAAGTATTTATTTTTATTCTAATGCTTATATTATACTTTATCAAACTACTAGCTATTCTACTATACCACTGCCTGCACTTAACCAGCTTGTTTAACAAGGATTATCCCCATTAATCGGCCATCAGGTTGGGCGCCATATACAATGTTAATATTTATGCAAATTTATTGCATAAATTAATTAATTCATTAATTATGATTGATTACTTTTATAGGTATGTAAATCTTTACTTTATATTGCCCCGTGAGGTTGGAGCACCATGTACCACGTTCATATGCCCCACGTTGGGCGCCATATACGATGTTAATATCTATGCTAATTATATGCATAGATTAATTAATTCATTAATTATATAAAAATTGATCTGTATTTAAGAAAGTGTTGCCGGTACAAACTTTGTCGTACTTACATGTATCTAGCCCCGTAGTTGGACGCCATATACAATGATATATTTATGCAAATTATATGCATAGATTAATTAATCCAATTATAAATTTATTTGTGTTTATAAAGGTGATATCGTACGAACTATGTTGAATCTTCTAGAGTTAATGATGTGTTGATTTTATTGCTTTCATATATCCATTGTTATTTTATTGTAGTACTTTCATTGTGTAAACTAATTGAATTATCTCTTTAATAGAGTCATGATCAAAGTGTATCTAACTCTGAGTTTGGGTGATCATATACGATATAGTTAATGCCATGTGTTGAACTGCCATACACAATGTTAACAAATTCATTCCTTTAAATAATAAATAATTGTATGAATTGAATTAGAGTTAATTAATTATTCACACTCAAACTTGTTACATATGAAATTACTTCTGACTTTAACTGTCTTCCAAACTTCTATTCTGTGTATCTTTCTGAGTAATTTATTTGATAATCGTTAACTTGAATTATAAATTATAGACACTGTTCAGTGAAAGGTTAAGTTGTGAGTCAGGTTTTTACATAAATCAATAGAATACTAACGAATCCATTCTAACTTACGTTTATTAAAATCATATTTCATTCTTTTCATGTCATAACATTAATTTAAGAGCACTTACAAATCTTCAACAACACAATAAAATTCTATGCCACATTTAAATAATTAAATAAACAAATTTAAATAACTAAGTGAGCGATCAAATGTAGATGCTTCTTCGTCTGTGATGACGTTACTAACTAACAATGTGGTATGCTCATATTTTGTATTAAGTATTTTATATTAAAACACATTAAACATTTATATGCATGAAATAATCATTATTAACAATACACATATCAATCATATACATGGCTAAAATCCTGTCCCTGCAACAGACACATCAAAATACATAGATAGTTACAAAATATATTAACAAGAAGACATGTATAATATTCTAGAACATAATATTCCCTACCTATGGATTCGTATCTATCTGACTCATACTTATATAATTTTCTCAGGTGGTTTGGTTCTAAGTGTCAGGTCAGTGGTATTTGATAAATTACTAATTATAAGAAGAGATTAGTTTTGTACTTTACTCGTTCTGCCGTGATGTGTCACTCCCATGATGTATCCCTGCGTTGATGAGTGTGGTTAATCCATATGGCACTCGTTCGCAAACACACTTCCGCACACCGCGACAGTCACTTTGAGCTTTTAAGATTATTATAATACAAGTCGTGGCATTTTACTCGTAATCGGTCGGCTATGTTTTACTCGCGTATGTGTCTATTTACGCGGTTCACAGTTCGATACCGTATGCTTCTAATAGTTTTTCATCCCGCACGACCATTCTTTTCGGCGCCTAGATTGTTTTCAAGTTCATTAGGCACTTGTTCACACTTCTATTTACTTGAGTTAACTACGGAACATTGTAGTATCACTACTTTTCTGTAATTGTTCAAGAATGTCACTGCAAAATGTCAGTATCTTTATGACGGTGTATTACATGGAATTTATAAAGATTGTTACTCGCGCTTCATCGCGAAAACTACTGTTCCGTTTTGCGTTCTGAGTTTTATTCGCGCACTTCCATTTAGTCGTAATAACGTCTTAATCGTCTCTACCGAAATACGTTATAACTTATACACTGTATTAAGTTCTTATAATTGAACTATTATGAAACTGAAATACAAGTTCAAATAGACTGATTGAAACTGAGTTAAGAATTTTAATAAACTGAGAACAAAACTGTAGCAAACTGATCTTAATAAACTGAGCCAAAAATTGTAGTACATTGAGAGCGCGTCCCCCTGTGTAAACGGTTTTTATTCCTTCTGATGTTCCCACTCTTGGGATTCTGATGAGCGCTCCAGCTTCCCACCAAATCATTTTTAATAGGTTTATTCCATGGACCTCCCTGTGTCCTCTCGTCTCCAGTCTGTATTTCTAACGAATTCTCCACCCAGTTCTGTTTGGAGAGGGACGTTCATACACGAGATTCGCTCTCTGGTCTCAAGCTTCTCTCTGAACCATCCCCTACAGAAGTTCCCTCCGGAATTCTCGTTCCTCATTGGCTGGTTGGCTTTCTCAACTTGAATTCGACGTAGTCCACGTGGACTGGATGAGTCGCTGTCTTACGTCCGTTGCCCTGTTCCTGGAATCAGTGCTAAGGCCACTTTTCAAAATCACATCTGCTACTTTTGTTGTAGCGTGTCGAATTTCCTTATTGTTGGTATGCTGAAGACTTCCTTCATTGACTTACGGGTGGCATAACATCTGTGCTGTCCACAAGCGTCACTTAGTCGCCTGTCCCATTGTCCGTGCATAAACCACTGTTTTTGAGAAGTCGCACACATGGTTTTGAACAATACTCTCGCCGTTGGTTCTGTGTTTTTCTCGCTACTGGACAGATGTTAGGGTAGATTTCTTTTATCCTAATTGTGGAGTCAAGCATTCCCACGCATGGTCCAGTTCGCTGCAACATGTGCCATACAGCTCATTGTTCGTGAATAGTTTTTACGACGTCTTAATGGAAAGGAAAGGTTTGTTCCTTTTCGTCGCCCACCCTCGAACTAAGCTAACATGTGTCACTTTTGATGGGCTCTAATTGCTGGTGTTCTTCCCTCGCAATACCAAAAAAATTTAAAAAAAATATTTGAAATAATAATCGGACAGTGTCCCCAAATATGATTCGTCGTGCAGATTTAACGGAACGACTAATTCATATTTCGCCCTTACTCGCATACGATCACTAAGTACATTGGCCATCTCCCATTGGAACGAGTATAGTTGACCTATATCTTCCTCTCGACTGACCTACTGTTGTTCTGAACCGTTTCTCTCCCTTTTTTTTTCATTCACCCGAGTGTTTAATTAATTGCTTATCAAATATAAATACGAATCCATTTACAAAGAATATTTCCATACTTGTGGAATGACTATACTCTCTAGTGCGTTCATAGATCTGTCTATATACATACATTACAGAAACAAATTGTAATTATTTTGTTTACAAGCTACCTTTTTACTTGCGTATGCAATATAAACTATATAAACACTAGTAGTAATTTATTGCTTATGGATACTTCTAAAAAATTTCATTATTACTTTCAAAATTAATTTGCGATTAAAATTTTTTTTTAGACATCATATACTTACAAATGTTCATCGTAATTCCTACCCTCTGGTATTTTGAATCTAAATTTTTTGTTAAACACACGTATAATTATTTACAACAAATTAAATCGAATTTGTATAATTCTACAGGCCAAACAAACTTATTTTATATCCACTCTTTCTATGCTTATAATACAATCTTAAGTTCAATATTTAATTCTAACAATTTATTACAATATTTAATTCTGTTATGCAACTCAGTTGCTTGTATCTGTCCTTCAATAAAAAAAATTGTCAATAGTATAACAACTATATCTGTTAATTAATTTACAATTTATACAATATATAAAATCTGACATTCTAAATTTATTACAAGTTGAATATTTCACCTAGACAATTCTGAATGAATTAACTAGTAGATTGCATTCGCGCCTACTACCGTTATTCCTTTTCATCCAGATCGGTCATTTCTCCTCCTATTCCGACGCTTAGCTAATTTCTCTTTCTGCTGTCTATTAGTGAAGTAGGTATAGTCCTTCTATAACATCGTCTCGCATGGAGAGTGTCTTTACTAACTACAACTTTACCTATGCCGTCAGCCTCGTCAGCTGAGCTTACGTCACTTCACACCTCCCTCTCTGTTTATTTACTACTTCACATGATTTTCAACCTTACTCATTACTTATTCGCTTTTCAACAAACACTTTCACCTCGCATGCATGCTGATGCCGTGTTTCGCCATAGTTACTCTCCCCTTACGTAATATGGTTTCAATAGTCTTACATTGAATTTGCCGCGTGTTTTAGTTTCGTCGCAATTATCTACTAATATATACGTAGATTCGCCTACAATATCTTTAATCCTAAAAGGTCCTGTGTAGAATTCACAAAACTTTTCGATTCTTCTTTGTATCGCATCGGATTGGTAATGTGTCCGTACCAATACCAAATCTCCTACCTGAAATTTCGTCACTTTGTTCGCTTCGTTCACGCGTTTTGCATGTCGCTCTCGTTTTCGTTTGATCCTTACGAATATCTGGTGGTTATCCACTGTCTCTTCTTCCGTTTCACAGTTTTCCTTTATAAATTTCTCCCATACACGACTCGGCTTTCTTCCGTGATGTGCTTCATACGGTGTAACTTCTATTGTTTCATGGTAGACTTCATTAATGCAGCATTCTATAGTATTTATGAATTTAGACCATTTTGTGTGTTGGTCCCCTACGAATATTCTAAATAGCTTTCCCAGTTGCCTATTTACGCGTTTGGCAAGGTTTGTCTGTGGGTTCCTTATCGCTGTATATTTAAGTATGATTCCAAGTTCATCTAGTCCTTTAATCCACTGTTTGGTTGGACGTGAACTCTGTACCATTATCAGTGAGTATTGCTTTCGGTTTTCCACACTCATTGACATATTGCCGGAGTCTACGAAGCGTAGCTACTGTTGTGGCTCTTCTAAGTGTATATAGTTTTACATACTTGGTAAAGTTATCTATAATGACAAGGATATACTTTACTCCTGCTGCTGCTGTTGGAAGAGGTCCATAAAAGTCGCCGCTAATCAATTCACCTTTACTCGTCGGTATAATCAGCTTCGTGCCACCAAATAAGTTACGATTATTTGAATCTTTACATTTTTGGCACTTATCACATGTTTTCACGTACGCCTGTACGCGCTTCGTCATTCGGTCGAAAGTGAAATGTTTCTGCAATACCTTTATGCATTTCTTACTGCCAACATGACCGTACATTGTGTGTATTTCTCCGATGAGTCTCCTCGTAACGCTTTCCGGTACGTAGAGTTCCCATCGTCCCTTACTTTTTCTATACAATTTACCATTACTACACTTATAAAACTTACATAATTCATTCTTATCATCCGTCGTCAAATCCTTCATTATCTGCTGTAACTTCTTATCTTCTAACTGGTACGTCTCGAAGTTCTTTAACATCATGTTCATTTCTTTACTCATTTTAATTATTGTATGGTTCATGTGATATTCATAACTGTCGTCGACTGGATCTTCCTTCGTCATATCCTCTGGGTAACGACTCAAGATGTCGGCAACGATATTCTCCTTTCCCTTACAGTGAATTATTTCAAAGTTATATTCTTGAATACTAAGTATCCAACGTGTGATCCTTGAGTTGTTCAGGTGACATTTACTCATGAAGACCAACGCCTTGTTATCCGTTATTATGGTCAACGGCTGTCCTAAAACGTAAATTCGGAATTTCTCCAGGCATCTAACTATGCTTAGTAGCTCTTTCTCCGTAGTAAAGTAGTTTAATTCCGCACCTTTGAACGTTTTACTAGTGTACGCTACAACGCAGATGTTTTTGTCGTCATCCAACTGGTATAATTGGCCTCCATATGCGAAATTACTCGCATCACACTGCAAGAAGTACCTCTTATTTACCTGTGGAAAACTTAATTTAATAGTATTGATAAACAAGTCCTTGACCTTCTGGAAACACTGGTCAAGATCGGGCGTCCATTTAAATTTCTGACCCTTTTTAAGTAGACTTAACAAAGGTTGTGTGGCTTCTGCATATTTGCTTGTAAATTTGTTATAAAAATTTGTAAGTCCCAGGAATCCCTTTAACTGCTTTTGATTCTTCGGGGTCGGGAACTTCCTGATTGCTGCTACTTTCTCTTCGGATGCTCGTATACCGTTAGTAGTAAGCTGATACCCTAGGTATGCGATCTCCTTGCGAAAAAATTGTGATTTTTCCAAATTTATTGTTAGGTTGGCTGCTAATAAATTCTCAAGTAATGCTTCAATATTTTCCAAATGTGTGCGTACGTTAGTCGAATAACAAAGACAATCGTCGACGTAGATGATTGTATTTTCTTTCACTCCCTCGGTCAATGCCATATCCAAACCTCTCGTCAGTGCTGCGGAACTGGTACTAAGCCCAAATGGAGTTACGGTATACCTGTAACACTTTCCTTCATACAGAAATGCGGTGTAATCTCGGCATTGTTGTTTGAACGGAACCTGCCAGAAGCTACTCGTTAGGTCTATTGTTGATAAGTACTTCATGTTACTGCATCTCGCCAGGATTTCTTGAATCGGAGTCGGTCCTTCGTAGTCTGGAACAGTGACACTATTTATCCTCCTCGCATCTAAACACAAACGTACATTCCCATCTTTCTTTATTACGGTGACCATTTGGTTGACGTATGGACTACTGCACCTTTCAATCACGCCATACCTTAGCATCTTGCTGATTTCGGCGTCCACCTTTTCCTTATACGCTATTGGGATTGGCCACCCGCGTTGGAAATATGGTGTTTTATCCGTCACCCTGAATTCATGTTCGTAGCAATCCATCCGTCCTGGACATTCCCGGAATACATTCTTATACTTTACCAAGATCCTTCTTAGTTCCTCCCTCGTCATTTCGTCCTCACACGTCACACTGTCGACCTTCTCATCGATCCTCCTCTCGATTCCGTCCCAGTCCTCTTCTAATAGTTCCATATGTATGATTGGTATCCGCAGTTCCTGTTCACCAGTCCTCCCTTCGAGTTCGATGGTTCCCTTCTTCATATCGATCACACATCCCTCTTCTTTTAAAAAACTGATACCTAATATGCAGTCCCTAATTAAATTCGGTATTACTAGGAAAACACAATCTAATGTAACATCATCAATATAAATTTCACACATAATTTGTTTCCTGATTAATTTAGACTTTCCGCCGACTGCACTTACAATTAGCGTGTTGTTCATGCGGAGTTCTTCGTATGGACGCAGGCGTTGCTTATTTCTGTTAAACCATTCCTCTGATATCCCGTTAATGGCAGAACCTGTATCAATCAAGGCAAGAACCGGAACATCACCATTAAATTTTACCTCTATCTCTGGACATTTAGAGATTCGCCCTTCCAGTTGTGTTTGTTCATCCAAGATTAACTCATGTCGTAAGTCAGGTAACAAAATATCGGTCTCGTACTGTTGTAGTGTGGGTCGACGAACGGTTATCTTTTCATGTGACCCACTTAATTTTTTTTTTCTACTGTACCACCACCCTTAGCGGCAGACGTTGAGGCACCATTGTTTACGAATTCAATGGTATTTATTGCCGGCTTGTTACCGAAATGTTGGGGTTGTCGGTAGTTCCCTCCTTCCCCCTTTCTATGTTGCCAGTGTGAAGGTTTTTGCTCCGTAATCACTTTGTTTACAGTGGTGTTTTGTGGACCGTGAGGCACCCCTCTCGTGTCTCGTTCGTTCAACTTTTCTGTCTGTCGCACAAACCGATCATCTCTATTGTTTCTTTGCTGGATCATGGCATATTCGGAAATCAATGATTCAAGATTCGGTATCGTCCTTACGTCCCTAGTAACGCTTGCTATCTCTAATTCTCGCCCATAATGACGCGTTATCTTTCTAATCAGTTGATAATCCGTGAGCGGCGGTGTAAGCTGACGGCTTTCCAGAAGTTGTCGTTCCATGTATTGTACAGCGCTCATACTCCCTCACCAGTCGAAACGACCATACTCCAGCTTGTTTCGGACATCATCTTGCTTCTCCGGGCCCCAATACTTCTGCGTAAAGATTTCTTTAAACTCATCAAAGTTCTTGATCTGGTCACATACCACACGCCACCATATAGCCGCATCGGCCTCGAGATGTTTCCCTATCCACTTCACGTTATCCGCTGGGTAGTACATTAGCTGGTGTTCGGATAATTCCTTTAGGAACTCTATAGGAAAACGGTCTGTTCCGTTGTACTTGAGTTCGGAATTATTGTTTCCATTCGCTCTCGTGGACGGTCCTATCTCAGTTTCCGCTATCCGTCGCTGTAGTCTTTCTTGTCCACTTTTAATATGATTTATGTGACTTCTCAATTCTTCAATTATCACATCCTTTTCCTTCTCCGTTGTTGTGGTCTTCTCTTCCGCCATGCGTTGACGGTCGTCCACTTCAACGATCTTCTGTTTTAATACCTTGACGGCTTCTCCCTGCTCTTGTTGTTGTTGTGCAATATTGTTCTGCATCTCTCTTCTCCATTCCTCATTTCTATTGTTCGTCTCTTGGATTCGGTGATCTAATTTTTGGTCGACTTGTTCGATTACCTTCTGTGTATTATTTATGGCTTCCTGCCACTCTTGACGGTCTTTCTCTCTCACTTCTTTATTCTCTTTTACCTGTTTTCTTCAGTTCATTTTTCAACTCTTTTATTCCACTTTCACTCTTCTTTTGTAGATCGCTGATTTTCTCATCCCACTTCTTAGCGTACTCCTGTAGATCTAGTTTTATTCTGCTGATCTGTTCTTCATTGTGTAGTTTTAATTCCTCCTGCGTCTTGTCTTGCTTCTCGCTCAGTTCTCTGTTTGTTGTCCTAATTTCTCTAATGTCTGTGTCATTAAATTTTGGTTTTCGTTTTGTTGCTCTAACTTCTGTTCCAGATCATTCTTTTGTTGATCTAACTTCTCGGTCAGCTTCTCGAATAGGGTTTGCAGGTTCATTTCGCCGGGTTGGGACACCTGTCCCCCCGCCCTTATCTCAGATTCACACACGCTGACCTTGTCGCTGGGCGTCGTGTTCTCCTCCCGTCCTTCTATGTTTGATTCGTTATTAATGTCGAATTCTCGACTTTCGGAGTTATTGTTATTATTCGCCATTTTTGCTCGACTTCGTGTAATCATTCAGAGTTGTTTTACAAGTATTTATTTTTATTCTAATGCTTATATTATACTTTATCAAACTACTAGCTATTCTACTATACCACTGCCTGCACTTAACCAGCTTGTTTAACAAGGATTATCCCCATTAATCGGCCATCAGGTTGGGCGCCATATACAATGTTAATATTTATGCAATAAAATTAATTAATTCATTAATTATGATTGATTACTTTTATAGGTATGTAAATCTTTACTTTATATTGCCCCGTGAAGTTGGAGCACCATGTACCACATTCATATGCCCCACGTTGGGCGCCATATACGATGTTAATATCTATGCTAATTATATGCATAGATTAATTAATTCATTAATTATATAAAAATTGATCTGTATTTAAGAAAGTGTTGCCGGTACAAACTTTGTCGTACTTACATGTATCTAGCCCCGTAGTTGGACGCCATATACAATGATATATTTATGCAAATTATATGCATAGATTAATTAATCCAATTATAAATTTATTTGTGTTTATAAAGGTGATATCAGTACGAACTATGTTGAATCTTCTAGAGTTAATGATGTGTTGATTTTATTGCTTTCATATATCCATTGTTATTTTATTGTAGTACTTTCATTGTGTAAACTAATTGAATTATCTCTTTAATAGAGTCATGATCAAAGTGTATCTAACTCTGAGTTTGGGTGATCATATACGATATAGTTAATGCCATGTGTTGAACTGCCATACACAATGTTAACAAATTCATTCCTTTAAATAATAAATAATTGTATGAATTGAATTAGAGTTAATTAATTATTCACACTCAAACTTGTTACATATGAAATTACTTCTGACTTTAACTGTCTTCCAAACTTCTATTCTGTGTATCTTTCTGAGTAATTTATTTGATAATCGTTAACTTGAATTATAAATTATAGATACTGTTCAGTGAAAGGTTAAGTTGTGAGTCAGGTTTTTACATAAATCAATAGAATACTAACGAATCCATTCTAACTTACTTTTATTAAAATCATATTTCATTCTTTTCATGTCATAACATTAATTTAAGAGCATTTACAAATCTTCAACAACACAATAAAATTCTATGCCACATTTAAATAATTAAATAAACAAATTTAAATAACTAAGTGAGCGATCAAATGTAGACGCTTCTTCGTCCGTGATGACGTTACTAACTAACAATGTGGTATGCTCATATTTTGTATTAAGTATTTTATATTAAAACACATTAAACCTTTATATGCATGAAATAATCATTATTAACAATACACATATCAATCATATACATGGCTAAAATCCTGTCCCTGCAACAGGCACATCAAAATACATACATAGTTACAAAATATATTAACAAGAAGACATGTATAATTTTCTAGAACATAATATTCCCTACCTATGGATTCGTATCTATCTGACTCATACTTATATAATTTTCTCAGGTGGTTTGGTTCTAAGTGTCAGGTCAGTGGTATTTGATAAATTACTAATTATAAGAAGAGATTAGTTTTGTACTTTACTCGTTCTGCCGTGATGTGTCGCTCCCATGATGTATCCCTTCGTTGATGAGTGTGGGTAATCCATATTGCACTCGTTCGCGAACACACTTCCGCCTACCGCGACAGTCACTTTGAGCTTTTAAGATTATTATAATACAAGTCGTGGCATTTTACTCGTAATCGGTCGGCTATGTTTTACTCGCGTATGTGTCTATTTACGCGGTTCACAGTTCGATACCGTATGCTTCTAATAGTTTTTCATCCCGCACGACCACTCTTTTCGTCGCCTAGATTGTTTTCAAGTTCATTAGGCACTTGTTCACACTTCTATTTACTTGAGTTAACTACGAAACATTGTAGTATCACTACTTTTCTGTAATTGTTCAAGAATGTCACTGCAAAATGTCAGTATCTTTATGACGGTGTATTACATGGAATTTATAAAGATTGTTACTCGCGCTTCATCGCGAAAACTACTGTTCCGTTTTGCGTTCTGAGTCTTATTCGCGCACTTCCATTTAGTCGTAATAACGTCTTAATCGTCTCTACCGAAATACGTTATAACTTATACACTGCATTAAGCTCTTATAATTGAACTATTATGAAACTGAAATACAAGTTCAAATAGACTGATCGAAACTGAGTTAAGAATTTTAATAAACTGAGAACAAAACTGTAGCAAACTGAGGCAAAGATCTTAATAAACTGAGCCAGAAATTGTAGTAAAATTGAGGTAATTAACCTCAGAACGGGCCTCCAACCAACTCAAGATAAATGCACAAAGTTTCGGTAATAAAGTCTTTGTAACCTGCTTAAAGAGTAGAAAAAGTCTGCTATGGAATAATTAATTCCAACAATAAAAGATTTTATCAATGGGCGGCGTAGATTTAAAGACATTAGCACACTCTCAACACGCATCAACAGAAATCAACAGGTTAGCTAGCCACGTGGTGTCACGATAATTGCCATTTGTCCAAAAAAATTAACTTCAAAGCACTCACGGTATTAATAATGTTTAAATATTAATAATGTTTCCTCTACGGATGTTCTCACAAGTAATTTCTTTACTGCAAAGTTAATTAAAGAGCACACCGACAATCTGATGCATGAATGAGCATAGTTCATTACCTAACTACGCACTAACTTTAGTCTCGAATTTCTATAACATTCCATACATTTCCCATGACAATGACAATTACAGTGACTCTTACACTATTATAGTAATAATAAAAGGAACATGGGCTATATACTGCACATTAAGTAAATTTTCTTTTAATATAGAAAGTGTCAGATCGCACTCACATGCATACGTCTTTTTCATACGGTTGCATACATTTTGTTATTAATTATTTAATTAATTTTAATTATTTTTGAACGCATACAATAATATAATCTCTTACCGGGAGTCTCGTAAGTTTCAGCCAGCCATAATAGAGGAAGGAAAACTACGCAGTAAACTGTTCGGAAACCAGAGTCGATGTTTCTCGGAGCCGGACGGTGAATTGAATACAGCTGTTACAGTCCGACCAAGCCGACCCTTCCTACAAGTTGCGCGCGCAGCCTAAACGGTTTCGTACAAAGTTCGGTACACCCGCCCCTCGCTCTCGCGTTATATTACCATTAAATATTCCACAATTTTCGACGGCCGGAATAGTGCCGGCACACCCCCTCCCCGAAAGGGCAACCCGGTTGCCCCACTCCGAAACTCAGGAGAGTACCCTGCAGTGTACCCCCTTTCCAAAACAAGCTGGTGGATTTCGTGGATATGGTGGCCCGGCGGCACTTGCTCTCAGGAGAACAGACATCCCCATGCGACCCTCTCCGCCATGCCGACCCCACGGGACCGCCGCAATACGTCACCCTCTCCGGTGACCATCACCTACTCCCACCGGTCCCACTCACATACTCGTCCTAAGACCAAACAAGGTATCTCCCACCTTGATATGTGAGCGACCGTACTACTCCTCGTCCATCACTTGGACCGACCAGCCACATGCACCCACAAGGCATCTCCATCCTTGCCATATGGCTGGCCCACTTCCCTACACAAGGGCGGACGGCCCCGCTCAGCCAGACAGAGAGGACCGCTCCAAGGGCACACGAACATTAATCCCATCATTTACTCATTCGAATACACCATAACTAGAGGGGGTTTACTTTTCTACAGCACCTACTACACAACTTTCTCTCTCAACAAAAAGAACACCAGGAAAACAACCGGAGAATGCGGCATGGCACGACCCTACACCTACCAAAAATCGAAATCAAACCACGATGAACAAGGAAACAACAGCACATTATCACTCTCTATTATAACCAAAACAGGGGAACTTACAATCTCCAAGACCACGACACTCTGAGGGAACATTGTCTAACTCCTAACTTTCTCCATGATAACCTTCCACATCCAAATGATAATCCAGGACCACAATCTAAATGTGCACTCTCGGCAACTCTCTAACTCCTTTTGATAGATTTTTTTTTTACAAAGGGGAGAGGTAGGAAAATCGGGAAGATGAAATGGGGCAAGGATCATTAAAGGGTCAATAGCTAGGAGTAAGGGTAAGGACCTGGTTCCCTCCGAAAGAAGGATGAATGGGGGGAACCAAGGCTCGCGTGGGCAGGGGCGCAACCCTGAAATAGATGAACACCACTGGGACCGTGGAGAACATCTACCCGCTACCCGTTAACCTCTTCTTCTTACCTTTCTATGACGGACCTTGGGTACCCGTTCCTTTCGGACACCACTCTCTAAGAAATTATTTCGTGTTGAGCTGTACTGGCTGGTTTCCTCTGAATCAGAATCAAGGCAACTTACCTCACTACTTTCACTCCGCTTTGGATTATGCTCGTCGTCTAACTCCTCTGCTACAATTTCTTCCTTTTCTACTTCTTTCTTTTCTACAATTTCCCCTTCGTCGTCCACATAATCCAAATCAACCTCGTGACATTGCACCTCCTCACCATCTTCCCGCTGCTCCTCTGATCCATCTTCAACCGCATCTTCGCCCAGCTCCTCACCAATTTCTTCATCACATTGGTCACCAGCCGCTTCACAAGCTTCTTCACCAACTTCTTGACTAACCTCTTCTCCGATCTCGTTTTCATCAACACGTTCCTCATCAACGTCATCGCCATCACGTCCACTACCACCATCAGAACACTGCACATCTTCATCCTCTAGTTGCTCACCTGGTCCGCAAGAAACTTCTCTCCGTTCCTCGGAATCCTCAACACTACTTACAGAAGGCGTCTGCACATCTTCACACACTACATCATTCTCACTCACACACTCCACGACGCTGCCACCAAATTTCTCCTCAACTTCTACCTCATCTACTTCTACCACACTTGCGGCATGAACATCCCCTTGTCCATCCACAACCTCAGAAACACTTGCAGCCCGGACATCCCTGTGTCCATCTGCAACTTCAGACTCTACAGTCTCCCTAACACCTACAACTATACCTTCCTGTGCAGCATCCGCAGACCGCTCTTCTGACTCTTCTGTCGATTCCACGCCTTCACCACTTTCAGCAACTACAACATCTTCAACATTTTCCACCCTGGAATCCAGCTGTCCAGGTTCATGTGCAATGACTAAATTAATTTCTACTGGCGATGGTAAAGCTACACCATCAAATGACTTCTCATATCCCTGCGTAGGCGATGATGATATTACCGGATCTGGATCCGTCACGAACTGAGATGGAAATACCGGAACAAATTCTGCGGCCTCTGGATTCAACCATGATGTCCTCTTCGAGTCCTGCAATTCAGTATTAACTGACGTACTCTTATCGTCTTGTATTGATCCCACGAAGTAATTCCGCTCTTCCACTTCTGCTTCACCTTCTTCACCCACTACTCTCTTAGGCACTTGCGCTTCATCTGGAACTTTTACAGTGTCCTTTTTCTCCGAATAGGAATAACGCCTTGGTACAGGCTCCCTACTTGCCGATGTTTGTTCCCTAACATAATTTCTTCTTCCCCTGTTAAATTCATACTTCTTTGTTTTCTGTGCTGTAGCTGTTGTTACCGTCTTTTCACTTGCCACCCCCTTGTAGCCTCCATCACTTCTGGAATATTCAGGCTTCCTGACAGTCTCTTGTGTTCTCCTCCAACCACCATGTTTGTCGTTTTTAGATCTTCCCGATGAACCACTGGAGTATTGGACATCTCCAGCATCTCTTCCCCGGGACTCGTCAACCTCCTGGACCGTTCTTGAAACCACACACAGCCGTTCAAGGTCCGCAAAACAACGTGGACGGTCCGCGAATACCAACCGAGATCTCTCTTGGGGATGCAGTCCTTCCAGAATCGCTTGTATAACTTCTGTCTCGGGCAACCCCAACCTTAACACCCGGGCAGCTTTCCGTATGTCGTGCACGAAGTCCCCTAACGCCTCTCCGTTGGCCTGTAGGCGATAGAATTTTTCAAACTTAAGCTGAGCACGTCGTCGAATGGGTAGGAAGAAGTTCAACACCTCCCCATGGAAAGCATCAACACTGTCACCCCGACGCAGAGTTTTGGTGACCAGCTCAGCCAACGTACCCCGGCAATACGGGTATATAAGAGACAAGACCTCCCCATCGGACACCCCCGGGAAATCTGCTACCTGCAGGACCAGGTCCAAGAAAACTGTTTAAACTTTGTACTGGTTTATCAGCTGTAAGCGGTCCACCACCGTATACGGCACGCGCGGATGACGTCACGCGTTTATCAAACGTTGCAGCCGGCCAGCACCGCCGACTGCAAGCCAGTTTAGTTCAGTTTATAACAAGACTCCGAGCGCAACTCTCGTAAAACACTTCTCTTACAGCCGCGGCTTCTGGATATTTTTTAGCATGCATTTATAATATTTCATTTCATTCAACTACCTGCGTCCATCTACAATGGACCACGATTTTACTCAAAATTAATTTCGGGCGTTATTGCCTCAAATGCATCCGCACGTGCCGATCGTAATTAACAATCAGATTTTTTCAATAAACGAATGTTCAACATCTTTAATACAGTCCACTTCTTTCTAACAAACAATCCAGCCTTCCTCATTAGCGTCTTTGGAATAACTCACGATTATTCAAGAGCTTCCAAACCGCAACATTTTTGGTCCCACCGGACCGGATTTCATATTTTCAGGCCAAAAACGACATCATTTTTGTTCCAACCAGGCAGGATTTCATATTTTCGGGCCCAAAAAAACGACATCATTTTTGGTCCCCACGGCACAGATTTCTCATATCTGAGTACACAAGCGACAGCATTTATTTATACACATCATTTCTGGAAAGACCGATCTGAAGTTAATCACGCCATACGGGCATCATTTTCGTCCTGAGCGACACCATTATTGTGAACACGTCGCAGTCATCTCGACAAGATTCAGCCAAGCAGTAGACCAGAGACGACGGGACGAAACAGGACAACATTTTCGAGATTCCACAGCTTTAATTGATGGAGGGTACAACATGGGGCATCGGCTGACCGGCAGAGACAGGAGATGTAGCAGCTCCAAACGGGATCGAAGCCAGCTTCATCACGAATGGATCGACGGCCACGTGACTATAAACTTTACTTATATTTGATTTTTAATAATATTTCACTCAGTGGGTATTTTTTGACACATTTATATAAACAAATACCTCATTACACAATACAAATTAATAAATGGTTGGCAGCTCATTATCAGTCAGAACTTTAAAGATAAAGATATACTTTGTAACCATTTAAATTCATAATTTCAATAATTTAACTGCCAACAAGTTTGATTAGTTAGAGAGAGTAAGTTTATGTTCAAAACAACAATCGCTAGCTACCAAAACGTATTTAAACTTATTCAAAATTAAGTTTGTGGTTCACATGCTCTATGCTCAATTGCTTTCTAAATATCTTTCCCTTTTTATCTTAAACTATAATAATGGCCGATGTAAGGGCTCTAATAAAAAAACGAGGCACAATTAAGGCCTCAATATCCCGAGTAAATACCTTCGCGGATAACTTCGATTTGTTAAGCAGCGATCCTCATGCGCTAAAAATAAAACTGCGTCATTTGATGGAATTATCCACCAAATATGACGAGATTCAGCCACAAATCGAGGCTGAGGAAGCAGACGTTGCTTTAACGAGTGATAGAGTGCAAACGGAGGACGATCTCTGTACTATAGAATGTAAATTGCAACACCTGCTAGAGCAAGCTGAGCATATGAACCAAAAACCAGTAATTAATGCTGAAGGTAAACAGCCTAAAACACCCCCCATTCAATTGGAACCAATAAAATTACCACGGTTTGAGGGTAGTATTGTGGAATGGCAACATTATTACCATATTTTTATGGAACTAATTCATGTCAGAGCAGATCTGACAGATATACAGAAACTTCATTATTTGCATTCGTCATTACATGGCGAGGCGCTTAACGTAATAAAATCGTTGCCCATAACACATGAGAATTACGCGGTGGCTATCGATCTGTTGAGGAATAGATATGATAGTAAGCTGATTGTTTCCGCTCACCACGTGTGGAATGTCCTAGACGTACCATTAGTTCAGCAGGAATCCCAAGTTGGCATATCGCAATTTATTGATCAAATCTCTGCAAATATAAACGCTTTAAATAATCTCAAACTGTCAGTCAACACGTTTGAAATTATTGTCGTAAATTATTTAGCCAAAAAACTTGACAATTACACTTTACGTTTGTGGAAAGAGAGTTTATCGGAGCATAAATTCCCTGATTTTAATAATTTTATAAATTTTCTAAATTCACGTAGGAAATTATTGCAAAATCTCGATAACGCGACTAGCCCAACGAGCAGGTTGAACAAAAGCGATAAGTCTCCTTATCGCAAGGCAGTTAAACAGATAAGCACTCCAAAGGGCGCATTCCACTCACATATTAGAAACAATTTATGCAGGCTGTGTAACGGTGTACATAGACTTAGCGATTGCCCACAATTTACATCGCTGTCTATCCCTGATAGAAAAAACGCGTTAATAAAAAACAAACTTTGCTTAAACTGCCTCCGTTCGGGACACGAGGGTTCAAAATGTCCCTCAAAATTCTCATTTAAAAAATGTTCTAGGCGTCACCACACAACGATTCATGTCCCCAACAGGGACGTAACTTCTGTTAACAACCAGTGTTCACTGAAATCACAGACCAATAAATCGGTATTGTTATCTACCGCCGTCTGTATGACATACAATAAAGTCGGCAAAAAATTTCCCGTTAGGATATTACTGGATTCCGGTTCTCAAGCGAACTTTTGCACAATGGATTTCGCCCGCAGGATGGGCCTCCAATTGGTTAAGTCGCAATTGCCCATCACGGGTATAAACAACTCGCTTTCCCAGGCTGACTTCAGTACTAATGTAAGGCTACATTCACGCTATAAACCCTTCACGTTAAACGTACATTGTGCCGTATTACCCAGTATAACTAATAATTTACCGGCGGAGTCGTTCAATCTTGCCTCTTTAAATTTACCCAAGCGCATATTCTTGGCGGATCCACACCTACATTGCTCGTCGCAAGTCGATATATTAATCGGCGCTCAATATTTTCTCCAATTAATTGAACCTATGAAATATACGCGCGGACCACACTTTCCTATAATTCAGGAAACCAAGTTAGGATTTATTTTGGCCGGTGACTTACCATTCAACGTCGATATAACTAAAACGGTTTCTTCCTTTATGGTCTGTAGGGACGATAATCAGGTTTCCTCGCAACTAAAGGAATTTTGGAAGTTGGAGGAGATCTCTAGTCGCGAAGCCCGATCTGAGGACTCGCCGTGTGAAAGGCATTTCGTGGAAAACACTAGCCGCAATCGCGACGGGAGATTCGTGGTAGCCCTGCCCCGCAGATCTGATAAATCTTATTTGGGAGATTCTCTCCGCGGAGCCATACGCAGATTCCAATCGTTAGAATTCAAATTCAAGCAGAACCCTACCCTTTATAAGGATTATAGTGAGTTCATGAGTGACTACTTAAGACTTGGCCACATGTCGCCGCTTAATGAATACGATCTGTCGCTTGACAGGTCAGAGATCTTTTATCTGCCCCATCACGCAGTCTTCAAAGACTCTAGCTTAACCACTAAATTGCGCGTGGTATTTGACGCATCCGCTAAAACCACCAATAATTTGTCCCTTAACGATACTTTAATGGTCGGTCCTACGATCCAGCAGGATCTGTTTTCGATAATGGTTCGGTTCCGCACCCACCGATACGTACTTATTGCGGACATTGAAAAGATGTATCGCCAGATCATTGTTAATCCTAAGGATTCAAACTTGCAACGCATTGTTTGGCGTGATGCACCGCATAAGGAATTGCGACATTACGCGTTAAGGACTGTTACATATGGCACTGCTAGTGCCTCCTTCCTTGCTACGCGTTGTCTGGCTCAAATAGCATATGAAAATAAATCCGACTACCCTACAGCTGCTAAGGCCATAGCAAATGACTTTTACGTAGACGATCTCATAACGGGTTCGGATGATCCGAACGGCTTAGCTGAAATGAAATGCGAGATCGAGAAGTTGTTGAGGAGGTATGGTTTTTCGTTACATAAATGGTTCTCTAACCACCATAAGATTATGACTCTTCGCGCCCAAGTAACCCGTGACTTCAGCAAGGGTCAAAACGTGCGTACCTTGGGCATACAATGGAATGTTGAGGGGGATAACTTTTTATACACCGTTAGGGGTGATGACAATTTAACCGTTTTCAACGAGAGAAGCGTGTTGTCAATCATCGCCGGGATCTATGATCCACTAGGTTTAATCGCTCCCATCACATTTTGCTGCAAGCATTTCGTGCAGCAGTTGTGGTTGGCGGGCACTGATTGGGACGAACCCTTGTCCGGATCATTAGCCAATCAATGGTTGGAATTATACGCCCAATTAGTCTCCGACACTCATTTTGAGATTACGAGGTCGGTTAAGAGTTCGAACAGTTACCCAGTTAGTTCATTGCAGCTGCACGGATTCGCCGACGCTTCGGCTAAAGGTTACGCGTGTTGCATTTATGTGCGAGCGGTCTATTCGAACGGCGCCATATCATCAAACTTGTTGTGTGCTAAATCTAGGGTCGCTCCGCTGAAACAGATAACGCTTCCTAGACTTGAACTTTGTGCTTGTTTATTGTTGGCTCAATTAAGCTCCAAGGTTTTAAATGCCGCCGATTACAATTTTGACGGACTATATCTTTATTCGGATTCGATGATAGCGTTGTACTGGATACATCAGCAATCTTCCCGCTGGAAGGTATTTGTGGCCAACCGTGTCGCGGAAATACAGCGTCTTGTTAGCAGCAGGGGAATTTGGCGTCATGTAGTATCAAATGACAACCCTGCCGACGTTTTATCACGCGGTTGCCTCCCTCGTAGTTTGCACTGTCATACTCAATGGTGGCATGGTCCCTCCTGGCTAGCTCATGATGCGGCTTCATGGCCGGTCAGCGCGTTCGACATTAATACTCCCTGTACTTTTCCCGACATTGAAGAGGAACGTCGCAAGCAGGCTCAAACCTCACTAATTGTCGCGTCCTCAACACATAGTTACATTGAAAATTATTCATCTCTTACGAGGCTTATTCGCGTCTTCGCATATTGCCGTCGATTTTTTCGCAATTCTAGGCTCGCGGTGGTTGATAGAGACACGTCCTTTTTGTCGGCTCAAGAATTGTCTGACACGCTCTTGATTTTTGTCCGGCAGTCTCAGAAGTTGCATTTCGACGTGGAGGTTAGGGAACTTGAGGCACACCGGTGCCTTCCACGCAGTAGTAAAATTCTTGCTCTCAACCCATTCCTGGATAAATCAGGCATTTTAAGAGTGGGTGGACGCTTGCAATTCTCCCCACTTAGCTACGAGACTAAACACCAAATAATTTTGCACCCGCACTCTCATCTCACGAGATTAATAATTGAATACGAACACATCCGTTTGTTGCACGCTGGAGTGCAATCAACTCAAGCTTCGCTTAGGCGTAAGTATTGGATCATACACGATAAGTCCTATATCCGCACAGTGATACATAAGTGTGTCACTTGTTTTCGTTTCCGGGCTAAAGGCGCGAATCAATTACTCGGTCAATTACCCTCTTCTAGTGTCACGCCGTCAAGGCCATTCTCACAGTCGGCCGTGGATTACGCCGTTCCTGTACATTTGCGCCATGGCGGGCAGCGCTCTAAGTCCACGACCAAGGCATATATCGCTCTATTTATATGCATGTGTACTAGGGCCATCCATTTAGAATTGGTGTCGGATCTCACTTCCAACGCCTTTATAGCGGCTTTAAAAAGGTTCATATCGCGCAGAGGTATTCCCGCGCAAATATTTTCGGATAATGGCACGAATTTTCGTCGTGCCAACCACACGTTGCATGATTGGTACAAATTTTTAACCTCCAAGGAAGTTGAGCAATCTTCTCTGGAGTTTTGCGGTCTCCACGGCATCAAATGGTCCTTTATCCCCCCTTCAGCCCCTCATTTCGGTGGTTTGTGGGAAAGTGGTGTAAGGAGTGTTAAATTCCATTTACGTCGCGTAATTGGCGGTACGATCTTGAATTTTGAGGAATATTCTACTCTTCTTTCTCAAATTGAGGCTTGCCTTAATTCACGCCCGTTATGCGCGGTGTCCGACGATGCTAGAGACCCTGAACCCTTAACACCTGCTCATTTTTTGGTCGGTGCTCCACTGACGGCACTTCCGGAACCCGACTATACACAAGGCAATAATACTCATTTGGGCAGATGGCTTCTGCTCCAAAAATTTACGCAGACCATCTGGAAACGGTGGTCTAGGGATAATCTGCACCAGCTGCAGCAGCACAATAAATGGCGCACCCCATTAAAGAATTTGAACGTCGGACAACTTGTCCTCATTTTGGATGACAATTCCCCCCCTCTAGAATGGAAGCGTGGGGTAATTAACAATGTTTTTCCGGGTCAAGATTCCTTAGTACGCGTCGCAGAAGTTCGCACCGCGCTAGGTATCTTACGCCGACCCATCCACAAATTATGGCCCCTTCCGGTGGCTACACACTAATCGTATGCGTGCCATACGAGGTGTGTGTGTGTGTGTGTGTGTGAGTGTGTGCGTGTCACATTACATGGACCACGCCCGGGACATTCCCCGGGGCGAGCATACAAGTCAATTGTATCATAAGCATTGTAACATTGTTTAAGTGCCGCTAGCTATTACAGCAATAGTGACTGTGTCTCATATGTACTATCAATCATTATGGATGTTGTGTATTGTTAATATGTTTGTGTGATTCAAATTCTGAGAACCACAAGTGTCATTTATAGTGTCAATTATTCTATATATGTATTGTATTTTCTAAGGGTCAAACATTATGAAATTCATTGGGGTTGTTATGTCAATATCATGGGGAAATTATTGTATTTTTTATGGTGTTATCACTTGTTATTGTAATGCTTGGCAAATATCAAGGGGTATTATTTGGGAAAGATCAATATCTACTTAATTATTGTATTATTGTGCTTATTGTATTACTATTATGTTTTGAGTAATTTTAACGTCAGTAAGCCCTTGCTATTGGCGTAAGGGTCAATTTATTGTATGCTTGGTGATTGTTAATTGAATTCATATTATGTTTATTATGTCATTGCTCTCTGGCCAGTGCGCCAATTACTGTATCGCTTACGACATGTAAGTCTGATTATTATATTGTTCAATTTAACCTTTAATGTACAAAATCGTCCCGATTTTGGCGGGCAGTATGTTTAAACTTTGTACTGGTTTATCAGCTGTAAGCGGTCCACCACCGTATACGGCACGCGCGGATGACGTCACGCGTTTATCAAACGTTGCAGCCGGCCAGCACCGCCGACTGCAAGCCAGTTTAGTTCAGTTTATAACAAGACTCCGAGCGCAACTCTCGTAAAACACTTCTCTTACAGCCGCGGCTTCTGGATATTTTTTAGAATGCATTTATAATATTTCATTTCATTCAACTACCTGCGTCCATCTACAATGGACCACGATTTTACTCAAAATTAATTTCGGGCGTTATTGCCTCAAATGCATCCGCACGTGCCGATCGTAATTAACAATCAGATTTTTTCAATAAACGAATGTTCAACATCTTTAATACAGTCCACTTCTTTCTAACAAACAATCCAGCCTTCCTCATTAGCGTCTTTGGAATAACTCACGATTATTCAAGAGCTTCCAAACCGCAACAAAAACCAACAGCTGGTCCTCATCAAATCCATTCACCACCGGAAATTTCTGGAGAACGCCTGAAAGAGGGTGTGGCAATTTCTGATAGCATACCGCCGCCAGAATTGAACAATTCAAAACAAACAATAATAAAACAAATCCTTACTAAACACCTAACACAAACATAACCTACAAAAACATATTCCAGAATCAGAAAAACCCAAGTACTGTCCTTCCTTTGAGTGGACCCCCGGGTTCTCTAGCGCTGCGGAGACCTGGCCTATTCTGAACCATCTACGCACCCCACAGAAGGAGACAAGTGACAACCAACAATACTGAACACACATAACATCAAACATCAATTTGACACACACGTCGTACCAACACATAACTCACAAAAACCAACTAACAATCAAAATCATAATTCGGGAATTAGTACTCCAACATCAACATGACATAAGTCGGTGACGGTACCGACTTCCGATCGGGCCATACCGCATCCCGCCAATATCACACGCTAAACTCCGACCCCGAATCCGCAACATTCCATCACCCAGGCCACGCTTGAGACTCCCCGGTAGTACAACCTATTACATTTCCCAAACACAACTAACCGCCTCAGTGGTGCGACCCGACTCACAAGTTCTACAACCTACAACTAGCCTACACGGGCATATACCTAAGAAAACAATGTCACAACAATCGCCTTAATATTTCCGAGTTTGCAAGCCCCGTCACACACCAGGACCCAAGGGTTCAACCCTAGAATTAACCACGCTCACTGCTACCATTTGTAACCCCTCTTTCCTTTTATGTCTTTTATATGTATAAAACAAACTTCTTTTTATTTAATTTTTTTTTGAAAGAGAAGCCACAAGTTAATTAGAACTAGGCCGGAGCCTAGAGAAGCCAAAATTGTGCTGGGTCCAGTATGACGGGACTTGCAATGAAACTCGGCTGTAATATAACAATAACAGTTTTTTTTGTATCCCATCATTCGCTACATGTAGATGAAACTTTATCACATAATTATCACAAATAAATCACAAATACATCATAAATAAATAAGCCCCATGTTTTAATAGTGTGAAAAGACAAGGGGTGTATATCAGTAACAAGTATTTATATATATACATATATATATATATGTGTATAGAATGATGTTCAGTAAATATATAATTCTCCCCCATTTTGTGACTAGCTTAACATAGACAGAAACATAACAACACGTACAGAAACATAAAGGCACATATACTCACAATTATACACAAATATTCTAAACACGAATGCCCCTGGAATGCACCAGCCTTGCAGGCAGTGTTACTACCTTGCCCAGAAACCAGCAGTGATAAATGTTCGCCCATCCGTCACCGTCCTTCATCAGTTTCTATTAATCTAAATAAATGCGAAAACCCCAGAAAGGATGATCATCACTCATAACCCATAAGCAAGACCGGACCGCCCATATGTATAAAGTTCCACGGATAATTGCCCCATCATGAGCATATGAAACTTTAAGTTCCTTCAACAGCATTAAATAAAAATTAAAAAGAAACTACATCACCTGATTTTAAGCAATTGTTATACGGTTCTAAAATGTTAATTTGTTTTACAAATTCAGAAGGATTCAATTAATCAGTATATACTTCACAAGTAGGAAAATTAATCAGTAGATGCTTTACAAATTAAAAAAAAATTAAACACTATATATTTTATAAGTAAAAAAAATTAATCAGTAGGGACCTTGTAAGGTACAAAATTAATTAGTATATGCCCAGAAAAAATGTGCAAATTCTTTTCTATTAAAAGCCGACTGGCTATATCTATATATAAAATACATTTACAATAAGGACGGTTGTGCCCTAGCAGCTGTGGGAGCGCGCCAGCATGTAGTTAACCAAGTTTGACAGGAATCTAACCTGCCTCAGACTGCCAGAACATGTGCCTGGCAAAACTATGTCCCCTTTTATTCCCCCGAAAACAGCCAAAAAGAAAACAAAAACACTTCAGCCCTTAAATGTTAAACCCCAAAGTGAATTTAATATCAACTCCATTCTGTTCCAGCCGGAACCGAATTCCTAACATGTCATATAAATTTTGTAAAGAATAAGATGATGACTATATGCAATCTGTGAAAATGTCTAAGTGTACAAATATCTCTGGCACGCTCCCCCAGTGCAGCACACAATTACAAGCATTGTACTTAGTGTTAGGTAATTCAGTTATTAAAGTGTTCCTTGAAATTAACTCATAATGTTCAGAATGATGTTCAGCTGACCCCCTTTATAGCAGACTGTCTGGCCACGTGGGCACATGGATTCAAAAGATTTTTACGGTAAAACAGGTGCACTGCCGGCCCGGCCCCAAAAGGAAAATAAAAGAGTGCATATCACCTTAATTGTGCTGACTCAGTGTTACATCTTGATCTGGTCACCGACTCCTTCTCCGAACAGGATCGTTTCTAATGGTCCATGGCTGATGCGGATAGAAGTCAATCAGCAAGGCCAAATCACCGTCTTAATCGAGAACCCTGTTAATTCATAAAAATTAGAAAAGATGTTCACAAAAAATGTACACCCAAGTTCAGGTAATTAACCTCAGAACGGGCCTTCAACCAACTCAAGATAAATGCACAAAGTTTCGGTAATAAAGTCTTTGCAACCTGCTTAAAGAGTAGAAAAAGTCTGCCATGGAATAATTAATTCCAACAATAAAAGATTTTATCAAAGGGCGTAGAGTTAAAGACATTAGCACACTCTCAACACGCATCAACAGAAATCAACAGGTTAGCTAGCCACGTGGTGACACGATAATTGCCATTTGTCCAAAAAAATTAACTTCAAAGCACTCACGGTATTAATAATGTTTTAATATTAATAATGTTTCCTCTACGGATGTTCTCACAAGTAATTTCTTTACTGCAAAGTTAATTAAAGAGCACATCGACAATCTGATGCATGAATGAGCATAGTTCATTACCTAACTACGCACTAACTTTAGCCTCGAATTTCTATAACATTCCATACATTTCCCATGACAATGACAATTACAGTGACTCTTATACTATTATAGTAATAATAAAAGGAACATGGGCTATATACTGCACATTAAGTAAATTTTCTTTTAATATAGAAAGTGTCGGATCGCACTCACATGCATACGTCTTTTTCATACGGTTGCATACATTTTGTTATTAATTATTTAATTAATTTTAATTATTTTTGAACGCATACAATAATATAATCTCTTACCGGGAGTCTCGTAAGTTTCAGCCAGCCATAATAGAGGAAGAAAAACTACGCAGTAAACTGTTCGGAAACCAGAGTCGATGTTTCTCGGAGCCGGACGGTGAATTGAATACAGCTGTTACAGTCCGACCAAGCCGACCCTTCCTACAAGTTGCGCGCGCAGCCTAAACGGTTTCGTACAAAGTTCGGTACACCCGCCCCTCGCTCTCGCGTTATATTACCATTAAATATTCCACAATTTTCGACGGCCGGAATAGTGCCGGCACACACTGAGAGCGCGTCCCCCTGTGTAAACGGTTTTTGTTCGTTCTGATGTTCCCACTCTTGGGATTCTGATGAGCGCTCCAGCTTCCCACCAAATCATTTTTGATAGGTTTATTCCATGGACCTCCCTGTGTCTTCTCGTCTCCAGTCTGTATTTCTAACGAATTCTCCACCCAGTGCTGTTTGGAGAGGGACATTCATACACGAGATTCGCTCTCTGGTCTCAAGCTTCTCTCTGAACCATCCCCTACAGAAGTTCCCTCCGGAATTCTCGTTCCTCATTGGCTGGTTGGCTTTCTCAACTTGAATTTGATGTAGTCCACGTGGACTGGATGAGTCGCTGTCTTACGTCCGTTGCCCTGTTCCTGGAATCAGTGCTAAGGCCACTTTTCAAAATCACATCTGCTACTTTTGTTGTAGCGTGTCGAATTTCCTTATTGTTGGTACGCTGAAGACTTCCTTCGTTGACTTACGGGTAGCATAACATCTGTGCTCTCCACAAGCGTCACTTAGTCGCCTGTCCCATTGTCCGTGCATAAACCACTGTCTTTGAGAAGTCGCACACATGGTTTTGAACAATACTCTCGCCGTTGGTTCTGTGTTTTTCTCGCTACTGGACAGATGTTAGGGTAGTCTTCTTTTGTCCTAATTGTGGAGTCAAGCATTCCCACGCATGGTCCAGTTCGCTGCAACATGTGCTATACAGCTCATTGTTCGTGAATAGTTTTTACGACGTCTTAATGGAAAGGAAAGGTTTGTTCCTTTTCGTCGCCCACCCTCGAACAAAGCTAACATGTGTCACTTTTGATGGGCTCTAATTGCTGGTGTTCTTCCCTCGCAATACCCAAAAAATTTAAAAAAATATTTGAAATAATAATCGGACAGTGTCCCCAAATATGATTCGTCGTGCAGATTTAACGGAACGACTAATTCATATTTCGCCCTTACTCGCGTACGATCACTAAGTACATTGGCCATCTCCCATTGAACGAGTATAGTTGACCTATATCTTCCTCTCGACTGACCTACTGTTGTTCTGAACCGTTTCTCTCCCTTTTTTTTTTTCATTCACCCGAGTGTTTAATTAATTGCTTATCAAATATAAATACGAATCCATTTACAAAGAATATTTCCATACTTGTGGAATGACTATACTCTCTAGTGCGTTCATAGATCTGTCTATATACATACATTACAGAAACAAATTGTAATTATTTTGTTTACAAGCTACCTTTTTACTTGCGTATGCAATATAAACTATATAAACACTAGTAGTAATTTATTGCTTATGAATACTTCTAAAAAATTTCATTATTACTTTCAAAATTAATTTGCGATTAAAATTTTTTTTTTAGACATCATATACTTACAAATGTTCATCGTAATTCCTACCCTCTGGTATTTTGAATCTAAATTTTTTGTTAAACACACGTATAATTATTTACAACAAATTAAATCGAATTTGTATAATTCTACAGGCCAAACAAACTTATTTTATATCCACTCTTTCTATGCTTATAATACAATCTTAAGTTCAATATTTAATTCTAACAATTTATTACAATATTTAATTCTGTTATGCAACTCAGTTGCTTATATCTGTCCTTCAATAAAAAAAATTTTCAATAGTATAACAACTATATCTGTTAATTAATTTACAATTTATACAATATATAAAATCAGACATTCTAAATTTATTACAAGTTTAAAATTTCACCTAGACAATTCTGAATGAATTAACTAGTAGATTGCATTCGCGCCTACTACCGTTATTCCTTTTCATCCAGATCGGTCATTTCTCCTCCTATTCCGACGCTTAGCTCATTTCTCTTTCTGCTATCTATTAGTGAAGTACGTATAGTCCTTCTATAACATCGTCTCGCATGGAGAGTGTCTTTACTAACTACAACTTTACCTGTGCCGTCAGCCTCGTCAGCTGAGCTTACGTCACTTCAAACCTCCCTCTCTGTTTATTTACTACTTCACATGATTTTCAACCTTACTCATTACTTATTCGCTTTTCAACAAACACTTTCACTTCGCATGCATGCTGATGCCGTGTTTCGCCATAGTTACTCTCCCCTTACGTAATATGGTTTCAATAGTCTTACATTGAATTTGCCGCGTGTTTTAGTTTCGTCGCAATTATCTACTAATATATACGTAGATTCGCCTACAATATCTTTAATCCTAAAAGGTCCTGTGTACAATTCACAAAACTTTTCGTTTCTTCTTTGTATCGCATCGGATTGGTAATGTGTCCGTACCAATACCAAATCTCCTACCTGAAATTTCGTCACTTTGTTCGCTTCGTTCACGCGTTTTGCATGTCGCTCTCGTTTTCGTTTGATCCTTACGAATATCTGGTGGTTATCCACTGTCTCTTCTTCCGTTTCACAGTTTTCCTTTATAAATTTCTCCCATACACGACTCGGCTTTCTTCCGTGATGTGCTTCATACGGTGTAACTTCTATTGTTTCATGGTAGACTTCATTAATGCAGCATTCTATAGTATTTACGAATTTAGACCATTTTGTGTGTTGGTCCCCTACGAATATTCTAAATAGGTTTCCCAGTTGCCTATTTACGCGTTTGGCAAGGTTTTTCTGTGGGTTCCTTATCGCTGTATATTTAGGTATGATTCCAAGTTCATCTAGTCCTTTAATCCACTGTTTGGTTGGACGTGAACTGCGTACCGTTATCAGTGAGTATTGCTTTCGGTTTTCCACACTCATTGACATATTGCCGGAGTCTACGAAGCGTAGCTACTGTTGTGGCTCTTCTAAGTGTATATAGTTTTACATACTTGGTAAAGTTATCTATAATGACAAGGATATACTTTACTCCTGCTGCTGCTGTTGGAAGAGGTCCATAAAAGTCGCCGCTAATCAATTCACCTTTACTCGTCGGTATAATCAGCTTCGTGCCACCAAATAAGTTACGATTATTTGAATCTTTACATTTTTGGCACTTATCACATGTTTTCACGTACGCCTGTACGCGCTTCGTCATTCGGTCGAAAGTGAAATGTTTCTGCAATACCTTTATGCATTCTTACTGCCAACATGACCGTACATTGTGTGTAATTCTCCGATGAGTCTCCTCGTAACGCTTTCCGGTACGTAGAGTTCCCATCGTCCCTTACTTTTTCTATACAATTTACCATTACTACACTTATAAAACTTACATAATTCATTCTTATCATCCGTCGTCAAATCCTTCATTATCTGCTGTAACTTCTTATCTTCTAACTGGTACGTCTCGAAGTTCTTTAACATCATGTTCATTTCTTTACTCATTTTAATTATTGTATGGTTCATGTGATATTCATAACTGTCGTCGACTGGATCTTCCTTCGTCATATCCTCTGGGTAACGACTCAAGATGTCGGCAACGATATTCTCCTTTCCCTTACAGTGAATTATATCAAAGTTATATTCTTGAATACTAAGTATCCAACGTGTGATCCTTGAGTTGTTCAGGTGACATTTACTCATGAAGACCAACGCCTTGTTATCCGTTATTATGGTCAACGGCTGTCCTAAAACGTAAATTCGGAATTTCTCCAGGCATCTAACTATGCTTAGTAGCTCTTTCACCGTAGTAAAGTAGTTTAATTCCGCACCTTTGAACGTTTTACTAGTATACGCTACAACGCAGATGTTTTTGTCGTCATCCAACTGGTATAATTGGCCTCCATATGCGAAATTACTCGCATCACACTGCAAGAAGTACCTCTTATTTACCTGTGGAAAACTTAATTTAATAGTATTGATAAACAAGTCCTTGACCTTCTGGAAACACTGGTCAAGATCGGGCGTCCATTTAAATTTCTGACCCTTTTTAAGTAGACTTAACAAAGGTTGTGTGGCTTCTGCATATTTGCTTGTAAATTTGTTATAAAAATTTGTAAGTCCCAGGAATCCCTTTAACTGCTTTTGATTCTTCGGGGTCGGGAACTTCCTGATTGCTGCTACTTTCTCTTCGGATGCTCGTATACCGTTAGTAGTAAGCTGATACCCTAGGTATGCGATCTCCTTGCGAAAAAATTGTGATTTTTCCAAATTTATTGTTAGGTTGGCTGCTAATAAATTCTCAAGTAATGCTTCAATATTTTCCAAATGTGTGCGTACGTTAGTCGAATAACAAAGACAATCGTCGACGTAGATGATTGTATTTTCTTTCACTCCCTCGGTCAATGCCATATCCAAACCTCTCGTCAGGGCTGCGGAACTGGTACTAAGCCCAAATGGAGTTACGGTATACCTGTAACACTTTCCTTCATACAGAAATGTGGTGTAATCTCGGCATTGTTGTTTGAACGGAACCTGCCAGAAGCTACTCGTTAGGTCTATTGTTGATAAGTACTTCATGTTACTGCATCTCGCCAGGATTTCTTGAATCGGAGTCGGTCCTTCGTAGTCTGGAACAGTGACACTATTTATCCTCCTCGCATCTAAACACAAACGTACATTCCCATCTTTCTTTATTACGGTGACCATTTGGTTGACGTATGGACTACTGCACCTTTCAATCACGCCATACCTTAGCATCTTGCTGATTTCGGCGTCCACCTTTTCCTTATACGCTATTGGGATTGGCCACCCGCGTTGGAAATATGGTGTTTTATCCGTCACCCTGAATTCATGTTCGTAGCAATCCATCCGTCCTGGACATTCCCGGAATACATTCTTATACTTTACCAAGATCCTTCTTAGTTCCTCCCTCGTCGTTTCGTCCTCACACGTCACACTGTCGACCTTCTCATCGATCCTCCTCTCGATTCCGTCCCAGTCCTCTTCTAATAGTTCCATATGTATGATTGGTATCCGCAGTTCCTGTCCACCAGTCCTCCCTTCGAGTTCGATGGTTCCCTTCTTCATATCGATCACACATCCCTCTTCTTTTAAAAAACTGATACCTAATATGCAGTCCCTAATTAAATTCGGTATTACTAGGAAAACACAATCTAATGTAACATCATCAATATAAATTTCACACATAATTTGTTTCCTGATTAATTTAGACTTTCCGCCGACTGCACTTACAATTAGCGTGTTGTTCATGCGGAGTTCTTCGTATGGACGCAGGTGTTGCTTATTTCTGTTAAACCATTCCTCTGATATCCCGTTAATGGCAGAACCTGTATCAATCAAGGCAAGAACCGTAAAATCACCATTAAATTTTACCTCTATCTCTGGATATTTAGAGATTCGCCCTTCCAGTTGTGTTTGTTCATCCAAGATTAACTCATGTCGTAAGTCAGGTAACAAAATATCGGTCTCGTACTGTTGTAGTGTGGGTCGACGAACGGCTATCTTTTCATGTGACCCACTTAATTTTTTTTTCTATTGTACCACCACCCTTAGCGGCAGACGTTGAGGCACCATTGTTTACGAATTCAATGGTATTTATTGCCGGCTTGTTACCGAAATGTTGGGGTTGTCGGTAGTTCCCTCCTTCCCCCTTTCTATGTTGCCAGTGTGAAAGTTTTTGCTCCGTAATCACTTTGTTTACAGTGGTGTTTTGTGGACCGTGAGGCACCCCTCTCGTGTCTCGTTCGTTCAACTTTTCTGTCTGTCGCACAAACCGATCATCTCTATTGTTTCTTTGCCAGATCATGGCATATTCGGAAATCAATGATTCAAGATTCTGTATCGTCCTTACGTCCCTAGTCACGCTCGCTATCTCTAATTCTCGCCCATAATGACGCGTTATCTTTCTAATCAGTTGATAATCCGTGAGCGGCGGTGTAAGCTGACGGCTTTCCAGAAGTTGTCGTTCCATGTATTGTACAGCGCTGATACTCCCTCGCCAGTCGAAACGACCATACTCCAGCTTGTTTCGGACATCATCTTGCTTCTCCGGGCCCCAATACTTCTGCGTAAAGATTTCTTTAAACTCATCAAAGTTCTTGATCTGGTCACATACCACACGCCACCATATAGCCGCATCGGCCTCGAGGTGTTTCCCTATCCACTTCACGTTATCCGCTGGGTAGTACATTAGCTGGTGTTCGGATAATTCCTTTAGGAACTCTATAGGAAAACGGTCTGTTCCGTTGTACTTGAGTTCGGAATTATTGTTTCCATTCGCTCTCGTGGACGGTCCTATCTTAGTTTCCCCTATCCGTCGCTGTAGTCTTTCTTGTCCACTTTTAATATGATTTATGTGACTTCTCAATTCTTCAATTATCACATCCTTTTCCTTCTCCGTTGTTGTGGTCTTCTCTTCCGCCATGCGTTGACGGTCGTCCACTTCAACGATCTTCTGTTTTAATACCTTGACGGCTTCTCCTGCTCTTGTTGTTGTTGTGTAATATTGTTCTGCATCTCTCTTCTCCATTCCTCATTTCTATTGTTCGTCTCTTGGATTCGGTGATCTAATTTTTGGTCGACTTGTTCGATTACCTTCTGTGTATTATTTATGGCTTCCTGCCACTCTTGACGGTCTTTCTCTCTCACTTCTTTATTCTCTTTTACCTGTTTTCTTCAGTTCATTTTTCAACTCTTTTATTCCACTTTCACTCTTCTTTTGTAGATCGCTGATTTTCTCATCCCACTTCTTAGCGTACTCCTGTAGATCTAGTTTTATTCTGCTGATCTGTTCTTCATTGTGTCGTTTTAATTCCTCCTGCGTCTTGTCTTGCTTCTCGCTCAGTTCTCTGTTTGTTGTCCTAATTTCTCTAATTTCTGTGTCATTAAATTTTGGTTTTCGTTTTGTTGCTCTAACTTCTGTTCCAGATCATTCTTTTGTTGATCTAACTTCTCGGTCAGCTTCTCGAATAGGGTTTGCAGGTTCATTTCGCCGGGTTGGGACACCTGTCCCCCCGCCCTTATCTCAGATTCACACGCGCTGACGTCGTCGCTGGGCGTCGTGTTCTCCTCCCGTCCTTCTATGTTTGATTCGTTATTAATGTCGAATTCTCGACTTTCGGAGTTATTGTTATTAGTCGCCATTTTTGCTCGACTTCGTGTAATCATTCAGAGTTGTTTTACAAGTATTTATTTTTATTCTAATGCTTATATTATACTTTATCAAACTACTAGCTATTCTACTATACCACTGCCTGCACTTAACCAGCTTGTTTAACAAGGATTATCCCCATTAATCGGCCATCAGGTTGGGCGCCATATACAATGTTAATATTTATGCAAATTTATTGCATAAATTAATTAATTCATTAATTATGATTGATTACTTTTATAGGTATGTAAATCTTTACTTTATATTGCCCCGTAATGTTGGAGCACCATGTACCACATTCATATGCCCCACGTTGGGCGCCATATACGATGTTAATATCTATGCTAATTATATGCATAGATTAATTAACTCATTAATTATATAAAAATTGATCTGTATTTAAGAAAGTGTTGCCGGTACGAACTTTGTCGTATTTACATGTATCTAGCCCCGTAGTTGGACGCCATATACAATGATATATTTATGCAAATTATATGCATAGATTAATTAATCCAATTATAAATTTATTTGTGTTTATAAAGGTGATATCAGTACGAACTATGTTGAATCTTCTAGAGTTAATGATGTGTTGATTTTATTGCTTTCATATATCCATTGTTATTTTATTGTAGTACTTTCATTGTGTAAACTAATTGAATTATCTCTTTAATAGAGTCATGATCAAAGTGTATCTAACTCTGAGTTTGGGTGATCATATACGATATAGTTAATACCATGTGTTGAACTGCCATACACAATGTTAGCAAATTCATTCCTTTAAATAATAAATAATTGTATGAATTGAATTAGAGTTAATTAATTATTCACACTCAAACTTGTTACATATGAAATTACTTCTGACTTTAACTGTCTTCCAAACTTCTATTCTGTGTATCTTTCTGAGTAATTTATTTGATAATCGTTAACTTGAATTATAAATTATAGATATTGTTCAGTGAAAGGTTACGTTGTGAGTCAGGTTTTTACATAAATCAATAGAATACTAACGAATCCATTCTAACTTACGTTTATTAAAATCATATTTCATTCTTTTCATGTCATAACATTAATTTAAGAGCACTTACAAATCTTCAACAACACAATAAAATTTTATGCCACATTTAAATAATTAAATAAACAAATTTAAATAACTAAGTGAGCGATCAAATGTAGACGCTTCTTCGTCCGTGATGACGTTACTAACTAACAATGTGGTATGCTCATATTTTGTATTAAGTATTTTATATTAAAACACATTAAACATTTATATGCATGAAATAATCATTATTAACAATACACATATCAATCATATACATGGCTAAAATCCTGTCCCTGCAACAGACACATCAAAATACATACATAGTTACAAAATATATTAACAAGAAGACATGTATAATATTCTAGAACATAATATTCCCTACCTATGGATTCGTATCTATCTGACTCATACTTATATAATTTTCTCAGGTGGTTTGGTTCTAAGTGTCAGGTCAGTGGTATTTGATAAATTACTAATTATAAGAAGAGATTAGTTTTGTACTTTACTCGTTCTGCTGTGATGTGTCGCTCCCATGATGTATCCCTGCGTTGATGAGTGTGGTTAATCCATATGGCACTCGTTCGCGAACACACTTCCGCACACCGCGACAGTCACTTTGAGCTTTTAAGATTATTATAATACAAGTCGTGGCATTTTACTCGTAATCGGTCGGCTATGTTTTACTCGCGTATGTGTCTATTTACGCGGTTCACAGTTCGATACCGTATGCTTCTAATAGTTTTTCATCCCGGACGACCACTCTTTTCGGCGCCTAGATTGTTTTCAAGTTCATTAGGCACTTGTTCACACTTCTATTTACTTGAGTTAACTACGAAACATTGTAGTATCACTACTTTTCTGTAATTGTTCAAGAATGTCACTGCAAAATGTCAGTATCTTTATGACGGTGTATTACATGGAATTTATAAAGATTGTTACTCGCGCTTCATCGCGAAAACTACTGTTCCGTTTTGCGTTCTGAGTCTTATTCGCGCACTTCCATTTAGTCGTAATAACGTCTTAATCGTCTCTACCAAAATACGTTATAACTTATACACTGCATTAAGTTCTTATAACTGAACTATTATGAAACTGAAATACAAGTTCAAATAGACTGATCGAAACTGAGTTAAGAATTTTAATAAACTGAGAACAAAACTGTAGCAAACTGAGGCAAAGATCTTAATAAACTGAGCCAAAAATTGTAGTACACTGAGAGCGCGTCCCCCTGTGTAAACGGTTTTTATTCCTTCTGATGTTCCCACTCTTGGGATTCTGATGAGCGCTCCAGCTTCCCACCAAATCATTTTAGATAGGTTTATTCCATGGACCTCCCTGTGTCCTCTCGTCTCCAGTCTGTATTTCTAACGAATTCTCCACCCAGTGCTGTTTGGAGAGGGACGTTCATACACGAGATTCGCTCTCTGGTCTCAAGCTTCTCTCTGAACCATCCCCTACAGAAGTTCCCTCTGGAATTCTCGTTCCTCATTGGCTGGTTGGCTTTCTCAACTTGAATTTGACGTAGTCCACGTGGACTGGATGAGTCGCTGTCTTACGTCCGTTGCCCTGTTCCTGGAATCAGTGCTAAGGCCACTTTTCAAAATCACATCTGCTACTTTTGTTGTAGCGTGTCGAATTTCCTTATTGTTGGTACGCTGACGACTTCCTTCGTTGACTTACGGGTGGCATAACATCTGTGCTCTCCACAAGCGTCACTTAGTCGCCTGTCCCATTGTCCATGCATAAACCATTGTCTTTGAGAAGTCGCACACATGGTTTTGAACAATACTCTCGCCGTTGGTTCTGTGTTTTTCTTGCTACTGGACAGATGTTAGGAGTAGGGGGAAAATGCCGGTTCTAACTAAAGTACCGTTATTCCCCCACCACCACCGCTGGACCAGCAGCATCCACGAATTTCCACCAATAAAATTTCATGCCGCCTTTCGCGCGCCAAATTCAAATATATGCCGTCTTTCGCGAGCCTAAATCACTTTCACTTTCTATCAGTTGGACCCGCATCCGCGAATATAATTTTTTATTTTTTTATATGCCGCCTTTCGCGAGCTTAGATCACTTTCACTTTCTATCAGTTGGACCCGCATCCGCGAATATAATTTTTTATTTTTTTATATGCCGCCTTTCGCGAGCTTAGATCACTTTCACTTTCTATCACTTGATGCATTATAGTGTATATATTAAATATATGATCAGGGTTACCATCCTTGCATGAGTTCAAATTTGTTGTGTGTTATAATGTATATTAAATCTATATGATCAGGTGTACCAACCTCTGTATTATTATTATAGTGTATAGATATTTTATATGAGCAGGGTTGTCAACATTTTCTGTGGCGGGGGGAGAGAAATTCAAATATGTGTTATATAGTGTATATATTAAAATATATGATCAGGGTTACCAATCTTACATTATTGTGTGTGTGTGTGTATAGAGCAGATCTGCCAACATTTTTTTTTCTCTTCTGTAGTGGGAAATTCAAACTATATGATCATAATTGTTACTCTCTCTCTCTCTCTCTCACATTTGAATGTAAGTAAAACTATCTCTCTCTCTCTCTCACTTTCTCTTGTTGTCAAACGTTATGTTCAAGTCGTTTTCTCCTCTCCCTCTCTCTTTCTCTCTCTCTCTCACTGTGTACATTGAGTAAATAATTTTAGCTCTCTCTCTCCCTCTCACACACTTATTGTGTATGTCTCTCTCTCTCTCTTTGGTCAGTACCGTGCGCATGTATATGAAATTAGAAAGTTTATATTTATTCGACAAATATTAACGCCCTCTCTCTCTCTCTCTCTCTCTCTCTCTCGCTCGCAGACGTCGGAAGCAATTCCTAGTTTATAATGTAATTACCTGTGCGTGTATGTCTCTCTCTCGCTGCAAACGTTGACAAGAATTCCCTTATTCAAAGCGATTACGTTGTCACAGTACACAAACTTAAATATGCCTTACAGACCATTGTAATTTTAAAAATTCATTTTTGCATTAATTAAATATATATATATATCGTAAACAATGAAATAATAATATTTTGTAATTGTAAGATTTTTAATAAAACAATTATTAGTTTAAATAATAATTTTCATGATTGTAAGCAAAAGTTTTGTGTGCACACACATTGTGTATGTCTCTCTTTCGTTGCAAACGTTGACAAGAATTCCCTTATTCAAAGCGATTTGTATGTGCACACGAACTTAAATATGGTTTACAGACCATTGTAATTTTAAAAATTCATTTTTGTAGACGTCGGAAGAAATTCCTAGTTTATAATGTAATTACCTATGTGTGTGCTGTTACAGACGACAAATCCATACGTTAACAGCTTCACAGTAAATGTTAGCCTATTGTGTGTGTGTGTGCTATGTAAATTGTTTGTACATCAATGAATAATATAATCGTGATAGTTTTAATGTAATGCGTATCGTGTATTGCTGCTGCTGCTGCTGCTGCTGCAAACGTCGGTAGAAATTCCCCATCTCTCTCTCTCTCTCGCTCGCAGACGTCGGAAGAAATTCCTAGTAGTTTGCAAGGATGAGACGTAGGGTAATCCGATGTGTCAAAAACGTGTAGGTCCTTCTTCATATCTGCATACGCGCTGACAGTAATTATGTGAACTTCAAAGGGTTCAAATGTTTCAAAATAAAAAATATATAAAACAAAAATACAGAATATATGAAATGTATATTTACAAATAAAAAAAAATATTACATATTATCAAACAATGGCACATAATATTCATCCACCCAATCCTCTATAAATCTACCATAATTAACCCCCCCAGCATGATCGTTAATAAATCTCGTGTAAATATTTGCTAAGTCTTTATTTTTTTAATTTCTGTTTCAGTATGAGACTGGCAATCGGTGCGATGTTGTTGTAATAGCTCCCTGTTGCGTACCACCTCAGTCGCTCGCCTTTCTAACCAATCTGAGGCGTAACTTTCAAAACAGTCAACGGGAGACATACTTGTCTGAAACAAAGACATTCTCAGTGTTTTATCACACACGTACAAACACATTGCGGTCTCTCTCTCTCTCTCTATCACACACACACACACACACACACACACACACACACACACACACACACACACACACACACACACACACACACACACACACACACACACACACACACACACACACGTACAAACACTTTAGCGAGCACGAAATTCCCATATTTTGTGTCTACATTTGATAAGACCACGATGGGATATTTTTTTATTCACCATCAATTCTGACCACTTGATATTGCGTAAGCGTGTTTGCTCTACCCAAATATCTTCAAACAATAAAGGCCACGCCTCGGTCATTACGAATAATGTTTATACAAAAGTTATATTTTAATATATGAAACAGGAATAATCATGCATATTAGAGTTTACCTTAGTTTTTCATAAAGTATTATTTTAATAATTGATGGCTTACATTTTATGTACGTACAGTATCTATTTATCGACATATAAATTGTAGTAGCAATAATAATAATAAGTGATATTTACAATGAAACTATTTTCAAATAAAAATGATGTTGGTTCGACAACCTTTTTGTTTTTAAGACTATAACAAGAATGAGACCTGGATCAACTCTCTCTCCCCCTCTCTCTCTCTCTCACACACACACACACACACACACACACACACACACACACACACACATTTAGTATGAATAGACGCGTCTTTGTTAGTAAAATGTAACGCTGTAATCATTAATAGCGTTGTGATGGGGTCGACTGCATGTGATGTTTGTAAAAATTGTTTACGCATTTTAGGTATGGTTTATCTATTTAATACGCGTAATTTTAACTAATCTGTCTTGGAGGATAACCTTTTTTTCCTTCTTTTCTACAGATAACAGTTGCTTTGATCAGAAACATTACCAGAGAACAACGTCCTCCTAAAGATAAATTTACCAGAGCTCAAAACAGTACAAAGTCATATTTTTGGTAAAGAAAATCACGTCAACAACAACAAAAGTTGTTTGTGTTTCAACAGCTACAAACAATAATTAATTTTCTTACACTAGTAAACATTTTGTTGTAATTGTTTCAATTAAAGGAAACATATATATTCGTTGAGAAAATCTGTTGTGGGTGGACGAAACATGTGTCTGAATTAATAAATTTTCTCTCTGCATAGCAGTTGTAAAAGTAGTCATATACATTATGTGCTATATATATATACAAAAGGCTTCCAACGTGTTTGTCATTTCAACCAATTTGTACCGCGCTCTAATTGTGTAAAAATAACTGTACCGCTCCATACAACTGAGAATAAATCCGTACACACACACACACACACACACACACACACACACACACACACACACACACACACACACACACACACACACACACACACACACAACGATGTTTCTGCTTATTTGAACAAGTCCTGTATTAAATGCAATTGTTAATGTTTTAATGTGAACAATTTTACGTTTAAATAAAATCTGCACATACATTAAAATTATGTTCAATAGTAAAACCTAAGACAAAGCATTAAATAAAACATACAATCAGTATTAATGATATAAATATTACTGTTTTATTAATTTAAAATACTATATAATTGCTTACGATTGACAAATAAGAGAAAAGACATACTTTACGGAATTTCTTGAAATTTTTGCAGTTAGTCTTCTGCTCATGTGTACTGGCAGCCTGTTTGGGTACAGTTAACCATTTAAATTCAATGTTCTTGTTGTTAACCTTCTGCTCGTGTCCCTCTCGTTTACTGGCAGTATGTTTGGCTACAGTTAACCATTTAAGTTCAATGTTCTGAGAAGTATTCATCTTCTTGTTCCTATAATAACAGTACCTGCTTCAGTACTATATATATTATGTGCTATATATACATAAGGCTTTCAAATCTAATTGTGTAAGAATAACTGTACCGTCACATACAACTGAGAATAAATCCGTACAAACATACACACACGCACACACTTAGCGATGTTTTTACTTATTTGAACAAGTCATGTATTAAATTCAATAAATAATGCACTTGATAATGTTTTAATGTGAATAATTTTCCGTTTAAATAAAATCTGTACATACAATAAAATTATGTTCACTTTAAGAAATAAAAACTGCACAGTATGTTTCTTTGATTGCGGGCGAAACATCAGACATTCCCGTCTGTATTTCAGTTAGTTATAGTTTTCCACTATGTTTAGCTAATAGTCAACCAGTTGAAAGTTTTTGGAAATTTGATAACCCTGAAGGCACGACGAGGAATCTATTGGTCTAAGCGTACATTTATTATGTAAATCATCTCTTTTTCAGTCATCTACGTATGTGCATTTGAATTATTTGCTCATGCACATAACAGCTTTTTTAGTACAGTTGCACACACATCGACGCTCGCACTATATATATATATATATATATATAACCGGTGAACTTCACAACAGCGTCTTACTTACAACTCGAATCTATATAACGTTCTGTTTCTGTTTCAGATAATAATAATAGATTGAATATAAAAAGACTGTGTATGAATACAAAGAAATATCAAACACAACAGATCAATTATTTGAGTGAACATGATTGTGTATGTGAGCTACTGAGATCTAATTGTGTGTAAGAATAACTGTACCGCCACATACAACTGAGAATAAATCCGTACAACTGAGAATAAATACACACACGCACACACTTAGCGATGTTTTTACTTATTTGAACAAGCCATGTATTAAATTCAATAAATAATGCACTTGATAATGTTTTAATGTGAATAATTTTACGTTTAAATATTTCCAACAACTATGTTGATTAGAAGTGCTGTAATTTCAATAAAATTCAATAAATAATGCATTTGATAATGTTTTAATGTGAATAATTTTACGTTTAAATATTTCCAACAACTATGTTGATTAGAAGTGCTGTAATTTCAATAACAATGTTCGCTTATTAACGTATTCAAATCTTTTTACTCACCTCTTAAATGTTGATGTACGCAATTATCGATTTCACAATGAGGTATGAAGGCTAATTGCATTCTTCACGTATATATATTGTTGTATCTTACAACGGTAGGGTAGGGGTAGCTTAGCGTGTTCGTTTTGAAAGTCGATGTAAGTCATTGTCCGCAGTGGAAACTTTCAGAAGTTAGCGATACTGAAAGTATTTTCGTACATTAGCCAAAATTAGGAAAACAATCGAATCGACAAACATTATGAATTCCGTTCGTGGGAAGAGTGTAATTTCATAATATTATTTGTATATATAGACATTTTACAAAATCATACACACAGTGGAATGCTTTCAGAAATTTGCGATACTGAAAGTATTTTCATACATTAGTCATTGCATGCATTCCCATTGTCCGTCTGTAAATATTTCATTCGGTTAGTATCATTTGTATGTCAAGAAACATAATAGAAAAAAAAAACTGCACAGTATGTTTCTTTGATTGCGGACGAAACATTAGACATCTCGTCTGTATTTCAGTTAGTTATAGTTTTCCACTATGTTTTTAGCTAATGGTCAACCAGTTGAAAGATTTTGGAAATTTGATAACCCTAAAGGCACGACGCAGAATCTATTGGTCTAAGTAAGCGTACATTTATTATGTAAATCATCTCTTTTTCAGTCATCTACGTATGTGCATTTGAATTATTTGCGCATGCGCATAACAGCTTTTTTAGTACAGTTGCACACACATCGACGCTTGCACTATATATATATAACCTGGGAACTTCGCAGGTGAAGAAATTAATTTCTATTTTTCATCTGTAACGACATGCGTGTATAATTTTAATTTATTTCACTATACACCTCTGAACCTATGTGTAATTATTTTGTAAACTGCGTTACCTATGGAGGAACTGTTGCAGCAAACGTTAACACTAGAACGATTATATTATTATTATTCAGTGATATATACATACAATTTACTTATTAAACACATCAAGGATTGGATTTCTACTTGTCATTTGTAACGATATACATACAATTACATTAAACCTGTACAATGGACGCAGAGAGAGAGAGAGAGAGCGAGAGAGAGAGAGAGAGAGAGAGAGTGGACACACATGTAAGTAGCTCGATTCTCAGTGACAACAACACACACACACACACACACACAGTTAATATTTGTCAAATATATAACAACGAGTGAGAGAGAGAGAGAGAGAGAGAGAGAGAGAGAGAGGAGGGGTCATCGACCGTGATGGAAAAGCTTTCCCTCACTGCTTAAAGCTTTAAGAAGTTAGCGATACTGAAAGTATTTTCGTTGTGCTATTGTCTGGCGGTCTGGGGCTATGCGTGTGCGTAGGGAAGGTCTTCATATGCTTTAGCTGCCTTTGCTCACTGGACAAAATATAAATATTCGCTGGCAGATAATTTCATAAAAAAATAAGAAACGTAAAGATATACGCTGACTTTACCGCAACCACGTCTATTTAGATAAACGGCTCGGAAGAAAAAATAATTCTTCACAAAGCAGAACAAAAACTACAGTCTCAAATAAATATATTTTAAAAAAGATAAATATACATTAGATGGAAATGTTTCCTCTGTTTTTCTCTGTGAAACACAAAAAGAACTTGGGAATCGTGTTTCTTCCCTAGATGCTGTCAACACGATTAAAAGTAAAATTTTAATAACAAAGTTTTCACTGTACTTTAACAAGGATGGTAATATTTTTTTTTTCTAGTGCCTAATCGTTTAAACTAAAAAAAACGTACAATCTTTATTACTTTTACAAGTATGGCTTGAACGTAACACATACACACAGGCGTTAGGTTGAATGCAGCCTCAGGTTCTTGTAGTCTATCGTTTATCTTATAAATGTAATGTATATGTCTCCACACCCTCTTTTGACATTGTATGATTTTAATAAAAACAGATATCGGATTTAAATAATAATTTCGTGATTGCAATATACAATCCATGTACACAAACTTAAAATATAGTTTACTGACCATTGTAATACAAGAAGTCATTGACACGACTTTACACTGGTTTAGCATAGCTACTTACATTCAAATGTGAGAGAGAGGGAGAGAGAGAGAGAGAGCGAGAGAGAGAGAGAGAGTGAGAGACTGCAATGTGCCAGTGTAAAGTCGTGTCAATGACCTCTTGTATTACAATGGTTTAGCATAGTTACTTACTGAAGGCTTGCACGCTTTAAATTCAGCTATACCTAAAATATATCTTCAATTAGAAGTGTAATATAAAAAGTACAGTAAGAATATATTTTCAGAAGTTGTAATTTGATCACACACACACACACACACACACACACACACACACACACACACACACACACACACACACACACACACACACACACACACACACACACACACACACACACACACACACACACACACACACACACACACACACACACACACACACACACACACACACACACACACACACACACACACACACACACACACACACGCACACACACACACACGCACGCACACACACACCATACACACACGCACACACACATGTATTAAATTCAATAAATAATGCGCTTGATAATGTTTTAATGCAAATAATTTTTACGTTTAAATAAAATCTGTACATACAATAAAAATTATGCTCAGTTATTAACGTATTCAAAATGTTTCATGTACACTTACTTATTTGATTGAGTCGTATATTAAATTCAATAAATAATGCACTTGATAATGTTTTAATGTGAATAATTTTTTTTTACGTTTAAATAAAATCTGTACATACAATAAAATTAATAAAATTGTAACAGACATAATAATTTGATCATAAACACACACGCATACACACACACATTATTAAATTCAATAAATAATGCGCTTGATAATTTTTACGTTTAAATAAAATCTGTACACTTACCAAAAACTTGCGAACGTTGTCCACACACACGTACCCTTAAATGACGGACGTTGTATGCACACTGAAGGCTTACACGCTTAAAATTCAGCTATACCTAAAATATATCTGTAGCCTATACATCAGACTGCATGTATCTGTCATTAGCAATCTAACGTTACGACGACAGCATAACGAAAATGAAAGCCATACATTATCGTTTGCTAACGTTTGTATTTTGTCTAAGCTATGTTAACTTCACACACACACACACACACACACACACACACACACACACACACACACACACACACACACACACACACACACACACACACACACACACATCATTAGCAATCTAACGTTACGACGACGACATGTTAAATATCAAATTCAGTCTACTTACGTTTCACGTTAGGTTAAAATGCAAACACACACACACACACACACACGTGTATGTTATTTAAATTATTATTTAAATAACATACACACGTGTAGTGTTTAGGTCATCAGTACATGACACAACGGGAGTGATAGGTCCAATTAGGTTTGTTACACGTTGTGTGTTAGGTTAAAATGCAGTCCATTCACGTTCATGTTAGGTTAAATAACATACACACGTGTAGTGTTTAGGTCATCAGTACATGACGCAACGGGAGTGATAGGTCCAATTAGGTTTGTTACACGTTGTGTGTTAGGTTAAAATGCAGTCCATTCACGTTCATGTTAGGTTAAATAACATACACACGTGTAGTGTTTAGGTCATTAGTACATGACGCAACGGGAGTGATAGGTCCAATTAGGTTTGTTACACGTTGTGTGTTAGGTTAAAATGCAGTCCATTCGCGTTCATGTTAGGTTAAAATGCAAACAAACAAACAAACACACACACACACACACACACACGTTTATGTTATTTAAATTATTATTTAAATAACATACACACGTGTTAGGCTACAGCCTAACACGTGTGTGTGTGTGTGTGTGTGTGTGTTTGTTTGCATTTTAGCCTAACATGAACGTGAATGGACTGCATTTTAACCTAACACACAACGTGTAACAAACCTAATTGGACCTATCACTCCCGTTGCGTCATGTACTGATGACCTAAACACTACACGTGTGTATGTTATTTAAATAATAATTTAAATAACATACACGTGTGTGTGTGTGTGTGTTTGCATTTTAACCTAACGTGAAACGTAAGTAGACTGAATTTGATATTTAACATGTCGTCGTCGTAACGTTAGATTGCTAATGATGTGTGTGTGTGTGTGTGTGTGTGTGTGTGTGTGTGTGTGTGTGTGTGTGTGTGAAGTTAACATAGCTTAGACAAAATACAAACGTTAGCAAACGATAATGTATGGCTTTCATTATCGTTATGCTGTCGTCGTAACGTTAGATTGCTAATGACAGATACATGCAGTCTGATGTATAGGCTACAGATATATTTTAGGTATAGCTGAATTTTAAGCGTGTAAGCCTTCAGTGTGCATACAACGTCCGTCATTTAAGGTACGTGTGTGTGGACAACGTTCGCAAGTTTTTGGTAAGTGTACAGATTTTATTTAAACGTAAAAATTATCAAGCGCATTATTTATTGAATTTAATACATGTGCGTGTGTATGCGTGTGTGTGTGTGTATGATAAAATTATTATGTCTGTTACAATTTTATTAATTTTATTGTATGTACAGATTTTATTTAAACGTAAAAAAAATTATTCACATTAAAACATTATCAAGTGCATTATTTATTGAATTTAATATACGACTCAATCAAATAAGTAAGTGTACATGAAACATTTTGAATACGTTAATAGCTGAGCATAATTTTTATTATATGTACAGATTTTATTTAAACGTAAAAATTATTTGCATTAAAACATTATCAAGCGCATTATTTATTGAATTTAATACATGTGTGTGCGCGTGTGTATGGTGTGTGTGTGTGTGTGTGTGTGATCAAATTACAACTTCTGAAAATATATTCTTACTGTACTTTTTATATTACACTTCTAATTGAAGATATATTTTAGGTATAGCTGAATTTAAAGCGTGCAAGCCTTCAGTAAGTAACTATGCTAAACCATTGTAATACAAGAGGTCATTGACACGACTTTACACTGACACATTGCAGTCTCTCACTCTCTCTCTCTCTCTCTCTCGCTCTCTCTCTCTCTATCTCTCTACCTCTCTCTCACATTTGAATGTAAGTAGCTATGCTAAACCAGTGTAAAGTCGTGTCAATGACTTCTTGTATTACAATGGTCAGTAAACTATATTTTAAGTTTGTGTACATGGATTGTATATTGCAATCACGAAATTATTATTTAAATCCGATATCTGTTTTTATTAAAATCATACAATGTCAAAAGAGGGTGTGGAGACATATACATTACATTTATAAGATAAACGATAGACTACAAGAACCTGAGGCTGCATTCAACCTAACGCCTGTGTGTATGTGTTACGTTCAAGCTATACTTGTAAAAGTAATAAAGATTGTACGTTTTTTTTAGTTTAAACGATTAGGCACTAGAAAAAAGAAAATTACCATCCTTGTTAAAGTACAGTGAAAACTTTGTTATTAAAATTTTACTTTTAATCGTGTTGACAGCATCTAGGGAAGAAACACGATTCCCAAGTTCTTTTTGTGTTTCACAGAGAAAAACAGAGGAAACATTTCCATCTAATGTATATTTATCTTTTTTAAAATATATTTATTTGAGACTGTAGTTGTTGTTCTGCTTTGTGAAGAATTATTTTTTCTTCCGAGCCGTTTATCTAAATAGACGTGGTTGCGGTAAAGTCAGCGTATATCTTTTACGTTTCTTATTTTTTTATGAAATTATCTGCCAGCGAATATTTATATTTTGTCCAGTGAGCAAAGGCAGCTAAAGCATATGAAGACCTTCCCTACGCACACGCATAGCCCCAGACCGCCAGACAATAGCACAACGAAAATACTTTCAGTATCGCTAACTTCTTAAAGCTTTAAGCAGTGAGGGAAAGCTTTTCCATCACGGTCGATGACCCCTCCTCCCTCCCTCTCTCTCTCTCGCTCTCTCTCACTCGTTGTTATATATTTGACAAATATTAACTGTGTGTGTGTGTTGTTGTCACTGAGTATCGAGCTACTTACATGTGTGTCCACTCTCTCTCTCTCTCTCTCTCTCTCTCTCTCTCTCTCTCTCTCTCTCTGCGTCCATTGTACAGGTTTAATGTAATTGTATGTATATCGTTACAAATGACAAGTAGAAATCCAATCCTTGATGTGTTTAATAAGTAAATTGTATGTATATATCACTGAATAATAATAATATAATCGTTCTAGTGTTAACGTTTGCTGCAACAGTTCCTCCATAGGTAACGCAGTTTACAAAATAATTACACATAGGTTCAGAGGTGTATAGTGAAATAAATTAAAATTATACACGCATGTCGTTACAGATGAAAAATAGAAATTAATTTCTTCACCTGCGAAGTTCCCAGGTTATATATATATAGTGCAAGCGTCGATGTGTGTGCAACTGTACTAAAAAAGCTGTTATGCGCATGCGCAAATAATTCAAATGCACATACGTAGATGACTGAAAAAGAGATGATTTACATAATAAATGTACGCTTACTTAGACCAATAGATTCTGCGTCGTGCCTTTAGGGTTATCAAATTTCCAAAATCTTTCAACTGGTTGACCATTAGCTAAAAACATAGTGGAAAACTATAACTAACTGAAATACAGACGAGATGTCTAATGTTTCGTCCGCAATCAAAGAAACATACTGTGCAGTTTTTTTTTTCTATTATGTTTCTTGACATACAAATGATACTAACCGAATGAAATATTTACAGACGGACAATGGGAATGCATGCAATGACTAATGTATGAAAATACTTTCAGTATCGCAAATTTCTGAAAGCATTCCACTGTGTGTATGATTTTGTAAAATGTCTATATATACAAATAATATTATGAAATTACACTCTTCCCACGAACGGAATTCATAATGTTTGTCGATTCGATTGTTTTCCTAATTTTGGCTAATGTACGAAAATACTTTCAGTATCGCTAACTTCTGAAAGTTTCCACTGCGGACAATGACTTACATCGACTTTCAAAACGAACACGCTAAGCTACCCCTACCCTACCGTTGTAAGATACAACAATATATATACGTGAAGAATGCAATTAGCCTTCATACCTCATTGTGAAATCGATAATTGCGTACATCAACATTTAAGAGGTGAGTAAAAAGATTTGAATACGTTAATAAGCGAACATTGTTATTGAAATTACAGCACTTCTAATCAACATAGTTGTTGGAAATATTTAAACGTAAAATTATTCACATTAAAACATTATCAAATGCATTATTTATTGAATTTTATTGAAATTACAGCACTTCTAATCAACATAGTTGTTGGAAATATTTAAACGTAAAATTATTCACATTAAAACATTATCAAGTGCATTATTTATTGAATTTAATACATGGCTTGTTCAAATAAGTAAAAACATCGCTAAGTGTGTGCGTGTGTGTATTTATTCTCAGTTGTACGGATTTATTCTCAGTTGTATGTGGCGGTACAGTTATTCTTACACACAATTAGATCTCAGTAGCTCACATACACAATCATGTTCACTCAAATAATTGATCTGTTGTGTTTGATATTTCTTTGTATTCATACACAGTCTTTTTATATTCAATCTATTATTATTATCTGAAACAGAAACAGAACGTTATATAGATTCGAGTTGTAAGTAAGACGCTGTTGTGAAGTTCACCGGTTATATATATATATATATATATATATATATATATATAGTGCGAGCGTCGATGTGTGTGCAACTGTACTAAAAAAGCTGTTATGTGCATGAGCAAATAATTCAAATGCACATACGTAGATGACTGAAAAAGAGATGATTTACATAATAAATGTACGCTTAGACCAATAGATTCCTCGTCGTGCCTTCAGGGTTATCAAATTTCCAAAAACTTTCAACTGGTTGACTATTAGCTAAACATAGTGGAAAACTATAACTAACTGAAATACAGACGGGAATGTCTGATGTTTCGCCCGCAATCAAAGAAACATACTGTGCAGTTTTTATTTCTTAAAGTGAACATAATTTTATTGTATGTACAGATTTTATTTAAACGGAAAATTATTCACATTAAAACATTATCAAGTGCATTATTTATTGAATTTAATACATGACTTGTTCAAATAAGTAAAAACATCGCTAAGTGTGTGCGTGTGTGTATGTTTGTACGGATTTATTCTCAGTTGTATGTGACGGTACAGTTATTCTTACACAATTAGATTTGAAAGCCTTATGTATATATAGCACATAATATATATAGTACTGAAGCAGGTACTGTTATTATAGGAACAAGAAGATGAATACTTCTCAGAACATTGAACTTAAATGGTTAACTGTAGCCAAACATACTGCCAGTAAACGAGAGGGACACGAGCAGAAGGTTAACAACAAGAACATTGAATTTAAATGGTTAACTGTACCCAAACAGGCTGCCAGTACACATGAGCAGAAGACTAACTGCAAAAATTTCAAGAAATTCCGTAAAGTATGTCTTTTCTCTTATTTGTCAATCGTAAGCAATTATATAGTATTTTAAATTAATAAAACAGTAATATTTATATCATTAATACTGATTGTATGTTTTATTTAATGCTTTGTCTTAGGTTTTACTATTGAACATAATTTTAATGTATGTGCAGATTTTATTTAAACGTAAAATTGTTCACATTAAAACATTAACAATTGCATTTAATACAGGACTTGTTCAAATAAGCAGAAACATCGTTGTGTGTGTGTGTGTGTGTGTGTGTGTGTGTGTGTGTGTGTGTGTACGGATTTATTCTCAGTTGTATGGAGCGGTACAGTTATTTTTACACAATTAGAGCGCGGTACAAATTGGTTGAAATGACAAACACGTTGGAAGCCTTTTGTATATATATATAGCACATAATGTATATGACTACTTTTACAACTGCTATGCAGAGAGAAAATTTATTAATTCAGACACATGTTTCGTCCACCCACAACAGATTTTCTCAACGAATATATATGTTTCCTTTAATTGAAACAATTACAACAAAATGTTTACTAGTGTAAGAAAATTAATTATTGTTTGTAGCTGTTGAAACACAAACAACTTTTGTTGTTGTTGACGTGATTTTCTTTACCAAAAATATGACTTTGTACTGTTTTGAGCTCTGGTAAATTTATCTTTAGGAGGACGTTGTTCTCTGGTAATGTTTCTGATCAAAGCAACTGTTATCTGTAGAAAAGAAGGAAAAAAAGGTTATCCTCCAAGACAGATTAGTTAAAATTACGCGTATTAAATAGATAAACCATACCTAAAATGCGTAAACAATTTTTACAAACATCACATGCAGTCGACCCCATCACAACGCTATTAATGATTACAGCGTTACATTTTACTAACAAAGACGCGTCTATTCATACTAAATGTGTGTGTGTGTGTGTGTGTGTGTGTGTGTGTGTGTGAGAGAGAGAGAGGGGGAGAGAGAGTTGATCCAGGTCTCATTCTTGTTATAGTCTTAAAAACAAAAAGGTTGTCGAACCAACATCATTTTTATTTGAAAATAGTTTCATTGTAAATATCACTTATTATTATTATTGCTACTACAATTTATATGTCGATAAATAGATACTGTACGTACATAAAATGTAAGCCATCAATTATTAAAATAATACTTTATGAAAAACTAAGGTAAACTCTAATATGCATGATTATTCCTGTTTCATATATTAAAATATAACTTTTGTATAAACATTATTCGTAATGACCGAGGCGTGGCCTTTATTGTGTGAAGATATTTGGGTAGAGCAAACACGCTTACGCAATATCAAGTGGTCAGAATTGATGGTGAATAAAAAAATATCCCATCGTGGTCTTAACAAATGTAGACACAAAATATGTGAACTTCGTGCTCGCTGAAGTGTTTGTACGTGTGTGTGTGTGTGTGTGTGTGTGTGTGTGTGAGTGAGAGGGAGAGAGAGAGAGAGAGGGAGAGAGAGACCGCAATGTGTTTGTACGTGTGTGATAAAACACTGAGAATGTCTTTGTTTCAGACAAGTATGTCTCCCGTTGACTGTTTTGAAAGTTACGCCTCAGATTGGTTAGAAAGGCGAGCGACTGAGGTGGTACGCAACAGGGAGCTATTACAACAACATCGCACCGATTGCCAGTCTCATACTGAAACAGAAATTAAAAAAAATAAAGACTTAGCAAATATTTACACGAGGTTTATTAACGATCATGCTGGGGGGGGGGTTAATTATGGTAGATTTATAGAGGATTGGGTGGATGAATATTATGTGCCATTGTTTGATAATATGTAATATTTTTTTTTATTTGTAAATATACATTTCATATATTCTGTATTTTTGTTTTATATATTTTTTATTTTGAAACATTTGAACCCTTTGAAGTTCACATAATTACTGTCAGCGCGTATGCAGATATGAAGAAGGACCTACACGTTTTTGACACATCGGATTACCCTACGTCTCATCCTTGCAAACTACTAGGAATTTCTTCCGACGTCTGCGAGCGAGAGAGAGAGAGAGATGGGGAATTTCTACCGACGTTTGCAGCAGCAGCAGCAGCAGCAGCAATACACGATACGCATTACATTAAAACTATCACGATTATATTATTCATTGATGTACAAACAATTTACATAGCACACACACACACACACACACACACACACACAATAGGCTAACATTTACTGTGAAGCTGTTAACGTATGGATTTGTCGTCTGTAACAGCACACACATAGGTAATTACATTATAAACTAGGAATTTCTTCCGACGTCTACAAAAATGAATTTTTAAAATTACAATGGTCTGTAAACCATATTTAAGTTCGTGTGCACATACAAATCGCTTTGAATAAGGGAATTCTTGTCAACGTTTGCAACGAAAGAGAGACATACACAATGTGTGTGCACACAAAACTTTTGCTTACAATCATGAAAATTATTATTTAAACTAATAATTGTTTTATTAAAAATCTTACAATTACAAAATATTATTATTTCATTGTTTACGATATATATATATATATTTAATTAATGCAAAAATGAATTTTTAAAATTACAATGGTCTGTAAGGCATATTTAAGTTTGTGTATTGTGACAACGTATTCGCTTTGAATAAGGGAATTCTTGTCAACGTTTGCAGCGAGAGAGAGACATACACGCACAGGTAATTACATTATAAACTAGGAATTGCTTTCGACGTCTGCGAGCGAGAGAGAGAGAGGGCGTTAATATTTGTCGAATAAATATAAACTTTCTAATTTCATATACATGCGCACGGTACTGACCACAGAGAGAGAGAGAGACATACACAACAAGTGTGAGAGAGAGGGAGAGAGAGCTAAAATTATTTACTCAATGTACAGAGAGAGAGAGAGAAAGAAAGAGAGAGGGAGAGGAGAAAACGACTTGAACATAACGTTTGAAAACAAGAGAGAGTGAGAGAGAGAGAGAGAGATAGTTTTACTTACATTCAACTGTGAGAGAGAGAGAGAGAGAGAGAGAGAGAGAGTAACAATTATGATCATATAGTTTGAATTTCCCACTACAGAAGAGAAAAAAAAATGTTGGCAGATCTGCTCTACACACACACACACACACACACACACACACACACACACACACACACACACACACACACACACACACACACAATAATGTAAGATTGGTAACCCTGATCATATATTTTAATATATACACTATATAACACATATTTGAATTTCTCTCCCCCCGCCACAGAAAATGTTGACAACCCTGCTCATATAAAATATCTATACACTATAATAATAATACAGAGGTTGGTACACCTGATCATATAGATTTAATATACATTATAACACACAACAAATTTGAACTCATGCAAGGTTGGTAACCCTGATCATATATTTAATATATACACTATAATGCATCAAGTCGGAACCCCCCACCATAGGTTGGTAAACCTGATCATATAGATTTGATATACATTATAACACACAACAAATTTGAACTCATGCAAGGTTGGTAACCCTGATCATATATTTAATATATACACTATAATGCATCAAGTGATAGAAAGTGAAAGTGATCTAAGCTCGCGAAAGGCGGCATATAAAAAAATAAAAAATTATATTCGCGGATGCGGGTCCAACTGATAGAAAGTGAAAGTGATTTAGGCTCGCGAAAGACGGCATATATTTGAACTTGGCGCGCGAAAGGCGGCATGAAATTTTATTGGTGGAAATTCGTGGATGCTGCTGGTCCAGCGGTGGTGGTGGGGGAATAACGGTACTTTAGTTAGAACCGGCATTTTCCCCCTACTGTTAGGGTAGTCTTCTTTTGTCCTAATTGTGGAGTCAAGCATTCCCACGCATGGTCCAGTTCGCTGCAACATGTGCCGTACAGCTCATTGTTCGTGAATAGTTTTTACGACGTCTTAATGGAAAGGAAAGGTTTGTTCCTTTTCGTCGCCCACCCTCGAACAAAGCTAACATGTGTCACTTTTGATGGACTCTAATTGCTGGTGTTCTTCCCTCGCAATACGCAAAAAATTTAAAAAAAATATTTGAAATAATAATCGCATTACAGTGGTGGTATCGACCATTTTCATAGGGAAGTGCTGGACGCTTTCATACCGGGGATGCTACGCAAGCAGCTGCGACAAAAGCATTCTTACAGGGTACAAGCAAATGGGGAGGCCCTCGCACATTTCATTTCAAGCATTAAGGACGCAGCCAGGATCCTGAGACGGGCTGAGGGCGAAATTATCCAAACTATTCTGGAAGGGGTGACTCCCCAAGAACGGTCACGCTTAGTATTTGCTGAATGTCCCCGGAGTGTTATCGACCTGGACAGGTTATGTGTCCTGTCCAAGACCATTCAAGGTAACGATGACACTAGAGGTCACGAGGCTAGGAGTAGTGTGGATCGCCAAGCAGTCGAGCGATGTGTAGGGCAGTCCGGGTCTCAGGGTTCTCGGTCTGCGGCCATTCAAAGTAGAGATGCTCGTGAATCTGTCTGCTTCAGATGTCACAGACCCGGTCACATTGCACGCTATTGTTCCGATACTAGACAGCGTCCGGTGCCTTCCCGAAATGAACACAATCCAAATAATTAAATACCCGGGGAAGATAAGTCGGAGGAGGTCTTCCCCGTTAGGTCATTCTGTTGCAGATTCGCTTAACCCCAGGCAGGTAGTAGGTCCCGGATCTGCTGGCCTCAAGGTCTTGCAAACTGTCTCCAACTACACTTCAGTATGCCCCTTCCTGTTGCTCGAGTTGAAAAAGAGTCAACTCAGAGCCTTAGTTGACTCTGGATCAGCCCGATCCATAATTTCATCGAGAGTGTGTGCGGACCTTGAAAAACAGGGCTTTATTATAGGGTCGGATAAGTCTTCGGTGGTATGCTGGACTGCATCGCGGGAAATTCTGCCCATCTCCCGGGTGGTTTCCTTTAAAATTAAAATCGAAGGTTTTTCATGGGTGGGGCGAGTAGGGTAAGAATGAGAGTTCTAACGCGGAAGTGACGTCACATCCCATTTTGGCGCGACATTCAAAAATCCATGTGGTGGGGGTAGACTTCCGGCGCAGCGTGTCGTCTTGTGCAGAGGTTATGATGGACCGGGGGGGTAGTGGTGTGTCCCACGTGACCTAGATGGGCGTACCGAAGTTGTCGGCCATGTTGTCGGCGTTCGGCCATGTTGTCGTCGTCGTCCATTTTGTGGGGTTACGTGTGCGTTGATTGGCGGAGGCGTGGCCGCCGTTCGCTGTTCGCCGTTCGCTGTTCGCCGTCCGGCGGGGGCTTGGCCGCGGCCAGGTCGTGGCTTGACCGCCGCCGGGAGTGGTGGGGTCGTCGTCCATTTTGTCGGCTGTGTGGTGGCCATGTTGGGAAAGCTGGGATGTTGTCGGATTGTGCGTGTGTGCTGGTTAAGGTTGGGCCACGTTGCCGCATCGTGGTGTGTTATAGTGTATGGTTTGGATATATGATTTGTTTTTCCGGAAGGGTATCCATGTTGGAAAAGCGTCGACGTTGTCAACTTGTGCCGGCCACGTTGTCGGCTCGTGCATGTGTTATAGTGTACGGGTTTTGTATATGTTTACACTGCCACCATTGTCTGTCGACGTTGTCAACTTGTGCGCCACGTTGTCGGCTCGTGCGCGGATTGTGCGTGTGTGCTGGTTAAGGTTGGACCACGTTGCCGCATCGTGGTGTGTTATAGTGTATGGTTTGGATATATGATTTGTTTTTCCGGAAGGGTATCCATGTTGGAAAAGCGTCGACGTTGTCAACTTGTGCCGGCCACGTTGTCGGCTCGTGCATGTGTTATAGTGTACGCGTTTTGTATATGTTTACACTGCCACCATTGTCTGTCGACGTTGTCAACTTGTGCGCCACGTTGTCGGCTCGTGCATGTGTTATAGTGTACAGGTTTTGTATATGTTTACACTGCCACCATTGTCCGTCGACATGAAGAGGTGAATTGTGCATTGTTGCCAACTTGAGAACTGTGGGTTCAGATATTTACACTGCTACCGTGCGGATATGGTCGATGTGAAGAGATGAATTGCAGTGTTGCCAACTGTAAATTTGAATGTGTGCTTTTGTGGTAAGTATATATTGTAAAAATACAAAAAATGTGCACATCATCGATGTGAAACTCTTGTTGACTGGCTATTGCGGTGTAATTGTTTTGATTGACACTTCACTTATAAAACATGCATGATAGAAGGAAAAAGGATAGTTGAAAAGAAATAACTAAGCAAATCAAAAAATTTACATATTTATATTGTAGCAAACAATTTTAAGATAAAAATTACAAATACAATATATATATATACAGAAAAAAAACATTAAAATAGACATAAATATTATAATTTAATGAAAAAAAAAATAGAAAATTCAGTTTATATTACATTTTATATACAATATATATATACAGAAAAAAAATACGGATACAATATATATATATACAGAAAATAAAACATTATATCAAAAAAAAACATCACATCACTTTGTACATTACAATATATATATAGAAAAAAAAATACGGATACAATATATATATATACAGAAAATAAAACATTATATAAAAAAAAACATCACTTTGTACACGAGCATCATACATTTAATGTGCACGACCATCTGTAACAGAAACAAAAACAATATTAGTGATGTATAATTGATACGTGTAGGATGGATTAGAATAATGTGTACTGTTACATACCTCAAAAATGCATGCGTGCATAAAATGGGTGTATTGGTCTGCTGAATGCATACACTCTACATTGCGGACATCCTGGTGGCGACCCCTCCAGTGCCACGGTTTGGAACCAATTAATTATGCATAAATAGTGGTAAGTATGCCCACACATTAAGCCGAGGAGTCTCTGCCCCTCAGTATAATTTTCTTGGCACACACTACAAGATGTGTGCCCTAACATACCCTGAATGGGGCAGAGGTCTCCACGGCTCCATCGCCACGTCGGAAATCTACTTCTTAGAAGTAATCTCATCGTGGCGACTTCGCTATGCATCCTTGGTTCCACCGTGTCGATGATATCGTAAAACACGCATGGTGCGTCTTCTGGAGGGGACTGTAAACGAGGATCGTGTCGCATATGCTGTTGCTGAGGTTGTGGTTGAGGCTGCTGAGGCTGCTGAGGTTGTGGCTGCTGTTGAGGCTGTGGGGATTGCGGTTCTGGTCGTCGTTGATTTGTACTGATCCATTGCGGACGCGGTTGCGGCTGTTCCTGTGGTTGTGGCGGTGGTGGTGGTGATTGTGGCGGTGTGATTGTTATGTGCCGCGCTTGTGGCCGAATATCACTGGTGAAAAGAAAAAAAATATAAAAATCATGTAAAAAAAAACATGAAAGTATGTACACATAAGAAGAAGACTTACATATTAAATGTGATGGTTGGTAATTGTTGTTGTTGATGCTCATCAACATTATTTTCATCATCATCATTATTATTGCTTTCGTCAAGCAGTATTGTATCACTGTCACTATCATCATCACCATAAACCATCATCTCATCATTGCTGAAAAAAAAGTACACTTTTAATACCAGATGTAAACGCAATAGTACAAGTGAACGTTAATGAAAAAAAAACGTACCGACTCGTGCCGGCTTCCTGAGATGCAGCAGCAGCAGCAGCAGCAGCAGCAGAAGCAGCAGCAGCAGCAGCAGCAGCAGCAGCAGCAGCAGCAGCAGCGGCAGCAGCAACAGCAGTAGCAGCAGCTGAACCGGTAGCATCACTGAAAAAAAAAGAATAAATTTGAATACCGAACGTAAACGCAATAGTACAAGTGATTGTTAATAAAAATGGACTTACCGACTCGAGTTTTGTTGTGATACTGAAGGTCCCAATAAGGCCTGTCGTAACCTTTGGGAACTATAAAAAATAAACAGTAAGTCAGTCGAATGTTGTATTCTGTTTGTACTCGTTAAATAAAGAAAAATGTTGTAATTTACCTTCGAACTCGTCGCTGCTCCTCACAGACTCTTTTATATATTCTGTTATCACTTCCGCTCATTCTGTAAAACGTAACAAGAAAAATGTTGTATAGTAATTTGCTAACACCAATTGAAAATTAAATGAAAGTAAATAAATAAATTTTATATTTGCAATACAAGTTTATTATTACCATGAGTTACTGCTCTGTGTATCTTAGTCTCTTCATGTTAGGACTGGTATCGTCATTGGTTAACGCACGTTTACACACTCTGTAGTGTCCGTACGCGAGTGTAGTTACACCATCGTCCAGTACGTACCTCTTATCGTCATAAGGAGACAGGGAAAGTTTTGTTACACGTTGCGTGTACAGCTTATGACGATCGCTTCGTATACACTCGGCAGAGGTGAAAACTGTACGACTATCGAAAAGACACTCGCTGTATAACTGATGACGTAACCTTTTTTTTATTGCCGTTCTTGGAACACCTTTCGCCACCTTTTTGTCGGTACAGTCGGACAACAGGAGCGAGTAACATTTAGCTCTGAGTCCGACGAATTCCCTGATGGGTTTCCCATTAGTTTCATCCTTGAACTTCCCCACGACTTTTTTGTTGTCGTCGCAATGACAAGGATGATCTGAGGGATAGTCCGACGTGTCGAAAAGGTGGAGATCCTCTTTCATATCCAAGTACACATCGTCAGTCTGTATGCTGTAAAGTAAACTGTCGGTATCGGTCATTAATAATGTTAATCGTTGTCCGTACTTGCTGACAGCGTACCGATAATGAAAATCGTACATTATCAATTTACTGACATCAAGTACTGTGAAGCCAACATACACTGGACGGGAAAGGTATATAGTTCTGTTTCGTAAAGCCAATCCGACCAAGTCGTCGGTGTAGCGGATCATACGCTTTAGTCGTGGATTGGAAACAAGTTTCTGCAGCCGCCCTTTGGTAGAGACTAGTTGGAAGTCTATTCGTTTCCTTATGTTCTCCAGCGATTTACCATAGACAGCGTTGACCATCAGTTTGAAAAAATCTTTTTCAAAACTGTTGGTGGCTGCTGCTTTCTTTTGTGTGTTGAAATCGATAAACGGTTTCATCCACGCTTTCTGTTTAAAACTCAACACCCTATGGATCGCTTTCAATTCTAGACCAAGGTTCAGATACAACTTTAAATTTCGAAAATAAAGAACGTATTTTTGCTTATCGTCCAAAGTCGTTAGCAACTTGGGGACGGACGATGAGGGCGTTTCTGATCCGTTATACCCTTTTGTATAGTGTAGTCGTGTGTGAAGTCGTCGAGAGTACGGTGAAAGTATGTCAGGATTGACGCAGGAACGCACAGGTGCTAGTGGATAATCTGAGTGAAGATCATGAAGTTCGGATGGATAGTGTAGGTCGACCTCAAGTATGTAGCCCATGTCACTGTCATCACTCAGAGTACGTACGTCCAGTGAGTCGATCTCGTTACGATCGAGCCATCTAAAGTCACCGTAAGGGAGTGGCTGTGACATGGCTGCACCGTAAAGGTTGTTGCAGTCGGTGTACAATATGAAAGAGGTCGGCTTTGAAGCATCATACTGATCAGCGATTAGCGGGTTGTTGGCCTTGGCATAGCGGTTGGGTACCATGCTAACACCACCGCGAACGGCTGATTCAATAAAAAGATGCTGATCTATATCCGTCAACAGTTCCAGTCGCACACCGGTTATCTTTAACATCGCATGCCAAGCAACGCCGGGAAGCGAGTAAAGATGAGCCGGATCAATCTGGTAGTACCGTATGGCCATCTCACGAAACGCCTCGAAGACGTCAGCCAGCAGCAGTACATCTGTTTTAAGATAAAGATCGTGATAATCACCCAGCGTGCGGATTCCGAAAGTCTGCCACACATTCTGTGCATGTGCGTAATCTTCGTCCAACACGGGTGATTCACTCAGCCTATTGAAAAAGTGTTCGCGTGCGGGCAGACATGTTTCGTCGAACTTCTCGCTACCTGTCATGTAATCGTAAGGGTACACCCCCTTACGTAAGAGTAGCTCGAAGTGTTCTTCGAAACATTGCTTTGTTAAAGCGAAATCCGCACCGCTCGCGCGCAAGTTTCCAACAAGTGTATCCAAGGACGTGTTCAAAAATTGTAACGTGTCTACGAAACGTAGGGCACCCAACGTGACTGATACGAAGCGTTCACTAGTGGTAGCGATACAAGTGAGAGTTTCATCATTGTATTTACCCAACCCTTGTATCAAGTGATGTGCGTCGTAACCTCATAAGTTATGGAAAAAGACAGGAATATGTTGGGCGGACTTGGAGTTGAGGTTACATACGTTGTGAGCTGCGCCAAGGTATCGTCCAGTCAGATGACAATGGTTGCGCACCTTGTCGTCATCAGTCAGCGGTTTTTCGCAGAGATGGCATACGACAGCATTCGTGAAAGATAATACGTCACGATCACTCATAGTCATAGGGATATTGGTACGCATGATCCTGTACAGTTCATGCTCTTCATCGATTAGCCTATCTAAAAAGGTTTCTATCACGTTCACACCGCGATAAACGACCTGTGGTTTGAAAATGTTACCCTCGTGGTCGACTATGAGGTAGGAAAAACCTGAAGGAAGATGTAACGACTCTGTTGTGGTGGACGATGTGTGTGGAGGAGCATCGCAACGATGGCAAGGTACAATGAACGATTCAAAGTCTGCATATATAGCGAAAGGGACTTTATGACAGTACGTGTAATTTTTGAAGTACATAACCTTCTCCTTCTCTTTCGTTGGTAAACGAATTCTTTGTTCACCATACGGTGAACAACGAGGGACATGTTCACTAAGGAGTCGTTCTTCACAGAATCTGTGCAGACAGTAGTTGCAATAGAAAGAACGTCCGTTGTGTTTGGTTAGTGAAGATAGTAAGCGGCTAATATTTTTTATTAAACAGTAATGTTTTCGGTCAGCGGTGGTGAGAAGTAATAGATTAAAATGGTGTTGTCTGTCACTGAAAGGAGTTATTCTTAGCGGGTAAATTTCATTTTCTTCGTAACCAAAAACATTTATAGAAATGTCAGAATTGTCTCGTTCGAACTTCACAATATCGCATAGGCGGGTGGGATAAGTTATACCAGAAGTGGTGATACTGTGAATATGTGATTTGTATTTGGATACACGCTCGCTGTCTTTGTGTTGTGGAAACAGTGCGGCCAACACTGACCATATAAAACACATTTGATCGCCTGTATTGTTTACATTGATGATGGATTTAGTACAAGACAATTCAGGAGGTGTACGGATGAAACTAGAGACGGCCAGCGGTTGGTATCGTGAGAGAACGAGTTATAACGAGATTATATGATCCAACGCCCAACCGCTACCCTCACGAGTGAATGTATAAATCGATTCGATGATTTTTTCGTACGAAGCTTCTAAACGTTCAGGCAATACGTTCTGATCAGCGATCAATGTCGTATGACATCGTCCATGAAAATAGCCTTCACTCGTCACTTCTTCGTCCTCGTTCGTGTCGGCATTTACAATGTACTTGACAAATCTCGCTTTTAGGGCTATATGCCACTTTATAGTAAGCAAACGTGTCAGTTCGTTTAGAATGTCCGTACGTAACATATCGTGAATTTCATCGAAAAAGGTAATGACATCGTTGACACATTCTTCTTCTTCCTCTACAAGAGGTGTGTAAACTTACGACACCAACGAGCCACGTAACGAATGTTTACGATCAACAGAAAACGTCTGCATTGTTAGAATAACGATAAAAGCAAAATCAATTACTTGCTCACTTGAAGAACATTAGAATACTGATACAAAGTTATAAAATAAGTAACATTTTATAAGCAGTGCGTGAAAGTTAGTCTGCGCGAGACTCGAAGGTGAACGCAGGCAGCGATCATCGCTCCACTTATACTATCTATGATGAGTGCGTGCGCAGCTATTTGTTCCCACTACTGTGCTTTATTTCATACCGACCAATTGACGACAGAAATCCCCACTACGATTGCGCGGGCAGCTACCACTGAGGAAGTGAAATGCAGCGCAACAAACCAACATTCTTGCTTCAGATATGGACGTGCACACATATTCTTTTGCAAGCCGATTAAAAAGCTTTTATAACATCCATCGTCGAGGTAACATTAAATTTTACGTTCGTAAATTTCCGAATACGAACGTGAGATTTTTTGACCTAGCCAAAGCCGGGTTTATTTATGAAGGCGATGATGATGTTGTAAGATGCTGCAATTGTAAAATACGAATTATGGATTGGATGGTGGGTGATGATCCTGTCCAAGTCCATAAGGCGTCAATGCCTACATGTAGTTTCGTTCGTGAACACTTGTAGAAGTCGACGCACGCAAAAACGGCTCTTTTCAGAGCCAACATAAACTCATGTACAAACATACCCGTTTGGGTAGTACTAGTAGTACTCTGTGTTAGTACTATACTAGTACTAATAGTACTATATATTACTATTACTAGTACTACTACTAAATGTGTGTACACAATTCAATGTCTGACTGATGGCGCCAATGATAAAAAAATAAAACAAAAGATTTCATAAAAATTATACCTATTAAATATCATGTCAATTTCGAAGCTGTATCACTTGCATCACAGATCGATGACACAATGGATGTTTATCGATACGATGATGGGAAACATTTCACACTAACAAAACCGTTACGAAGCGCGATACGTTCCAACTTGTGTTCTATGTATTTTGTGAAGAAAAAACGGTTTTGTGGTAACTACTGTACACGTTATAAGTTTGGTGTTGACAAATATCACGGACGTTGTTGGCGTCACATAAAGAAACGTAGCGGTTATCTGCCGCCGATCGTGCTGTTGATGATAATCTCTGATCGTATACACAACAAATCACGATGGCTTCATTTTATCGAAGAGTGTGATCGAAACAATGTACCGATTGAACTCGTGGTTTATGAAAAGAATATGTTCAAGTGTACAGTACGTCACGCGTGGAATTTTATTTCACGTTTCCGACCGATTCCTGAACTGTATCATGCCGTTCAACGTGTTCACTGCTTACATGATTCACACGGACAAATGAACTATGCGACTGTGTACACAGACATGCTCGCCTACGGAAGTTCAATCCCACACGCTTTGTGTTGCATTGTCATTACAGAGCGCACTATTCCGATACGTACAGCGATTGAAATATACAGAAGCACGATTATGATAGCACCAAAGTGCGCAGTGGATCCTAGCTACAACGTAAGTTTTGACGTGCGCTGCCCGCCATCTTCGTTACCGACACTTGCGAGAGGGAAACAGTTCACATTGGTGAACAACAAGGCGCAGGGATTGTTTTCAGTAGCCTTTCTGAAGGAATCATTGCCTACACTCCGCAAGTATTGTGAATACTTCGGTCTGCAGTATTCACATGAAAAAGGGTACACAGTGAAAGATCGACGTTTATACGAACAGTGGCAACGATGTACAGGTGCTATGGCAGACGAGTTTTGGTTGTTGAACTCGTATCTTATACACCTGCATATGGAGTCGAGAAGTCATCGTCCGATCACAGAACTCAAAGCTAAACACATGTGCGAGCATCTACCCGTAAACGATAACGTCATAGTCGCGGAAATGCACGAGTATCGTGCCAACGTTATACGCAGCGTCATGTTCAAAGACATGAATTCCGTCAAGACCGTAAGAGCGTTGGACATGAAACAACACACGCTCATGAGATATTACATCGGTATGAGTCTCGTGCGTAATGGACGTATGAAAATCAGTTTAGCGCATGTGTTAACGTACTTACGCAATCACAAGAAGAACGCGTTGTTTTTCCGTTCGGTCGAGATGATATAACTGGACGTGGAGTGGAAATCTTACTACAGTCACGCGATGGAAAGCAGACGTACAGAACGGTACCGAGGAGAGTTACATTCAGCACTGAGTTAACGCTTTACCACGTTCCGACGTATTGTGAATCACGGTTCGTACGATATGAGAATGAAACGACAGGTGAAGAACATACAGCAGAGCGTTCGCAAGACTATCGCGAAGGAGTTGCACAGACCGGTAAGAAGGAATTTTCCGAGACGTGCGGTGGAGTTAAAGGGACTTCACGACTTGTACCAAGCGGACCTGGTAGAGATGATACCGCACGCGAAGGTGAACAAGGGATTCAAGAACCTTATGACAATCATTAACGCGTTTAGCAAGTACGCGTACGCTGTTCCGTTGAAAACAAAAACGGGCGTAGAGGTCGCACGAGCTCTGGAACCGATTCTTCGTGCTAATAAAATGAAATATCTACAGACAGACAACGGGAAAGAGTACTATAACAGTAGCGTACAAAAATTGCTGAGCAGATACGGTATCACACTCTATTCCACGTATAGTGAAAAAAAGGCCTCCATTGTGGAACGTTTTAACCGTACGTTGAAAACGCACATGTATCGTGCGTTCAGTGAACAAGGTCATTATCGTTGGTTGGATATGTTGCCAGAACTAGTCAACACGTACAACAACAGCGTGCACAGAACGATTGGAATGAAACCGTGTCAGGTGAAAGAATCCAACGAACGTACAGTGCTACAAAGGATTCGTGAGAACACAGCGAGGAGCATCGTTTATAAACGACCGAAATTCAAAGTAGGCGATCGTGTGCGTATAAGCAAACACAAAATGACATTCGCCAAAGGATACACACCAAATTGGACAAACGAGATATTTCTCGTTCATTCGGTGCGTACCGGCAGCGTACCCATTACATATTCGCTAAAGGATCATACAGGAGAAGTGTTGAAAGGTGGTTTTTATGAACATGAAATCAGTAAATCGAACGTTGGTGACGTGTACTTGGTAGAAAAGATTGTACAACGTAAAGGCGATCGTGTAAAAGTCAGATGGTTAGGATTCGATGGTAAACACGATTCGTGGATACACAAGAAGAACTTGCTATAACAACTATTCGACTCATGGAAATAGAACCAGTATGCATCGATGCGTTATGATGACAACATGCACGCTGTGTACAGTGTAAAAGACATTGTGTCACATCCTGGTTACGATGAGTACATCGTGAACACGACTGCAAACGACGTTGAACGCATGCGTAGGATCTTGACAGTGCATGAGTACTGGCAACGGGTTATCAATCGTGTGAAGAGATTCCGTCTTAACGAAATAGTACCAAGTGGTACCGGATTCGATCACTACAAAGAATGTGTTTGGTCGGATCCGAACTGTGAAACGGGTCCGGACACTTGTGTATGCAGTTACATATTTACCGACTGCTGCAATATAGTGCGACTATTAAATAGACTGTGCACGGAACGTCAACATGAAAATATTGCAACAAGCGCACAGATTAAAAATAAAGGACGTGGACTATTCGAAATTGTGCGGCGATGGTGGTGGAGGTGGTTGTGGCAGAAAAAAACGTAAACACGGACGTCTTCTGCCCGATACCGTTCGTTCGATCATCTGCGGACCTTCTGCGTGCGGGAAGACAAACGTCATGTTCAACCTGTTGTTCGATGTAAACGGATTAAGATTCGCGAACTTATACGTGTTTTCTAAATCACTATTTCAACCCAAATATCAGATGCTGGAGACCTTGATGACACAACTTTCTAACGAAGGAATGGGTTATCACGCCTACAACGATAACGAAGAGGTACCGCCTCCCGACGAGGTCGATCCTGATTCTATTATGGTGTTCGATGACGTGTCTTGTGAAAGACAACACAATATACGCAAGTATTTCTCTATGGGACGTCACAGCGGTGTGGACGCGTTTTACCTTTGTCAGACGTACAGTCAAGTGCCAAAACAGTTGGTTCGTGATAATGCCAATCTAATAGTATTGTTCAAACAGGACGATCGCAACTTGAAGCATGTGTATAACGATCATGTCAACACGGACATGAAATATGACACGTTTAAGAACATGTGCGCTGAAGCGTGGAAAGATCGTTACGGCTTTCTCGTTGTGGACAAGGATTCTTCTATCGACACCGGTAGGTACAGAGTCGGTTTCGATCGTTTCATAGTAGTCGCACCTAACGATTAAACAAAAAAAATTGTCAAAAGTTTAGCTAAATACACGTGTCCTGCTGTCAACGACTTTAGTTGTCGTACTACCGTTTATCGAGATGGATGACAAGAAAAAACGATTAGCACGTGATATCGACACGATCAGTGATGACATACGGAAGAAATACCGTGCGTTAAAACATGGTATTCGTGAAGAAGAAGCAACGTTATCCAAAAGTTACAAACCGATTCTGGAACCGTTACAAAATATTTCGCAAGCATTGCTTGAAAAGAAACGTAAAACAACAAATGAAAAGCCGATAAGAGTGAAAAAAATGAAACCAGAAGAAGAAGAGGAAGAAGAAGAAGAAGAGGATCCAATAGATGCAATTAGTAAGAGCGATGTAGGAACACCACTTCGTTCCCGAACGAAACCGTCTTTCCTGAAAACACCCGTGATAGCCGAAACATCAGGTGATGACGATGAGGACGATCCTAGTCAAAACATTGAAAAAATGTTAGACACACCGGAAGGAAGACGTGAAGCGCGTAGATATTTTCAGGACAAATACGACAGTGAATCGTTAGCGAACAAGTACATGCGTATGATCGTTTCGTCCGAACGCGATCGTCTGATGGACTATACGTACGGTGTAAGACATGAAAACGGAAAATGGATGATTGGTGATTCACAGTTCGAAATCGATAAGGACGATACGATTCTTATCAACGGTAAACGATACAAAGGTACACCAGGACTCTACGAACTTGTATTCATGAAGCATCCTAATGAAAATATTTACAAGGAATCAGATCTGAAAGCGTACAAAGATATACTGCGTAACACCAACGCGCATAAGCAGTATTACTTAGCGAACGCACAGGTGAACGCGAACAGAGGTGTAAAGTATAAACGAATAATATCGCAACTGTTTCCACCGAAACGTACAGGACAGGGGCATAATAATATTGATACATCGTATATGACGCTAACGAGAAAAAAAGACAAAATCGATTACGTGCATTGGGACGATCCGAACGAACTGGTGGACAGATTGCGACTGTTAGTGGCATCACAACGTGTTGGAAACAGTGGGCACACGAACGAAATCGTCTCCATAGTGGAAGAACTACGTGAAGCAGACATAATCGTATAACAAGAGCGGTATATATCATCATCTGACATTAGCAGCAGCAGCAGCATGGAATCGATCTTAAAGGACTCGTTAATGCCATGTGCTCCCTATTCGATTCTGAAAGCCGATAAAGTATAAATAATACTGTCGTACACGCACCGGGGGACATTCCACGTTTGGTTGTGACAACATGGATATCGTGCTACTGTTTATTATTGCGTGCACAAGTGCTGTCGTCGCATCGTCCGTTAACGCTAACGATGTAGATTTCGCTATAGATTATTTGGTGCGATACGGATACGTGCCCGATGATAGTTTACGACTCACGGACAACACTACCATCGATATGGACGCCTACCTTCGCACGTTTCAAGTGAATTACAATTTAACCGTAAATGGAGAATTGAACAATGAAACGATGAATCTGATGCGTGCGCGGAGATGTGGTAACGAAGATTTCGTGTCGTACACCTTACGAACGCCGTGGGCCAAGAAACGTCTGTCGTGGCGATTCTTTCACGGTAGCGTCAGCGCTATAGAAGCGTCGCGACAAGCGTTCGCTGTGTGGCAGAAACATTCGAATCTGGAATTCGAATATCGACCCAACGACATAAACGCAGACATGGTTATCGCTATGAAATATTTTAAACACAGGTGTCTGACTTCCAGGTGCACGATCTGCGGGTACGATTTGGACGGACGAGGAGGTATACTCGCTCACGCTTACTACCCGCCCGATTTACCGTATAACACTACTGAAATACATATGGACTACTACGAGTCGTGGAATTATACAAACGTAACCGAAATACCGGACGATCAGACCAGTTTTCTTCAGGTGCTAACGCACGAAATCGGACACGCGTTAGGACTGTCACATTCCCTCGAGAGGGATTCGATCATGTACCCGTTCTACGTACCACGCTCGGACGGACCGTTCGACCTGAGAGACGACGATATAAGAGGCATTCAACGCTTGTACGGGAAGCCGCCGCCGCCGCCGCCGCCCGCTACGACGACGACGACAACGTCAACGTCGACGACGACGTCAACGACGACGACGACACCGACAACGAACGAGACCGTGCGGACGACAACGGATTTATGTCGACTAAAGAACGTTAACCAATTTTTAATAATCAACAGACATCTGTATATCGTGCACGATAACTTTTTGTGGACATTGGATATCGAGTCGAAGCGAACGGGCGAGAGTCCGCTTCTGTTGACGGATTGGTTGACTTTCTTACCGCTGACGTTCACCAACGTTTCGGCGATGTACCAGAGACCGCGGAACGAAGAAGTGGTGCTTTTCATAGACAACTATGTATACATGTTTGATATACACAGTCTGCAGCCAGTGAACGGGTATCCGCGTTCAATCACAACGCTCGGTGTTCGCACGATGACGAAAATAAACGCTGCAATACACACGTACACGGGTCGAACTCTTCTGTTGTACAACGATATGTATTACAGTGAGATAGACGAGTGCACGTTCACGATCAAGAAACATGGTTATGTTAAAGATCGTTTTGTCGGCTTACCAGAAGCCGTTGATAGTGCGTTCCGATATATCGACGGAAAAGTTTATTTCTTCAAAGACACACACGTATACGTGTACGATGAATTTCTAGATACGATTGTAAAAGGAAAACATAACGACGCACTCTCCGTTGTCGGAATAAAATGCATAGACAGTACGATCGTATCAAAACTAATCGATTTATTACGTGAATACGTATAAATGCCGTGCACAACGAACGAGGCGCATCATTCACGAGATGAGTGTCGACAAGTTTGGCAGACACCAGAGCGCTGTCAGAGCGCGAAGAGAGACGCGACGCAGTCTGCGAGAGGATATTGGTATCACAATGACCGAGGACGGACACTTTGATGTAGCGGGAAAAAAAATACATAATTTGGGCGAACCGCGCGATGATAGCGATGCCGTTCCACTGCGCTTTGTGCGTGAAAATTGTCTGTTAGCTGGCGATCCGTCGACGGCGGCGCAAGGAATAGATGCGAAAGGTCGTAAGCTCGTCAACGTCGGCGCTCCTGTCGATCTCGGGGATGCTGTCAACAAGCAGTACGTAGACTACTCGTGCTTACGTTTCACACAATTGGTACCGAACAAGAAGAACGGTGCTGTCGTCGACGCACGAGACCATCGCATACAGTCTCTGAGGGAACCGATTCGTGCGAGAGACGCCGCGACCAAAATATACGGGGACTCGAAAATCATACCGAAGGATACGAACTCTAACCTAATGGTCGGCAATGTGCGGATAACACAGTTAGCTCCACCCATGAACAACAAGGACGCAGTGAATTTGGAATTTTTGAACCGACACACGATCACCGCGGTAAACGATGCTTATTTCAACGCGCAAGGAAAAACCATTCTAAACGTTGGCGATGGTGGCGCACGGGCCACAGATGCAGTGAACGCGCGTCAATTGGAGGACGTGAAGCGGTACGCGAAGAGCGAAACGTACAAACTCGCAAAAGTGTTCCAACATCGTTGGGAGAAAGTGGTATCGTATATCTATAAATTGCATACACGCGCAGCGCGTACTTCACTTGGTGCCGAAGAGGCAGACTTACTACTTATGAACAAGACGGAGACGAGCGTGTTGATTAGTGATCTGGACAAATCCAACAACGAGCAAGATTGGAGATCTCTTTATCGAGAGCAAACGAAACAGTAGTCATGTATGAACTACGTAGCCGTGTTGATAAAAAAAAAAGGGGGGCGTGGTCTTATCGGAAAAATAGTAAAAGCGCGGTACCATTCGTCGCGAAGTCAGTACCTACACTGATCAATCGAGCGGTGGACGTATTACCGGTAGAACTACATCTGCCTGGCTACAGGTTCTGCGGACCAGGAACGAAACTAGAGGAGAGATTGAGTCGTGGTGATCGAGGAATCAACGAGTTGGACGAAGCCTGTCGCGAACACGATATCGCTTACAGCAAGTACAAGGACAACGAACGACGAGGTATAGCGGATCGTGTGCTAGCCGGTAAAGCGTGGGAACGAGTTAAAGCTTTGAATTCAGGCATCAGTGAAAGAGCGTACGCAGCAGCCGTAGCAGCAGCAATGAAGGCGAAATCTGCGTTAGGCAGCGGGCTATGCTGTAGTGGCGGTGGTGGTGTGCGTAAACGTCAACGTCGCACCAGACGACGCAAGCCGGTTCGACGCACGATAATCAGGAAGAGGAGGAGGACGACGACAACAGGGACAGGAAAACGACGAAGAAGGAGTGGCGGTAAAAAGGCTTCAGGACTCTATCTTCGACCGTACCGAAAAAACTAATCAAAATACCCGTGCGTCCATTGTCCGATCATGATCTTTATGAGTACACAAAACGATTGCGTATACCCTATTTCAGAGGTGTGTACATGCGCGACGCACTTCCTAGTACATCACCGTGGGTGAACGAAAGTGCGATCGTGAATCTGGACGATGCTAGCGGACCGGGCACGCACTGGGTATGCTACAAGAAGCGAGGCGACAGAGTCTGGTACTTTGATGGATTCGGCAATCTACGTCCACCTGTCGAGCTAATGCGGTACTTTGGATCGAACGTGACCGACGTTCATTACAATTACATGCGAAAACAGCCGTCAGGTACGGTCATCTGCGGACATTTATGTTTAGAGTTTTTGACATCGAACGATCAGTAAACTACAAGATGTCTTCGCTTACGGTCACCGTCACAGGAACGGATCCGAGCGCACTGGTTTGTGACTTTTTTCCACCGCTTGAATTGACGGACGGTGAATGGTACGCAGGACTGCTGGACTTTACCACGTACAACTCTATACCGAACGTGGAGAGTGGAAAAAACAATGTCTTTCCTGTACTAATGGGAGCACGTAAAACGTTAGACCCTGTGAATATGCCGACCGGTGTGTATGAAATCAGTGATATTGAAACGTACCTGAAAAAAGAACTAGTAGACCCGAAATTTTCTCTACGACCCAACAACAACACATTGAAATGTGAAATTTATTGTTCATACGATATCGATTTCGGATGTACGGAACACACGATCGGTACCATGTTGGGTTTTTCCAAGAGCCGCAAGTTAGAAGCGTATATATTACACACGTCGGATGCGCCTGTAAACATTAACAAAGTGAACGTTTTGGAGATAAGGTGTAACGCTGTTCAAGGTTCATACAAGGCGGGTCGAAACGAGCATATATTGCACTCGTTCTATCCAACAGTTGAGCCAGGATTCAAGATAGTCGAAACGCCTAGAAACGTCATTTATTTTCCGCTTAACGTACTACACTTGCGTAACGTTACAGTGTCCGTACACGATCAGGACGGTGATATTGTGAATTTTCAAGGGGAAGTCATCACTGCACGTATACATTTGAAACGTGTGTAGTAATCATGGGAATTTATTTCACCGAAACCTCCATGATGATGAAGAGCGGAGGTAGCGACGGCTTGCACTGCAAGATAAAAGAGGACAACACTTTTGGAAAAGGTATCAGTAGACGTTCGTCGTTGACACGATTAACAGCAACTAACCGACGCTACCTGATTTCACTAGGATTCAAACTCAAGAGAAACAAGTAACATGACGGACAGCGGTATAGTCTTATCGGTTGAACGTCGACCGTTCTTTGAAGACAACATCACACATTATGAATATCATCCTCATGCGCCGTACGCGTCGGCGTCACGATATGGAAATAATGATGAGATACGCATACCTATCCTGCAACAGGAAGTCTTCACTTTACCGATGGAAAGTTTCCTGTACGTTGAAGGCAAGTTGAGCAAAAAAACCACTGCCACTGGTAATGTGAACGTGAAAATGATAAACAATGCGATTGCGTTTCTCTTCGAAGAAATCCGTTACGAATTGGCCGGCGTGGAAGTAGATCGTACCAAGAGTGTTGGCATCACGTCCACTATTAAAACCATACTATCTGCCAGCAAGCAGGACATTGTTTCGATGCAAAATGCCGGTTGGGTTGCTCCTACAGCTGACGAGCTAACACCATCTGGTAAAAATAATGAATTCAACTTTTGCATACCGTTGAGGATGCTGATGGGATTTGCTGAAGATTTCACACATGTTATTTTAAACATGAAACAAGAACTGATACTATTACGCACTTCCACTGACGTTAACGCTCTGTTCTCGTCTACGGATGCGCCCGCTAACGCTGATATAGAACTAACAAAAATCTCTTGGATGATTCCGTTCGTGTACGTGAACAATGAAGTACGGATACGATTATTGGATATCATACGCAAAGACCTACCACTATTCTTACCGTTTCGTAGTTGGGAACTGCACGAGTACCCGGTTTTACCAACGACTGACAGACAGACTTGGACAGTGAAAACAACTACACAACTGGAGAAACCGCGGTACGTGATACTCACCTTCCAGACCAGCAGAAAGAATAATCTGAAAAAACATGCCGGCGAATTCGATCACTGCAATGTGACAAATGCGAGACTCTTTCTGAACGACAAATACTACCCGTACGATAACCTGAACCTGGATATCGATAACGGACGTTATGCATTGCTGTACGACATGTATACACGATTTCAAAAGTCATACTACCACAGACGTCAACCCAACGTACTTCTAACGCCTACTGAGTTCATAGCAAAAGCACCGTTATTCGTCTTCGATTGTAGCAGACAGGATGAGTCGCTCAAGTCTTCACCAGTCGACGTCAGATTGGAATTCGAGTCATCGAGCAATTTCCCCGCTCAGACCGCGGCCTACTGCTTGATACTGCATGATTCGCTCAACGTGTACACTCCGTTATCCAACACAGTGCGCAGACATAATTAAACATTTACTATAAATTATTGTTTTTTTTGCTGTAAATATAATGTTGCTTTTTAGAATGTAATGTATGCGTTACATGTATGCGATTTTTATTTAAAAAAAATGTAATCAATTTTTATGTATTTGCTGTAAATAGAATGTAATGTATGACTTACATGTATGTAATTTTTTTTATTAAAAAAAAATGTAATCATTTTTCATGTATTTTATTTTGTGGAGGGGGAAACGATTATCCTCTTCTTCCTATTTTTTTTGCTCAGTGTTTCATCAACACGACTCGCGAGAGGACGCACAAGATGCTTTCACACGATTTCGATGATGATGATACCAAACCCAAGAACGACCGCTATTTCAAACAATGCGGTGAAGCGACAGCAACAACAATCAAGTCCTTATCACCAGACGATAAAGAAGTGCAAGTCATCTTAATTCAAAAAATCACATCTCCGTACCCGCGTTACAGAAGCTTGGAAAATCGTTTAAAGAGTTTTAAAGAATGGCCTGTATCGTTAACGATAACACCTAAAGAATTATCAGAAGCGGGTTTCTTTTACACTGGATGCAACGATAGAGTGATTTGTTTTTGCTGTGGAGGCGGATTAAACAAATGGGAACGTGGAGAATATGCTTGGATGGAACACGCACGTCATTTCCCTGCGTGCTCTTACGTAATGTTAATGAAAGATAAAAATTTTATCATCAAGGCACTGGGTATCGTTACCGAAGCGCAAGCACCAACAGCAATAGCGACAGCAGAGAACGAACAACGCGTCGACACGATCAAGGAGAATATAAAAAACATAGAAGGAAGCTCTAATCGTGATACAATGTGCAAAGTCTGTTACGCACAAAACGTGGAAGTTGTACTTATTCCCTGTCGACATTTTATCACATGTGTGAATTGCGCCATAACCCTACATACTTGTCCTTTATGTAGAACCACATGCACCGCTTACATGAGAGCGTATTTCTAGTTCATTTTCACGCCTTAATTTAATCGATTAGTGAACACAAGGTTTGAAAATATATGCTGCCGTGGCAAAAGTGTTTAATCCGAGTCCACTAATATCGCATACCTCAGTGTTTGAACAGCACGCGTTGAAGACGGACGCATGGAGCTGTTATCTCCGTACCAGTACATACGCTGTAGTGAATTAAAGCACACAATACTATACCCTATAGAAATTTTTGTATACAACATTTTGACCTGTAAATTTGTTTCACTGATCCGTGACGAAAATATAAGGTACAAAATAAACGTTCCGAAAAAATTCTTTACGAGCGTTTCACAACATACAACGTGTCTGTTCCGTAAGACGGACGGATCTGCAGCGTTCTTAGTAACACCAAACACATTATTTATAACGAAAAAAGGATGTGCGAGGATAATCTAGCAGTCATCCTTGACTTTCACTGTTTCATCGACAACGATGGAAACGAACTCGTTAAGGAACTAGCCATTATGGATGTCACTGCATTTGCCAGCAGACATTGGATATTTTCACCTCCAGCAAACATGATTGTTTCGAATCATAAACATGTGAGGACAAACAAATGGTTAACAGAGCATTATCATGGACTAGCGTGGACGGACGGGGACACATCGTATGAACATCTTGTACCGATATTAGAAAAATATACATTTCCTTTTAAATTTGTGTTCGTAAAAGGATTGCAAAAAAAAAAAATTCTACAGAAGCGTATCGTGCATTTTAATATTATAAATTTAGAAGATTTCGGTTGTCCTAAACTCGATCAATTACAATCAATACATGGAACAGTCTGTCTCGCGCACCACTTACTTCCAGAAATATGTACAAATACTAGAGTACACGCTTTACGCGAGTGGGTTGTATCAGATTTTAGAGTAATCAATATGTTTCTGATAAATTACTAATTAAAAACATTATTGTTTAGCGCTTACGTAAAACAAATTAACCTTTCTGACGATTACATCACTCTGTATAGTCATATAAAAAAAATTAGATTCACCGACATGTTCTAACACGCATGAGTGCTGTTAATTAAATCATTCTGTCTATTCATAAAAAAAATAACCGAGTCGTCTCCTCTTCCCCGCCTACCCATCGAGTCGTGAGAAGTCAAGTCGTATCCTGTTCACACGGTTAAAAATAAACGCTTACTGTACGATAAAAAAATTAGCTTCAGCGACATGTTCTAACACGCATGAGTGCTGTTAATTACATCATTCTGTCTATTCATAAAAAAAATAACCGACTCGTCTCCTCTTCCCCGCCTACCCATCGAGTCGTGAGAAGACAAGTCGTATCCTGTTCACACGGTTAAAAATAAACGCTTACTGTACGTTATGTAGTTCCCCCTCTCTGGTTCCACCTCCACAACTACCTCCCTATTTATTCCGCTGTGCGCGAGCGTTATTCGTTCAGTCCTTGAGAGACGCGCGAGACAAATATAAAATTCTTTATTTTAAAATGGCATCATTCACTGAAAAATTTGCAACTATTGAATATAAAAAAATAAAAGAATTAATAATCGGCGTAAAATATCCGATAGAAGAAATGCAGAATATAGACGCGAAGTACGGGAAAGCCGTACTCGTCACTCTTCAAGATTATAAAGACCCTAAACTAAAATATCGCGTATATCTACCTAAAAGATACGCGAGCGTTTTCGAAGATGATGAATTAAAAGATTTAGTACCGTGTTCGCTGCATCTAATTTTTCGTGGAGAAAAGGATAGAGCGTACATAGTAGAAATTGTACAGTAAGACCGAATGGACATACTCACTTACCATGTATAATTTTCATTACACATAATTGTCATTAGCTGCACGTACAATTATATATTAACATGTACTTAGTTGTATTTTAATTTATAATATATTGTGCTTACACATATATTTAATTATCAATGTACTTACTGTATATCTAGATAATAAAACAAGGCTTACATGGTGTACATTTTAGAGTAAGCCTGGATAGACATCTTCAAAATTAACAAATATATTTGTTCAAAATTGTCATTGCACACGTACACAAATAGTAAATATAATGTGCTTACACTTATTTTATTTTAATGTAATTCAAAACAATTATTAAAACAATTACAAATAATAAATTATTATGCGTAATGAATTTATAAATTAAAATCTAATTTGCTTACACATAATATAAATGTATACAATTGTATTTATTAGTTTTACTTAGTTGTAATTCATACACAATTGTCACACATGTTTACATATTAATTTTTGTCATTACTGTGTACGTCATCATATTTTAATTTGTAATTACTTTATTTAGATGAATATTGTACACAAATGTCATATTGTATATGTTTACATATTATGTATTTTGTACTTGTCACCACTGTTTACTATTACATAATATTTATTTTAAATTGTAATATATTTTGATTACTTGTATTTTAATTAAATAATATTGCTTTAACATTTTTATTCTATATTTATTTCACAAATCCTTGAAAGATTAACACTAATCATCACTCAATATACAAGCTAAAAGAAATGTTGCGCAATGTGCATTCATGTGTTATTACATATAACTAATTTAAAAAATCAATATTATTAAACAATAATTGCTTGATTATATTATACTTTAGAAATTACAAAAATTATTTAAAAATGAAACTTACCTTGTACGAGCTCTAGTTGAGAATTGCTTGATTATATTATACTTTAGAAATTAAAAAATTATTTAAAAATGAAACTTACCTTGTACGAGTTCTAGTTGAGTTACTGAATGTGAATCTCGTCGAACGAAAATTAAAAAAAATTATTTAAAAAATGAAAATTATTTAAAAAAAAATGAAACTCACTCTGTACGACTGAATGTGAATCTTAACGAACGAAAATTAAAAAAATTATTTAAAAAATGAAAACTTATTTAAAAATGAAAAACTCACACTGAAGGAGTTCTAGTCTCGTTGAACAATGTGATGATGTGAGCAATTCGTACAGCGTATATATACGCTATCTCAAGGATGAACGCGAAAGCAGCTGGTATCAACCAGAGCTGCTACACGTGCAGTCAAGGACAACCATTTAGCTTGGCTTTTCTGTTTCGACGACAAAAAAAACCTAGAGCTACTACACGTGCAGTCAAGGACAATCACTTAGCTTGGCTTGGCTTTCTGTTTCACACAATAATTTATGTACGGTCATCACTTCGTTCACACACACACACACACACACACACACACACACACACACACACACACACACACACACACACACACACACACACACACACACACATTAACAAATGGACAGACAGCTGGAACCCAATTAAAATATTACATCACCAACGACTTGTGTTCTTCAAATTATGTACGGCTATTAAAGCCTCAGCTCTCACGCTTTGGTAATAGATGGCTAGACAATTACATCATCACCAGCATGTGTACATATGCTCAGATAGCCGAAGCCAATTATTATTCATTAGTTAGTCAACGGCTCGGGTTCTGTTATGAAACAATTGGATGTACGCACACGCAAGCGCGCACAGACAGCTGGAGCCCAATTAATAATATTACATCACCAACGACTCGCGTTCTTCAAATTATGTACGACTAATAAAGCCTTCGTTCACACGCTTTGGTAACAGATGGGCACACAGATGGATTGATTACATCATCACCAGCATGTGTACATATTATGCTCAGATAGCCGAAGCCAATTCATTACAACTAGACATTCAATTATGCAATGCATATCATGTGTATTTTCTTACATGTACACAACACTACTCATTTTTTTACGTTCGTGCAATATAGATTACTATAGTAATAATTATTTATGCATAAATATATATGCATAAATGCATATATTCAATATTTACAAATGAAATGATTTTAAATTTTGCACCGAAAGAATGTGTCAACAAAAATTTCACACTGATGATGTGCTTTTTTTTATTTATACTTACCACATGCACGAGTTGACAATGTGACCTACGTTATTACAGTTCTCAAGTTGGCAACAATGCACAATTCACCTCTTCATGTCGACGGACAATGGTGGCAGTGTAAACATATACAAAACCTGTACACTATAACACATGCACGAACCGACAACGTGGCGCACAATTTGACAACGTCGACAGACAATGGTGGCAGTGTAAACATATACAAAACCCGTACACTATAACACATGCACGAGCCGACAACGTGGCCGGCACAAGTTGACAACGTCGACGCTTTTCCAACATGGATACCCTTCCGGAAAAACAAATCATATATCCAAACCATACACTATAACACACCACGATGCGGCAACGTGGCCCAACCTTAACCAGGACACACGCACAATCCGACAACATCCCAGCTTTCCCAACATGGCCACCACACAGCCGACAAAATGGACGACGACCCCACCACTCCTGGCGGCGGTCAAGCCACGACCTGGCCGCGGCCAAGCCCCCGCCGGACGGCGAACAGCGAACGGCGGCCACGCCTCCGCCAATCAACGCACACGTAACCCCACAAAATGGACGACGACGACAACATGGCCGAACGCCGACAACATGGCCGACAACTTCGGTACGCCCATCGAGGTCACGTGGGACACACCACTACCCCCCCGGTCCATCATAACCTCTGCACAAGACGACACGCTGCGCCGGAAGTCTACCCCCACCACATGGATTTTTGAATTTCGCGCCAAAAGGGGGATGTGACCTCACTTCCGCGTTAGAACTCTCATTCTTACCCTACTGTGGCGATTTTTGGTTTCTCCGGCTCTGGGAGTCGACTCTATCGTGGGTGCCGATTTCATCTCTAAGAGTGGTCTTGTTTTAGACATTCGAGGGCACCACTGCTATTTCAAGTTTAATCGGGAAGTTGTCATTCCTTTTCTTGGGTACCAGGGAGCTAAGGGAGGTATCCAGGAGGTTGTGTGTCCCGATTCAGCAAGAGACCATCTCACTCCTTCCCAGAAGTATGCCTTAAATCAGTTGTGTGAGCAATTCCCTACAGTGTTAACTCCTACCCTGGGGCTCACACATCTTTTGGAGTATAAAATCCGTCTAACTGACTCCACCATAGTACGTTCACACCCATACAAGTTCGCTCCTCCAAAAATGGCTGTCCTAAGAGAGAAGGCTCAAGAATTGCTTGAGCAAGGGGTAATTGAGCCTTCTAATTCTAGTTATGCTAGTCCAGCGTTTCTGGTGCCCAAGCCTGGGGGTAAACAGCGTATGGTAATTGATTATCGGAAATTGAATGCGAACATAGAAGTGGATTCTGTTCCCCTTCCGGACTTACATTCTGCTTTCGATTGGTTCAGTGGGGCCAGATACTTCACCATCTTTGACCTCAATGCGGCCTATCATCAGAGTCCTCTATCTAAAGAAAGCCGACCCTACACGGCGTTCTGCGTACCGTGGAATCTTTACCAGTATACTAGGGTACCTATGGGTCTGGCAGTGGGGGCCCAAACCCTCACGCGGCTTCTTGACACAGTCTTTCATGATGTCAAATTTAAATTTATTTTTAATTACCTGGATGACTTATTAGTTTATAGTAAAACTTATGAAGAACATTTGTGTCATCTGAAAGAGGTAATGTGTCGGTTGAGGAGTGCTGGTCTCACTGTCAATCCGGAAAAAGTGAAATTTGCTCAACAGAGTATTTCGTTTTTGGGGCATCTTGTCTCACACGGGGGTGTGACGGTTGACCCAGAGAGGACGCAAGGCATCCGAGATTTTCCTCCCCCTAGGGATGCGAAGGGTATTGCCAGGTTTGTAGGTATGATTAATTTCTATCATAGGTTCATCCCTAATGCCGTGGAGATCTCCGCTCCCTTAAATGAACTAAGAAAAAAGGGAACCAAATTTGTATGGGGTGAGAGGCAACAGCTGGCCTTTGATACCCTCAAGGAGGCAATCATCTCCCCCCCTGTGTTGCGGATGCCTGACTTTTCTAAACCTTTTATTTTACAAACGGACGCGAATTCTGTTGCGCTCGGGGCGGTTCTGTCCCAGGTTGTTGATAGTGCTAGGCAGCCAGTGGCGTTTATATCCGGGACTTTGACCCAACAAGAAAGGAAGTCGTCAGTGTATGAACTAGAGTGTCTAGCTGTCGTGTACGCTCTAGATAAGTTCAGGCGTTTCTTGGAACATGCTGAGTTCCTGCTCGAGACCGACAATCAGGCTCTCTCTTGGCTTCTTGCTCATCCCCGGCAACTGGGTAAAATAGGACGATGGGTGGTCAAAATCTCATCTTTTAAATTCAAAGTGCAGCACATTAGGGGAACGCAAAATGTGGTTGCAGATGCCTTGTCCCGCATGTTCTCCCAACCCAGTGAAGCCCACTCGGAGCAACCCTGTTCTGTTCTACTGGACTGTCCATTGGCTTTTACTGATGTGTTACCCCATCAGTTAAATGATGAAGAGTTGGGTCCGATCATCCAACATCTAAAAGAGGGTAACGTACAGGCCCCATATTTCTTGTCCAAGGGCGTCCTGTGCTGCAGAGAACAAAAAGGACGTGCCCCGAAGATCGTGCTGCCTAGCAAGCTCGTGCCCATGGTCTTCAGCTACTATCATGATTCCCCAGTAGGTGGGCATAAGGGAATTTCGAAGACCATTTCCAGTATTAGGAGACATTTTATCTGGAAGGGCATGGATAGGGACATCACTGCTCGTGTGAAAGCATTAAGAAATTATGTCAACAAAAATATCTGCAGTAGAAAACTCAATGGCAAACATAAGAGAATAAATTAAAATTTAAGTTGAACAGTGCATGAAGATTTAACCAAAACAAATTTCTGAACAGACTGTACCAGTGATAAAGACGGAAAAAGACACAGAAAATAAGTTAATAGAGAAAGTCACTTTGCCTGCATTAGGGGCAGTTCATGTCAAAGCTCCAACCTTTGACGGAAGCAGTCCCTGGGCAACGTACCTCCGCCAATTTGAAGCTGCTGCATGCGCAAATAATTGGACGGAGAAAGATAAGGCAGTCTCACTCATTCTCGCATTAAAAGGACCCGCTGCGGAATTGCTACAGAAAGTGCCACCTGACAGCCAAAACATCTATGCCGAGTTGATAAAAGCTATAGAATTACGGTATGGCGATAAACATTTGCGAGATGTGTACTGCACCCAATTGAGAGCAAGGCAACAGCATTCCGGGGAGAGCCTTCAAGAGTTTGAAGCAAGTATCGACAGACTAATTAGACTGGCCTATCCTGAAGCACCAGAAGATTTTCGAACGAGTTTTGCGATGCAGACATTTACTGCCGGTGTCCGAGACAACGAACTACAGCAAGTGTTATGAATGGCAAGACACCAGAACAGTGCGGACGCCCTGGTACATGCTTTCCAATTTGAAGCTGCCAAATCAGCGTCTGTTTGGACAAGTCATAAAGTGCGCGTGCTAAAAGATTGCGACGGCACAGACGATGAAGAAGAACAAGGAACAGAGACTCGACGGTCGGCGCCACAGAATACAATAAGAAAGGATGGAAGACTGAAGTGTTATAGATGTGGGAAACCTGGACATCTACAACGAGATTGTCGGGTTAGAATTCAGCAACAGGGAAACGAGCAATAGTCGGTGCAACGGGGCGTGCGCTGACTAACTGGAGGAACGAAGCCCCTAGGCAATACACAATTTGTACACTTCAGAAAAACAGCGGGAGCTTGGTAGTTACCGGATTTGTTCAAGAAAGGCCAACCTCGATTACAGTTGACACAGGCGGAACAGTTTCTATTGTGCGCCCCGATGTGGTGAAAGATCTCAAGCCAATCTGGTGCTCTTGCAGCTTGCGAACAGCTACTAGACGGCCTGTAAAAGTGCATGGAAAAGTGGAGATACACATACGCCTCGGTTGACTTAAGTTTAATCATCAAGTACTTGTTGCAGACGTTGTGGATGAAGCAATTCTTGGCGTGGACGTTACAAACGCATACGGATTTATAGTCGACTTCAAGAACAATGTCTTGAGAATCGGAGGTGAAGAGGTAATGCTATCAACAATGACGACAGCAGAAAAATTGATGGACGTCATAAACCAAGTGGCCGTAACTCTTCCGCCAAACTCCGAAACGATCATCATGGTTAGAACCGATGTAGATACTAGGGGCAACCAGCGCTCTATATTCGAACTCCAGGTAGTCAGCACACCAGGCATAGTAATTGCCAGAAGTTTAGTAAAACCTGACGAAACCGGAAATGTACCTGTTAGAGTGGCGAATATTTTGGATCAAGCTATTACTTTACAAAGCAATACACTCCTAGGCAAATTGACTCCTGTGGCCTGGGTAGCCGGAATAACACAACGAATATCCAGTTCTTCGGATACTTCCAAATTACCAGAGGAACTGCAAGAATTATTGAACAGATCTTCTAACGACCTCTCAAGTGGTGAGGTAAAATAACTCACCCGACAGTTTTTACACGAATTCAAAGATTGTTTTGCAGTTCGGGGACAGTCACTGGGAAGAACCTCTCTTGTGCAACATCGCATCAATACCGGGGAGACAACACCGATACGCCAACTTCGGTAGGCCTCCATTATCTAAACAAGAGGAAATGTCTCGGTTAGTACACGACATGTTGACAGAGGGAGTAATCGAACCTTCATCAAGTGCTTGGTCTTCTCCTGTAGTGCTGGTAGCGAAGAAGGATGGTGGATTGCGTTTCTGCGTAGACTACCGGAGGGTAAATGACGTTACAAAGAAAGACTGCTATCCATTACCTCGCGTTGACGATACACTCGACACGTCCGGAGCACAGTGGTTTTCCACATTGGACCTGAAGAGTGGATATTGGCAAGTGGGTCTTCATCAAGAAGACAAGGAAAAGACCGCTTTCTCGACCCCAAGTGGCTTATTCCAATTTAACGTCATGCCATTTGGACTCTGTAATGCGCCGGCAACCTTTGAGAGATTGATGGACCTGATACTCCAAGGTCTGACGTGGAAAACTTGCCTTGTTTACTTAGACGACGTGATAGTGATCGGGATGACTTTCAAAGACCATTTGGAAAACCTTAAGGAAGTTCTAACTAGAATTCACAGTGCACAACTGAAGCTGAGCCCGAAGAAGTGTTCTCTATTCCAGAAGGAAGTACAGTATCTGGGCCATCTGGTTTCGGCAGCGGGTGTTAGCATGGATCCTAATAAATTAGACACCGTAAGAGACTGGCCAGTTCCGAAGAATAAACACGAAGTTCGGATTTTCCTGGGGTTATGCTCATATTACCGACGTTTTGTGAAAGGCTTCGCTACTATTGCTAAACCACTACATGAGCTAACCGAAAATAAACGAAACTTCAAATGGTCGAGAGAGTGTGACCAAACATTTATAACATTGAAGATTGGATTATGTTCGCAGCCAATTCTCGCTTTTCCAGCTTCCGAAGGGAAGTACATCGTAGACACAGACGCAAGCAATACTGGTCTAGGAGCAGTTTTGTCTCAAGTGAAGAACGAGTAATAGCGTATTACAGCAAGACGCTTTCTAAACCAGAGAGAAATTATTGTGTTACAAGGAAAGAGTTGTTGGCAATTGTCAGAAGCTTTGGAGCACTTCCATAAATAACTCTATGGGAGAGAGTTTTCACTACGTACCGACCATGCTGCACTTGCATGGCTCTTGATATTTAAAAATCCGGAAGGACAGTTGGCAAGGTGGCTCGAACGTCTGCAAGAGTACAACTTCAAGGTATAACATCGGCGGGGGCGCCTGCACGGTAATGCAGATGGCTTATCACGATGACCGTGCCCAGAAGACTGCCGACATTGGCACAGAAAGGAAGAACAAAACTCAAGCGAACATGTTCAAGCCATCACTGTAGATTTCCTGGCTGACGGCTGGACAACACAAGACTGTCGACTAGAACAGATGACTGATGAAGACATTGGACCGATCTTGACAGCAAAAGAGGAAGGTCGCCGCCCGGATTGGCAAGATATCTGCCATGGTTCCGAAGTGCTGCAGGGCTACTGGGCACAATGGGAATCTCTCACCTTAGAAAACAGATTGCTGAAAAGGGCTTGGGAAAGTGCAGATGGACAAGACGTGGTCATGCAGTTGATAGTTCCCCGAAGTACAGTGCAGTCTGTTTTGAAGGAGATGCATGTGGAACATCTGGAGGCCATCTTGGCGTTAACAAAACCCTTGACAAAATACGGAAGCGATTCTATTGGCTTCATCTTTGCCACGACATAGAGGAATGGGTTCGGACGTGTGAAATATGTGCTGCAAGCAAGGGCCCACAAACCAGAAGCAGGGGAAAAATGAGACAGTATAACGTTGGACTACCTTTAGAGAGAATTGCAATAGACATTGCTGGACCATTCCCAGTTACTGACGATGGAAACCGGTACATCATGGTTGTAGGTGACTACTTTACTAAGTGGGTGGAAGCCTATAATTCCAAATCAGGAGGTTACCACTGTGGCAAAGCAGTTAGTTCACAACTTCTGTTGCCGTTATGGAGCCCCTATGGAAATCCATACAGATCAAGGGTGAAATTTCGAATCAGGAGTGTTTAAAGAATTATGCCGTCTACTCGGAATTCGAAAGACCAAGACAACGCCTCTGCATCCTCAGTCGGACGGAATGGTTGAGAGATTCAATAGGACACTTGAGCAACATCTTTCGAAGGTTGTTGACAAGAACCAAACAGACTGGGACCAATGTATACCACTATTCTTTATGGCGTATAGGTCATCAGTACACGACACAACCGGCATGACTCCAGCAAAATTGTTGTTTGGGCGGGAGATTCATCTTCCTGGGGACTTGATGTTTGGATCACCTGAGACTCAGTCCCAAGAGCCAAAGAACTATTCCTCGCAATTAGAAAACCAACTGCGAGAAATGAATCGCTTGGTAAGAGGACGGCTGAAGATTGCCGGTGATAAAATGAAAACTCGGTATGACATTCGCAGCAATAGTGTGGGTTTCCAAGAAGGAGATCAGGTCTGGTTGGTCAATCCAAAGCGCTTCGTGGTCGCTCACCTAAGCTTCAGTCTAACTGGGAAGGACAGCGAAAGTTCAAGGTCGTCCACCTAGATCGCCTGGCTAAGTACAACGTTAGAGACGGTGTGCCAGTTCGGGACGAACAGGCTTAAGGAGGAAAGGAGGAGGCAGTGTTACGACGTCACAGAACAATCTACGTTTTTATTGAACGTTCCAGAGAGATCCAGAATGTAAGCGTGTGGCATACGTGCTACTAGACGCATTTTACGAGAATCTTCTTGACTGCGCCGGGCTTCGCTATGGAGCTCGGACTGTGTCAAGGCCGCTGTTAGTAAGAAGAATGATCCGTCAAGTTAGGACCAAAAAGGTTATGTTGAACTTCGGTCCGAGTGGACCAAATAAAAATGTGTTGAATGTCGGCACGTGTGCTCTAAGATTTTTTCCATCAGAAAGAATGAAGCTTGGTGTGTTATCGCCAGGATGCAGAATGATAAAGATAGTGGACTGTATTAATACATTTATTAAGTTTCCTTTTTTACACTCAACTCATAGTACTAAGTTTGGCTAATTCTGAAGATTAATTTTGAAGAAACCGATTCGTAAATGAAGCTACATTTTGATGAGGCACAAATGTGTGCACTCAGCTACATTGAAAAACGTTGAGGCCTAAGGCCTAAATAATTGTCGCGACAACAAGAAAATGAAAAGGACAGAATCAGGCAGCAAACGTAAACGTCCGCTGCCAGCCAAGGCTCGTTGAACTGTATCGTTGTAAAAACATGATAAGAACGATTTGAAAGCGTACAGATTAGCCAACCTATGAATGCGAAAATTTCCACACTACTGTCCATAACTGCCCGCAAAAAATCAAAAGATTTTTTAATACATTTTAATAACTTATTGTAGAAAAATGCAGAGTTCTTAATAATAAAGGTCAATCTCAGTAGGCTGCATTGAACCTTGAGTTGTAATCTTAGATAACAGTTATGACATTAACTGCTTAGCGATAAGCTTGAGTGATGATAAGAGTTAAGCAGGCCAAGGTTGGCGTGCAACTTGATTTGAGCATGAGTATAAATGCAAAAGTTAGCAATGTATTGCCAATATATATTGTATGTATACAATATTGAACGATATAAGACATGAAAATATATAATTTGACAATGTTTAATGATGAATAATCGGTGACTCATCATGATGAGCCCGATAAATTGTAACATTTATGCAAGTCATAGTGGTTAGCTTGAACCAGTTAAGGCCAGTAGACCTATACAAGTAGTATTGAATACAATGAACAAACAAAATTATTATAAAATTATACATGTAAAGACATAAATTTAGCATGACGCCATATAGTTTGAACGATGCATGCTATCCTGAAGTTTCAGGAACATACAATAAATTGTTATGTGAAAACAAGTTATACATAGTTGACTGATTGCAAGCACAAATTGTAATGACATGTATGTCATAATTAAGGCATGAATAATAATTGTGCAATGCGTGATCACAAAATGCAAAATACAATATAAAATACAATATAAAAATAAAAATATAGGCTTGGCGTGGTTATAGACAGTAGATGCGAAAAACAATGTGTTTTACATAAATACAAGTTATATAATAAATACAATAGAAATCAGTTTAGTTAATTATAAATATGAATAAGGCACAATAGCATAAGTGACAAGTACAGCAATGTGGTTATACAAATGTAATACATGAGTTGAACAATTGCGAGAAATACATTCATAGAATAATAAATATCACACATATTGACAAATGTGCAAGAAAATGCATACATGGTTTGTATAACTGCAGACCATGCGAATATTATGTAACAAATTTTTATATAAAATAATACCACCAATGACATGACACCTACCCAATACCAATATCAAAATGTAAATGTGTAGGACATAGTATGCCTCACAAATTATTAACATATAAATACAAAAATAGCAAAGTATACCACCATGAAACTATGATAAGTATAGACATAGCACAGTGCATGGTTGTAAAATTACAAGTCACATGCAAATTTAGTATAAAAACACGCAATGATGCAAATTAACATTAAAATGTTGTGATGATACATATCACAATTAAGTTGACCAAATGGTCATAAAATAAAGTAATGAAAGCCAGTGGCCAAGTAAAATAGCATTGTGCTAAATAATTATAGTAACCTTGTGTCTAAGTCTCGTCCCGCGCTGGCAACAAACATAGCTTATGAACTGGTCTCCGTAAAATACCAGTAGGCGTGCGAATGTCTAAAACTCTAATTAAGTTGTCTGGGCCGGGAAATGTGGCGGTAATTACACCAAATTTCCATGCTAATGGAGGTAAGTTATCCTCAATCAATAAAACCAGGTCACCAATGGAAACATTATCCTTGGCGAATTTCCATTTGTGACGTTGTTGTAATTGATGTAAATAATCGCGAGACCAAGCCTTCCAAATGACTTGGACAAACTTCTGGAGAAGTTGCCAACGTCCAAGACGAGAGATGGGAACGTGAGATAAGTCTGGGTCAGGTATCGCCGTTAATGGTGCGCAAATCAATAAATGACCAGGTGTAAGTGGCACCGGATCGTTTACATCCGATGAAATGGCAAATAATGGGCGTGAGTTTATACATGCCTCTATCTGAGACAAAACTGTCGTAAACTCCTCGAAGGTGAGTATAGACTTGCCTACCACGCGGCGCAAATGATACTTTAAACTCTTTATACCGCTCTTCCAAAGACCACCAAAATGGGGTGAGGAGGGCGGAATAAATGACCATGAAATACCCTGAGAGGTCGTAAAGGATTTGATTGATGAGGTAGCATCCTTATTTTGCCAAAGATTGTAAAGGTCATGTAAAACATTGCGGGCCTTCCTAAAGTTCGTGCCATTATCAGAATATAACCGGCTGGGTATGCCCCTACGGGACATAAACCGACGTAAGGCAGATATAAACGCGTTGGCTGTAAGGTCGGAAACCAAATCCAAATGAATGGCCCTGGTTGCTAAGCAGATGAACAAAGACACGTACGATTTTGACAGAGTCCTAGATTTCTGCCCACCATGACGAATCATGAAGGGACCACCATAATCAACTGCGCAGAATAGAAACGGCCGCGAAGGAGTGACTCTAGGAGATGGTAGAATACCAAGCCTCTGAACCTGTTGTTTGGCACTAAACCTGAGGCACTTGACGCATCTACGAATGATGGAGCGAATGACTATTTTGGCGTTAATAATCCACCAACGTTGACGAAGTGAGTGATGATTGAGTTGAGCACCAGCGTGAAGTAGACGAATGTGTTCGCGTTCAATAATAAGGCGAGTAATATGAGCCGATGGATGCAAGACAATAGGATGCTTATTGTCATAAGGTAGTTGCGACTGCTCTAAGCGCCCGCCGACGCGTATCACGCCAGACTCATCAAGAAACGGGTCCAGAGAAGACAACTTACTCCTAATAGAGACAGAAGACCCATTACGAAGACAATTAATCTCGGCAGCGAAGTGGATCGACTGAGATTGTTTTATGAAGAAATTAAGAGTGTAATGAATTTCAACGGGGGTAAGAGCGCCCGGAATTTTCTCAGCACTGGAGTCTAATATTTTTGATGAATCGAAAGCAGTAAGCGTATACGCGTGTCAGACGGTGCAACGAAGGAAAGTCCCTTGAAAGATCAATAGCCAGGGTAGACATTAGAGAAAGGTTGGGGGTTTGTTTCTCCTCCGCAGTGAATTCAGAAGACGACAGATTAGAAGGTAAAAAGGGTGGAAAAAGATTGGACTCGGAAGATTGAGACAAGCAGGTGGGACCATGCCACCAAAGCGAACAATCGCGCAAAACGTCGGGGTGACATCCCCTAGAAATAATATCAGCAGGATTATGTCGAGAATTGATGTGATGCCATGTGTAGGCTTGCGTAAGACGCTGAATCTCGGCAACACGATTAGCGACGACCTTGAATACGAGTCGCGATAACAAGAAGCAAGCGCAGAGTTCAATGCGAGGTAATGACACTTGTCGTAGGGGGGCCACGCGAGATTTAGAACACAGAAGGTGACAAGAGGCCGATGAATCTTGATAAATGATTCTAATGTAAACACAACACCAATAACCCTTTTCAGAAGCATCCGAATACCCATGTAATTCAACTATCCTTGCCTTAGACTTGCAACGAATAGAACGTGGGACAATAATTTTACTGATCAGACGTAATTTATCGCATAATGAATGCCAATGCAAGCGTAATTGCCCGGAGATTGGCTCATCCCAACCGAGATTGCACAGCCAGAGTTGCTGCATAAACTGTTTGTACAGGAAAACAATGGGACCGACGAGTCCGAGTGGATCGTATATGCCTGCGATAATCGATAGGATTTTCCTCTTGGAGATGCTTGATTCAACGGGGAATGATTTGATGTCAAACAAAAATGAATCGGTAGTGTTATTCCAGAGAATGCCCAAGGTACGCACATTACCCTGTTTGTTTAAAGGGAGTGATAAATTGTCATGATTTGCGACCACCTGGGGTTCATTTGATGCCCATTTATGCAGCGTGAAACCGTATTGACTCAACAACGTACCTAAGTCAGATTTCAACTTGGTCAGATCAGAAATGGTGTCTGCACCGGTTAGCAAATCGTCGACATAGAAATCATTGGTTATAGCTGACGCTGCGTCAGGAAAAGAAGCTTCATGATCCTTACCAATTTTATTAAGATAGCGAGTAGCCAAAAACGAAGCACTAGCAGTGCCGTAGGTTACAGTTCGCAATACAAAGTGTTTAAACTGTTCGAGGGGAGAGTCACGCCACAGAATACGTTGATAATGACAATCCTTCTCAGCTACCAGAATTTGTCGATACATCTTCTCGATGTCGGCGATGAGAACATAGTTATGCATACGAAATTGCAAAAGAATAGAAAAAAGGTCTTGTTGGACGTTCGGGCCTACCAACAAGATATCATTGAGAGAAAGGCCATTGGTAGTTTTGGACGAACCGTCAAAAACGACGCGAAGTTTTGTTGTAGAACTAGAATGCTTAAAGACAGCATGGTGTGGCAGATAGTAGGTATTTGAAACCCCAAAATTGATAGAGCAATTGTCGATAAGCGTCATGTGGCAAGATCCTTATACTCGTGAATAAAGTTTGCGCATTCACGCGCAAGCTTAGAATCACGCATGAACCGGCGTTCTAAACTCAAGAATCTTGCTTCAGCGCTGGCATAGGACTCACCCAACTGGGGATGGTCAGACTTAAATGGTAGCGAAACAATGAACCTACCCTCTTGATTGCGATGAGTAGACCTAACGAAATGCTCCTGACAAGCTGACTCGTTATTAATAGGTGCATTATCAGGGATAGTTTCGGTCTCCCAAAATTTTTCGAGAGACTCCAAAATTTGACCGTCGTTGTTCCTAGCTAGGAACGAAACAGCAGGACCCTTATAACGGCAGTGTTTGGGCAGATTGCCTGCAAGAATGTAGCCTAACTTTGTTTCCTGTATAATAGGAAAATGAGAACCGCGTACGTATTTGTTAGCTAAGATTAAATCTAGGTAGAATTGCGCTCCTAAAAGTATGTCGATGTCAGCTGATATGTTGAAATTTGGATCAGCAAGGAAAACGTTATCTGGAATGTTAAATTGATTTATGTCAAAAGATTGTGCTGGCAGTTTATGGGTTAATGCAGATAAGACAGCACATTTTGCCTCGAAGCTAAATCTTTGATAGCGGGAAATAATGCGTATAGACGCAAGATTAGTGGCACAACACGCGGTATTATTTATACCTGTAATCGGTATGTTAGATTTAGTCAAGTTAAGCCGTAATTTCTTGGCAAATGATTCCGTACAAAAATTTATTTGTGAACCCGCATCCAAAAGAACTCTTGCGAGTTGTCTGTTGCCAACCTGGTCAATGACAAACACAATTGCTGTTGATAAAAGAATATTGTAATTTGAGTGAACAATAATTACTGCTGCTGGCAGAAACTGGCTTCGACACATTGTTTATGTGCAACAATGTATGGTGTTTTGAACAGATCTTACATGATTGTTTAATCTTACAATTAGATGAGAAATGATCTGGTCTTAGACAATTGGTACAGCATTTATGATTTAATATAAATTGTCCTCGTTCTGATGTGCTTAGTGCACGAAATTTATCACACATGTAAATTGAAGAATTAAAGAAAACTAAAAACTTGTTTTCGTGATTTTCACTCGTCAATTTATTTAAAAAATAATATACCACGACAGCTGTTTCGGCACACAGTGGCTTCTTCAGATGGTAAGAGCTGACTAGTTACTTACAATAAAATATCACATAAAGCCAGTGCTATGAAAACGATAATCGACTCAAGTTCGAACAATAAACAATACACATTACATATACACAACTATATACAAATTAGAAAGGAACATACATTTACTTATATAATTTCAAATTTAAAAGCGGAGAGCTATTTAAATCAGCTTGGTTGTTCAAAAGCAAACCTAAATCTTTACGCTTATTAATTTCGAGGGCTTCAAGTAAATCAAGTTTTTTACCTTTTTCCAATACATGTAAAATTTTAAAGTTATCATTAAAATTATGATCTTTTTCCGACAAATGATTCGCATAATTAGATTTACCATCCTGATATCTCAAACTGTAATTGTGATCGTACATTCTTTTTGAAAACGACCTTCCAGACTGGCCAATATAAATTTTGTCACAAGACCCACACGATAACTCATATACTCCTGACTTTTGGAGTTTCTCTACTTTACTCTTATTGTTCTTAATATATCTACCAAGAGAAGATTTCGTCCTAAACGCTATATTTACATGTTTTTGAGTAAAGTATTTACCAATTTTATCCGATACAGTACCTATGTAATTAAGTGTGTGGAACTTTTCCTTATGTGTTGGAATAGGATACACCATTCTTAATGTTTGTAAATATAGTTTTTTATTCAACAACTGATCTATTAGACTTGACTGATAACCGTTGTTAACTGCTATTTGTTTTATAATGTTAAGTTCTTTTTGAAAATCTGAATCTAAAAGTGGGATACTAATAAGTCTATGAATATAACTATGAAAAGCTGCTAACTTGTGTGAGTATGGATGTGCAGACGTGTTGTGTATAACCATATCCGTATGCGTAGGTTTATGGAAAATGCTAAAATTGAGTTTATTATTTTGTTTTGTAATTGAAAGATCTAAAAGGTTAATACTATCATTTACTTCAATTTCTATTGTAAAGGTTATGTTTCTATGTAAATCATTAATAAAATTAAGAAAATTCTGTAATTGCCTATGCGTACCAAGAAAGATTGCCAACACATCATCCACATATCTGTACCAAAACATGAACAATTTAAAATACGGATGAGCTCTTATTTTGGTTTCTAAATAATCCATAAATATTTCAGAAGCCAAGGGGCTGAGAGGGTTACCCATAGCAAGCCCTTCTTTACCCATATAAATTTTCCCATCAAATTCACAATAATTTTAATTCAAACAAACCTTCGATAAATTTAAAATATCCTCTCTCATCCTAGGATTATTACAATTCTTTTCCAATAATTTTTCCACAATGTCAACAACATCAGCCGGTGGAATACTAGGGAACAAATTTTTAACGTCAAAAGATAATAAATTAGCTTTATCTGGTATATACAATTCCTGAATTTTATTGACTAGATCTAATGAATTTTTAATACTGTGTGTGGATATAAATTTGCATTGGGTCTGGATAATTTTAATTAGTTTTTTGGATAATTTAACATTAGGTGCATTTACATATGACACGACTGGTCTAATAGGATGGTTATCTTTGTGCAATTTAATTAAAGAATAAAGTTTAGGAGGTTGAGGGTTCATTACAGATAAAAAATGTAAATCAGAAACATTAAAAAATGAACACTCCTTGATAGCCTTTTTAACCTCTCTTTGAAATTTAAGCGTTGGATTAATGTCAATGGCTTCGTAAGCGTTCAAGAAATCAAGAGTTTTATTGACATACTCGGCTTTGTCAATAGCAATAACCGTGTTACCCTTATCAGCACGAGTGAATATTATATTATGATCTCGTGTTTTTTCCCGATGGAACAAATAGTTAATCTATTTTTGTCATTAAAACTCTTTTTAATATTTTGTTTAGGATAAAAATTATTTAATTTATCAGCTATAATATGGTTATTCAATAGGTTAGGTTGAGAAGAGTCTTTTTGTGAGTTATTGTGATTATTGCATGCTAACTCACAATCCACACCTAAAATTTCAAATTCTTGTTTATAATTTAACGGTTTTATATTATACTTGAAGCCCTTTTCAATTAATAAAGTTTCTCTTTCATTAAAATTAACATTAGTTAAGTTCATAAAACGATTATAAAATGTATGGTTCGAAAATTTCCTTTTGCTAAAACTTTTCTTATTATTATTAACAACCGAAGACTTTAAATTATTTATGTAAATTGGATGATTAGATTTATAGCATAAGCATGAATAATTATTTGACGCTGAGTGATAACTTTTAAATGCAGCGCTGCCAGCAGCGTTTCGTGATTTATGTTTGTCAGATTTATTATTGAATCTTAAACTTAGCTTGTTGAGTTGCTGTCTGGCATCGATAGGCAGTGTATTTTCTAACAACTGTCTACGTGCGTTTAAAAACTGAGTAAAACCTTGAAAGTTAGGAAGATTATCGGGGTCTATAGACTCCTTCCATAGTTTAAACGTAGTACGGTCAAGTTTTGCTGACAATAATTGTACAGTGATAAGCTCGAATGAATCCACTGACAGTTGCATGGCCGCCAGTGAATTAACGGAAGACGTTATCGTATTTATGAATTCTGCCAAACTTTGGACAGAGTCTTTAATTGTTGACTTTACTTCAAGTAAATTTTGAATATAGTACTTAGCTAGTATGAATTTGTTGTCATATCTAGCGGACAGCAAACTCAACGCTATCGAGTAGTTTTCGTTACAAATAGGTAATGACTTAATTAAATCTAGCGGCTCATTTTTCGGAGACGAATACAAATAGTGTAATTTCTGCACTGACGTTAGATCAGATCTGGCATGCACCAAGTCCAGAAATATTGAGTAGAAATGCTGCCATTCTAAGATATTGCCTGTGAAGCAGGGCAAACTTATCGGTTTTAGTTGCATATTGCTTGTTAATACGGGAGATACAGTCTGAACATTAAAGGTTTCTATCAATTGTAAGATATTGGCTTCTGTTGAATATAACAGCTCTTCGACCTCAACTCGGTCTTCTTGAGTAGCGTTTATGTCTTTAGAAATAAGTTCAATTTCGGACTGTACCTCATCGTATTTTGTTGCCAAGCTTTTTAGACTTTCAAGTCTAACTGTTAAAAAATGTTTGGTGTTAGTGTTCTTGTCAAAGTTACTGATAGCCGAATTAATACGCACTATGGCAGACTTTAAGCCGCCTCTCTTTCTGACCAACACTTTGAGGCCTTCTTCAGCCATTGTACGCACCTGATAATGATGTTAATGATGTGGTACCTGGTATGCGATGTCCTGAAGCGTCGAGGCCGTGGAGAAGATGGCAAACACACAGACCGTAGAGATGACTGCTTACACTGGAGTACTGACGCTAGCACATGGATGGTCTTGCATTGATGTCGTCAGGAGGCTCAAAGGCGACGAAAGAAATGCTGGTTAAGTCACGACACGGTCGGATCAGCGAATATGCTGAGTCGCCCGTGATGGCCAGAAATTGGGGCAGAAAAATAATGAAAAGGTGAATGACGAATCCAGGCACGGAGCGACCAAAAAAATGTTAGTAAGAAGAATGATCCGTCAAGTTAGGACCAAAAAGGTTATGTTGAGCTTCGGTCCGAGTGGACCAAATAAAAATGTGTTGAATGTCGGCACGTGTGCTCTAAGATTTTTTCCATCAAGCTTGGTGTGTTATCGCCAGGATGCAGAATGATAAAGATAGTGGACTGTATTAATACATTTATTAAGTTTCCTTTTTTACACTCAACTCATAGTACTAAGATTGGCTAATTCTGAAGATTAATTTTGAAGAAACCGATTCGTAAATGAAGCTACATTTTGATGAGGCACAAATGTGTGCACTCAGCTACATTGAAAAACGTTGAGGCCTAAGGCCTAAATAATTGTCGCGACAACAAGAAAATGAAAAGGACAGAATCAGGCAGCAAACGTAAACGTCCGCTGCCAGCCAAGGCTCGTTGAACTGTATCGTTGTAAAAACATGATAAGAACGATTTGAAAGCGTACAGATTAGCCAACCTATGAATGCGAAAATTACCACACTAGTGTCCAGCCGCAGTTAATTACGTAGTTCATACGCACACTACGACGCAATTAGGAATCGTCTAGATATTCGACTGGCTATAAATACCGGTACTCAACGACGTTCAGTTTAGTATTAGGCGAATTTTTGACTGTGCGGTTCGATAGTATTAGTGCGATATATTTACAGAGCGGTTCGAGAGTTATTCTCGTGATATTACTGTGTACTTTCAAGTAGTTATTAGTGAAGTGTTGCTTTTTATAATCGGACGGTATAATTGTAATACAATTGAGTTTTAATATTAGTGGACATGTTATTGCGTGTGAACAATTTTCATTTGATTTGTTGTAGAGACTGTGTTGTTAATTACGAACTGTTTTACTGTAACAATTAAAAGTGCGATTAGTGACTTAATTGGTGTCTTGTACTTATTTTGTTTCCACTGTACTTATGACGATTGAGTAGACTGTCATAACAATATGTCTCAACTGAAGTCTTATATCATTAACCGTCAAAGTGTAAGAAATTAAATATATATAGAATGCAAAACTCAGGATCAGAATGTCCAAGTATCTAAAACAGCTGTCTTATTAAATTTAAGAAGTCACAATTTTGCATATCATATGAAGTTAGCATTTCATAAAATGCTGTGCAAAGAAGTATGTCTTTTTTAATAATTTCAAGAACTCATTTGTGTATAAAGTTTTGTGACATTCACTTCGTTATAAAGGAGAGAGTGGGAGATAGAATAATTACACTCAGAAAATAATTTCAACACTTTGGACTCTAACCACTTCAGTATATGCTACTGTGCCCTGTGCTTTTTTGTGAAAATTCTAAGTTACAAAAAAATCTCTTGACTTACTTTCATTCTTCATGAAAATACATGTTCCTTGTGAATATTGTATTTTGGCTGAATCTTTGTTATGGATATTTGTTAATAAGCTTAAGAGAATTATAGTTTCTTTTTATTCTTGTCCATCACTTTCAGATGGGAAATTGTGAACTAGATGAAGAGGCAGCTACACTATGCTACAGCCAAGATCAAGTGGCTATAGTCCGCTTATAGACGGGCCACTCTGTGGCACCACACAGTAGCACCACTCAGCGGCCTGTGTGAATTGGTTTGTGGCAGAGACGTGCAACTTTACATTTGCTCAGTTTTATTTAGTTTCTACATCAGTGTCATATGGATTCTGACGAGGAAGTTCTTCTTTCTCTTCTTGTCCGACGACGATGTTGATTCTGGATGCACCAGACAACGTGTGAACGGTTGATATTGGGACAGTTTTATACATAATTAGTGAGCTGAAAGCGGACAGTGCGAAATTTTTTAACTATTTTAGAATGCCGCAAAACACATTTTATCAGCTTCTTTATTTGCTACAATTTCACATACAGAGGCAAACACAAATATGAGAAGTATCCCTGCTGAAGAATGTCTTGTAATCACTTTGAGGTGAGTGATAATATTGATGTACAGTTACAAAACTATAGTGTTGCCAGATAAAAAATTAGCAGGAAGTGGTAGCATTGCTTACTTTCTTCTGTAAAATGATTGCTACAAAATATTAATGTTCAAACATAGGTATTTTCTTGCTCATAATACTAAAATTTATTTTATTTTAATATTACCATTACCAACTTAAATAACTTAAAACAATTATTATAATTTTTTTTGGCATTATAATATAATATTATATTATACTGTTAGCAAAACGTAATATTATTTTTGAACTTAGGGGAAGCCTTAATGCTCATCCCGATAAATTAAATTAATGTGCATATTTTAATATAGAAATGTTCATGTGTCTATTATTCATGTTACCAGTATTGTAAGTAAACTAAAAACTAAGCAGTGCCTCTGGTGGCAAATAAAACTATGTAAAGGTAACCATAGAAACTAATAAAAAATTTGCATAACTGTCAACGTCGTAATAAGAAAAATATTATTTTTCTTCCTTAAATGTCATCATTTCAAAAAAGGTTTAGAAGTTATATAGTTTGAAAAGTTTTATAAAACAGGTCCTATGCATTATTCTTGAACGTCTTCCAGATTTTTAATAAAAAATACAATTTTAACCATTTTTAGGGTGTTAACTAACTTTAAATAATTTTACCTAAATCTAATCAATTTTAAATTAGATAATCTGCTTTTTATCTTGAAAATTTCAACTTAATTGTTTTTTTGTTTTGTTTTGATTGGTCTCGATTGAGTTATTATGGAGACAAAGTTTGATTACACATGTATCCCCGTACACACAGGCAGACATCACTTCAAAAATGTAAGTTTTGATTATGGCAACCCTTAAAAACATATAGAAACGCCAAAATCTCAACTTTGTAACTCTGATCCCATTACAATACCTACATCTTACAGAAGAAAGTAAAAATTGCCCATACTTCTGAACCTGTGTCTCTAGCTATAACAGAGTAATTAATTCATCTGGTGTGTGTATGAAACTAATAATTATGTACTTTGCCAGTACATATACTGTAATTATTTCCACTAATAATTATTACAAAAGAAAATAATTTTTATTCATACAAACATAAACACTAATAAATTTGTATATGTACAATAATCTACAAATCCAAAACATAAATTTAACGTTAAAATTAGTTGGAAGTTATTAGAATTGTCTGGCAGCTGAAAAGCTGCACCAGATTTGGGAGACGCATAATCAGGTTGCACTGCTGGCAATTGTTTTGGGCCACTGAATGTGAGTAGTAAAGCTGGATTTCGGTATGGTGAGGTTTGAAAGAAGATGGACCTGCATTGTGTTTCCAAGTTAAAGATTACAGAGGTAGACTTGTGCATGGGGGGAGTAATAGAGACTTGAGATGGGCAGAGAAGGAAATGGGGTGTTGAATGAGGAAACTGCTGGCTTGCTAATGGTGGGTGTTGCTTATATCTGTGGAGTTTGTTTATAAATTCTCCTTGAACTTGGATTTTAGTGGTTTCCGGTATGCTTTTGAAGTGAGGCAGAAGGCAACGAGAAAATGTCTGAATCATTAACTTCTGTTGACTTTCATTCAATACTTTTTGCCAGCACTTGAAAGAGAAGCTGTTCTTCTGGAGTTGATTATTTTCTTTTTGAAAAGAAGAGTGAGGTGGAGTTTTAAGGACTTCTGAAACTAGAGTACCTTCCTCTGCTGGACCCTCTGAAGCTTCCCCTTCCTGCTGAGGCCTGGTTGGAATTAAGAAAGAGAATTGTTTATATAATTATAGTCTTTTCTTCCAGAGTGTGCGCAGAACCAGACTTCGTTTTCAGTTTTGATAATTCCCTTCTGAAGCAGTCTGAAACTTTTACATTTTCATTGCAAGTTCATAGCTGAAATAAAAAAATTCATGTCAGGACAGTAAGAATGTTTAACTTAAAATAGAGTGGTCTCTTAAAAATTTTCCACAAAAAATTTGCTGTATATGAGTAAAAACAACCGTTGTTATCACATTTGTTGCAACAATGTAAAAAAATGCCCTGAAAAACAACTTTGTCAAAGAAATGAAAGACACAAGTTGTCATAGTAATTTATTTTTGCAGGAACAATTGTTTTGACAGTACTCATCACCATCCTCACTATCCTACATTAACATATGTACAAAATAAGGCGTAATTTAAATAAATTTGGTTTGTAGTTTAATGATATAGAAGAAAATTTAAATGTCGAAGTTACTATGATATCTGAAATTTATAAATAGAACCTTGAATATTATCTGTGTGAAGATTACTATCTTTGTTTCTTTTTTACCATGTATCTTGGTACTGGGAGCTCATTCACAGACCTGCAGTATGTTTTCTAGTATGGTGTTTCCACTGCACAGTCGCCATTGATGTTTGTGAAAAGATTAGGAAGCATTTCCAATGCATCTGTTTTCCAGAACTAACACAAGAAGACTGGTTCAAGATTACAGATAATTTTTTTTCGTCCTGAGTCAATTTTCCAAACAGCATAGGAGAAATAGGCCGAAAACACGTGTGGCCGATTCAACCAACAGGCAATGGATCTGAATACTTTTGTTATGAGAAGTATTTTTCCATTGTGTTTGTGGTTATGCGATTCTAATTAGATTTCTTTTCATTGGCATCAGTTCATATGGTATGGCATCTGATTCTTCAATATAGAAAAAAAACAATGAAGGAATACTGTTCAAAAAAATTAAGGAAAGCACATTGAACATTCCAAATGATAGACTGATATCAGTATTCCATTTACTTCCATTGGTGACAAAGCCTTTAGCCTTTCCTCCATTTGTTAAGACCATATAGGCAAAAGAAAGTATTTAACTACAGACTGTCATGAGTAAGACACTATGTAGAATGTTCCTCTGGCATATATCTTACGGATAAGTGGCGTGTCTTCCACAAACCATTAGACATAAATGTTTGAAATGCTAAAACCGTCATGAAGCATGCTCTGGACTCCATATATTTGTAAGAGAAAGAGATGGTGTAGATTTTGAAAACACGGTGGATGTTACAGGACTGGAAGAAGATTGACCTGGTATACAACCAGGGTGTCCATGGTCAGCTTTATAATAAGAGAAACGTTTGCTGAATTCTTTCGTACTTAAGAAGGGTCAGTGCCATGGCAAGATAAGATGATACATTAATCTTTTTCTCAGAAACCTAGCCTGATACTGTTTTACTATCTAACCATAGTCTTAATCAATAATATTTTAATAGTTTATTTTGTGTATTATTCAAAATGTGTTTTTATCTAAAACATATCAGTCAGTGGAAATATTGGTTTGAAAATAGAAAGTGAAGATTGTTTGTTAGCCACATCTAATTTGTTTCAAAGATTTTGATAGGTTTTGTTCCCCACGTTACACCCACATGCACTCTCTTTACCTCCCTCCCTCCCTCCCTACATCCTTCTCTCTCTGTCTCTCTCACACACACAGTTTTATATTTATAATTTTTTATGGTGTAATACAACAGTTATTAAGAGAAAATTGTTACAAGCTGTACTATCATAATGAAATTGACAGTTTATTATTCGCTCGAGTGGCTAAGCAAAGAGTTTAGTAGGAGTACGTTGCCTGATTAAGAATTAAGAATCTCAAAAGATACCAATAAAAGAATAATTTATTTCACTATAAGTAGATTACTTGATTTCTTATTTGTCACAATGCTACTAGTTGATTTTGTATTTTTCTGTTTTACAATAATTACTTTCATTTCCTTTTAACATTAACTCTTCTAAGACTCTATTCTTTATTTCTTTATAATAATAGCTCTTTATTCAGTTTAACTGTTTATTTAAAAATTTTGCTCTTTTATTCAGTTTAAACGCTTTATCAACTTTAGATACAATTATGAATTAATTTACTACTTTACCTAGTTTTATGAGTCAATGATTCGACGAGCCCACCACAGACAATGTGCCATACTGCAACCCTCTGGTATTGATAATCGTTCGGATATTTTACTCCGTTTATATACTGTTCATTTATTTACCAAGTGAAACTTATTTAGAAATGTTTTAAGGGTGACGAGTTTAGCCTAAACACACTTTAACTTGTAAAAGGGAAGCCTCTAGGAGATTTCTCTTTCAGTGGAAACTTTGAATTGGAACAGCTATTGGAGTAACCGCCTGCAGTGATTGGCTTAAGTCAAGGACAATGAGTCTATAAGGACTTAGTGCTCCTTGTTTCATTTTCTTCTATTCATTTATATGCTATCTTCTAAAGGCATATTGTCTAGTTCATCAGCTTCTAAATCTACAGTAGGTTTTGTCTTATTCTTTTTGAAAGTAACAGGAAGAAGTTTGAACTCTCTCCTTTTCTTTTTAAAACACAATTTGTCTACTCTAAAATACTATAAGAATAATTAAAACAGTAATTGATACATAGTGTATTGGTTCAGGAACATAATTATCAGGTTCATATTGCATCTTCATACCATCTAACATGTTTAATTTTATTCTTGCTCCTTTAGATCATGAAATCTATTAGTTACGTATATCAAGTGATTATTATCATTAGCCATCTTTTTAGAGATTATATCACACATTTCATTACTAATATTTAACTTGTGAGCTTTTGCAGTAGGTATTTTTATTACATCATATACATTAAGTTTCTTAACTGATCTATAGGCTACTCTACTGTAAATGGTGAACGTTGATCCAACCGTCTGCCATTTAGCTGGTAACGTTAGTATTCCAGTTCCTTGTAGCCATCTGTGCCGTCATGTTCTGGATGTTCGTCTGGTCCAAGGCAGGTGACGGTGAGACTTTCTTCTTTCGTAATTACAAACAGCCATCCACATGTGCCTGGAATTTCCATCCACAATGACGTTCCGATGTGTTGTGTGTTATCCTCATGTTGCATCTGTGTAGCGGCGGCGTCACTCCCTTTTGAAGATGATTTCACAGGTCTCAAGTCCGGAACTTAGGTGATTAACAACGGTCGGTTTATTGCATATTTTCATGCTGCTGCCCTTGCAGTCATAGGACCTGTATCTGAGTCATAGGAATGAAATGCTGTTCACTTATGGATATGGCAAAGAAATGTATTCCCAGATTAATGAAGGTGTAAAGGAAATTTTCTTTGGCTTTTGGAGTAGGTTTAGGTATAGGCAACACTTCATACAAGTTGTAAGTTCAGTCAACATGTTTAAGAGGAATTCTTATGAAAGTTCGGATGATGTGGTCATCCACAAGCCAAGCCATTGCTTCGGTAAATTCATAATACTAGAATATTGTTTGAGGAGTAACCACTATAGGTAGTGTGGAACCAATTCTTAGCTTAATGAATATAGTAAATAAATAAGTACTAAGAGCTTCAGGTGATATTAGCATTGTACTTAATTTCCCTTGTCTCATAGCATCGATCCCTAAATAAAATGTGGTTTTTCCTGGTCTATATTGTTACACACAATTTCAATGAATTTCAGGGCATCCATAGCCCTGGTGTTGCGGTTTGGAAGCTCTTGAAGAATCGCGAGTTATTCCAAAGACGCTAATAAGGAAGGCTGGACTGTTTGTTAGAAAGAAGTGGACTGTATTTGAGATATTGAACATGCGTTTATTGAATAATTTGGTTTGTTAGTTACGATCGGCACGTGCGGAAGCATTTGAGGCGATAATGCCCGAGATTAATTTTGAATGAAATCGTGGTCCATTGCAGATGGACGCAGGTAGACGATTAAAGTGAAATGTTATAAATGCATGCTGTATAATAGCCAAAAGCCGCGGCTGTAAGAGAAGTGTTTAACGAGAGTTGCGCTCGGAGTCGTGTTATAAACTAAACTAATACTGGCTTGCAGTCGGCTAGGCTGGCCGATTGCAAGGTTTGATAAAAGCGTGACGTCATCCGCGCGTGCCGTGCAATGTTAGTAGGCTGCTTACAACTGACAAAACAGTACAAAGTTTAAACATACTGCCCGCCAAAATCGGGACGATTTTGTACATTAACGGTTAAATTGAACAATATAATAATTAGACTTACATGTCGTAAGCGATACAATAATTGGCGCACTGGCCAGAGAGCAATGACATAATGGACATAATATAAATTCAATTAACAATCACCAAGCATACAATAAATTGATAACACCATAAAAATACAATAATTTCCCCATGATATTGACATAACAACCCCAATGAATTTCATAATGTTTTGACCCTTAGAAAATACAATACATATATAGAATAATTGCCACTATAACTGACACTTGTGGTTCTCAGAATTTGAATCACACAAACACATTAACGATACACAACATTCATAATAATTGATAGTACATATGAGACACAGTCACTATTTCTGTAATAGCTAGCGACACTTAACAATGTTACAATGCTTATGATACAATTGACTTGTATGCTCGCCCCGGGGAATGTCCCGGGCGTGTTCCATGTAATGTGACACGCGCACACCCATGCATACACACACACACACACACACACCGAAAGGCACGCAAACGACTAGCTTGTTGCCACCGGAAGGGGGCATAATTTGTGGATGGGTCGGCGTAAGATACCTAGCGCGGTGCGTACTTCTGCGACGCGTACTAAGGAATCTTGACCCGGAAAAACATTGGTAATTACCCCACGCTTCCATTCTAGAGGGGGGGAATTGTCATCCAAAATGAGGACAAGTTGTCCGACCTTCAAATTTTTAAATGGGGTGCGCCATTTGTTGCGCTGCTGCAGCTGGTGCAGATAATCCCTAGACCACCGTTTCCAGATGGTCTGCGTAAATGTTTGGAGCAGAAGCCATCTGCCCAAATGAGTATTATTGCCTTGTGTATAGTCGGGTTCCGGAAGTGCCGTCAGTGGAGCACCGACCAAAAAATGAGCGGGTGTTAAGGGTTCAGGGTCTCTAGCATCGTCGGACACGGCGCATAACGGGCGTGAATTAAGGCAAGCCTCAATTTGAGAAAGAAGGGTAGAATATTCCTCAAAATTCAAGATCGTACTGCCAATTACGCGACGTAAATGGAATTTAACACTCCTTACACCACTTTCCCACAAACCACCGAAATGAGGGGCTGAAGAGGGGATAAAGGACCATTTGATGCCGTGGAGACCGCAAAACTCCAGAGAAGATTGTTCAACTTCCTTGGAGGTTAAAAATTTGTACCAATCATGCAACGTGTGGTTGGCACGACGAAAATTCGTGCCATTATCCGAAAATATTTGCGCGGGAATACCTCGGCGCGATATGAACCTTTTTAAAGCCGCTATAAAGGCGTTGGAAGTAAGATCCGACACCAATTCTAAATGGATGGCCCTAGTACACATGCATATAAATAGAGCGATATATGCCTTGGTCGTGGACTTAGAGCGCTGCCCGCCATGGCGCAAAAACACCGGACCTGCGTAATCCACGGCCGACTGTGAGAATGGCCTTGACGGCGTGACCCTAGAAGAGGGTAATTGACCGAGTAATTGATTCGCGCCTTTAGCCCGGAAACGAAAACAAGTGACACACTTATGTATCACTGAGCGGATATAGGACTTATCGTGTATGATCCAATACTTACGCCTAAGCGAAGCTTGAGTTGATTGCACTCCAGCGTGCAACAAACGGATGTGTTCGTATTCAATTATTAATCTCGTGAGATGAGAGTGCGGGTGTAAAATTATTTGGTGTTTAGTCTCGTAGCTAAGTGGGGAGAATTGCAAGCGTCCACCCACTCTTAAAATGCCTGATTTATCCAGGAATGGGTTGAGAGCAAGAATTTTACTACTGCGTGGAAGGCACCGGTGTGCCTCAAGTTCCCTAACCTCTACGTCGAAATGCAACTTCTGAGATTGCCGGACAAAAACCAAGAGCGTGTCAGACAATTCTTGAGCCGACAAAAAGGACGTGTCTCTTTCAACCACCGCGAGCCTAGAATTGCGAAGAAATCGACGGCAGTATGCGAAGACGCGAATAAGCCTCGTAAGAGATGAATAGTTTTCAATGTAACTATGTGTTGAGGACGCGACAATTAGTAAGGTTTGAGCCTGCTTGTGACGCTCCTCTTCAATGTCGGGAAAGGTACAGGGAGTATTAATGTCGAACGCGCTGACCGGCCATGAGGCCGCATCACGAGCCAACCAGGAGGGACCATGCCACCATTGAGCATGACAGTGCAGACTACGAGGGAGGCAACCGCGCGATAAAACGTCAGCAGGGTTGTCATTCGATACTACATGACGCCAAGTTCCCCTGCAGCTAACAAGACGCTGTATTTCTGCGACACGGTTAGCCACAAATACCTTCCAGCGGGAAGATTGCTGATGTATCCAGTACAACGCTATCATCGAATCCGAATAAAGATATAATCCGTCAAAATTGTAATCGACGGCATTTAAAACCTTGGACGTTAATTGAGCCAACAATAAACAAGCACAAAGTTCAAGTCTAGGAAGCGTTATCTGTTTCAGCGGAGCGACCCTAGATTTAGCACACAACAAGTTTGATGATATGGCGCCGTTCGAATAGACCGCCCGCACATAAATGCAACACGCGTAACCTTTAACCGAAGCGTCGGCGAATCCGTGCAGCTGCAATGAACTAACTGGGCAACTGTTCGAACTCTTAACCGACCTCGTAATCTCAAAATGAGTGTCGGAGACTAATTGGGTGTATAATTCCGACCATTGATTGGCTAGTGACCCGGACAAGGGTTCGTCCCAATCAGTGCCCGCCAACCACAACTGCTGCACGAAATGCTTGCAGCAAAATGTGATGGGAGCAATTAGACCTAGTGGATCATAGATCCCGGCAATGATTGATAACACGCTTCTCTTGTTGAGAACGGTTAGATTGTCATCACCCCTAACGGTGTACAAAAAGTTATCCCCCTCAACATTCCACTGTATGCCCAAGGTACGCACGTTTTGACCCTTGCTGAAGTCACGGGTTACTTGGGCGCGAAGAGTCATAATCTTATGGTGGTTAGAGAACCATTTGTGTAACGAAAAACCATACCTCCTCAACAACTTCTCGATCTCGCCTTTCATTTCAGCTAAGCTGTTCGGATCATCCGAACTCGTTATGAGATCGTCTACGTAAAAGTCATTTGCTATGGCCTTAGCAGCGGTAGGGTAGTCGGCTTTGTTTTCATATGCTATTTGAGCCAGACAACGCGTAGCAAGGAAGGAGGCACTAGCAGTGCCATATGTAACCGTCCTTAACGCGTAATGTCGCAATTCCTTATGCGGTGCATCACGCCAAACAATGCGTTGCAAGTTTGAATCCTTAGGATTAACAATGATCTGGCGATACATCTTTTCAATGTCCGCAATAAGTACGTATCGGTGGGTGCGGAACCGAACCATTATCGAAAACAGATCCTGCTGGATCGTAGGACCGACCATTAAAGTGTCGTTAAGGGACAAATTATTGGTGGTTTTAGCGGATGCGTCAAATACCACGCGCAATTTAGTGGTTAAGCTAGAGTCTTTGAAGACTGCGTGATGGGGCAGATAAAAGATCTCTGACCTGTCAAGCGACAGATCGTATTCATTAAGCGGCGACATGTGGCCAAGTCTTAAGTAGTCACTCATGAACTCACTATAATCCTTGTAAAGGGTAGGGTTCTGCTTGAATTTGAATTCTAACGATTGGAATCTTCGTATTGCTCCGCGGAGAGAATCTCCCAAATAAGATTTATCAGATCTGCGGGGCAGGGATACCACGAATCTCCCGTCGCGATTGCGGCTAGTGTTTTTCACGAAATGCCTTTCACACGGTGAGTCCTCAGATCGGGTTTCGCGACTAGAGATTTCCTCCAACTTCCAAAATTCCTTTAGTTGCGAGGAAACCTGATTATCATCCTTACAGACCATAAATGAAGAAACCGTTCTAGTCATGTCGACGTTGAATGGTAAGTCACCGGCCAAAATAAATACTAACTTGGTTTCCTGAATTATAGGAAAGTGTGGTCCGCGCGTATATTTCACAGGTTCAATTAATTGTAGAAAATATTGAGCGCCGATTAATATATCGACTTGCGATGAGCAATGTGGGTGAGGATCCGCCAGGAATATGCGCTTGGGTAAATTTAAAGAGGTAAGATTGAATGACTCCGCCGGTAAATTATTAGTTATACTGGGTAATACGGCACAATGTACGTTTAACGTGAAGGGTTTATAGCGTGAATGTAGCCTTACATTAGTGCTGAAGTCAGCCTGGGAAAGCGAGTTGTTTATACCCGTGATGGGCAATTGCGATTTAACTAATTGGAGGCCCAACCTGCGGGCGAAATCCATTGTGCAAAAGTTCGCTTGAGAACCGGAATCCAGTAATATCCTAACGGGAAATTTTTTGCCGACCTTATTGTATGTCATACAGACGGCGGTAGATAACAATACCGATTTATTGGTCTGTGATTTCAGTGAGCACTGGTTGTTAACAGAAGTTACGTCCCTGTTGGGGACATGAATCATGGTGTGGTGACGCCTAGAACATTTTTTACACGAAAATTTGGAGGGACATTTTGAACCCTCGTGTCCCGAACGGAGACAGTTTAAGCAAAGTTTGTTTTTAAGTAACGCATTTTTTCTATCAGGGATAGACAGCGATATAAATTGTGGGCAATCGCTAAGTCTATGCTCACCGTTACATAGCCTGCATAAATTATTTCTAATATGTGAGTGGAATGCGCCCTTTGGATTGCTTATCTGTTTAACTGACTTGCGATAAGGAGACTTATCGCTTTTGTTCAACCTGCTCGTTGGGCTAGTCGCGTTATCGATATTTTGCAGTAGTTTCCTACGTGAATTTAAAAAATTTATAAAATTATTAAAATCAGGGAGTTTATGCTCCGATAAACTCTCTTTCCACAAACGTAAAGTATAACTGTCAAGTTTTTTGGCTAGATAATTTACGACAATAATTTCAAACGTGTTGACTGGCAGTTTGAGATTATTTAAAGCGTTTATATTTGCAGAGATTTGATCAATAAATTGCGATATGCTACCTTGGGATTCCTGCTGAACTAATGGTACGTCTAGGACATTCCACACGTGGTGAGCGGAGACAATCAGCTTACTATCATATCTATTCCTCAACAGATCGATAGCCACCGCGTAATTTTCATGTGTTATGGGTAATGATTTTATTACGTTAAGCGCCTCGCCATGTAATGACGAGTGCAAATAATGAAGCTTCTGTATATCTGTCAGGTCTGTTCTGACATGAATTAGTTCCATAAAAATATGGTAATAATGTTGCCATTCCACAATACTACCCTCGAACCGTGGTAATTTTATTGGTTCCAATTGAATGGGGGTTGTTTTAGGCTGTTTACCATCAGTATTAATTAGTGGTTTTTGGTTCAAGTGCTCAGATTGCTCCAACAAGTGTTGCAATTTACATTCTATAGCACAGAGATCGTCCTCCGTTTGCACTCTATCACTTGTTGACGCAACGTCTGCTTCCTCAGCCTCGATTTGTGACTGTATCTCGTCATATTTGGTGGATAATTCCATCAAATGACGCAGTTTTATTTTGAGCGCATGAGGATCGCTGTTTAACAAATCAAAATTATCCGCGAAGGTATTTATTCGGGATATTGAGGCCTTAATTGTACCTCGTTTTTTTATCAGAGCCCTTACATCGGCCATTATTACAGTTTGAGATAAAAAATGGAAAGATATTTAGAAACAATTGAGCATCGAGCATGTGAACCACAAACTTAATTTTGAATGAGTTTAAATACGTTTGGTAGCTAGCGATCGTTGGTTTGAACATAAACTTACTCTCTCTAACTAATCAAACTCGTTGGCAGTTAAATTATTGAAATTATAAATCTAAATGATTACAAAGTATAGCTTTATCTTTAAAGTTCTGACTGATAATGAGCTGCCAACCATCTATTAATTTATATTATGTAATAAGTTAATTGTTTATATAAATATGTCAAAAATACACACTGGGTGAAATATTATTAAAAATAAATCAAATATAGGTAAAGTTTATAGTCACGTGGCCGTCGATCCATTCGTGATGAAGCTGGCTTCGATCCCGTTTGGAGCTGCTACACCTCCTGTCTCTGCCGGTTAGCCGTTGCCTCATGTTGTACCCTCCATCATTTAAAGCTGTGGAATCTCGTAAATGTTGTCCTGTTTCGTCCCGTCGTCTCTGGTCTACTGCTTGGCTGAATCTTGTCGAGATGACTGCGACGTGCTTCACGATAATGGTGTCGCTCAGGACGAAAATGATGCCCGTCTGTGGTGATTAACTTCAGATTGGTTTTTCCAGAAATGATGTATATAAATAAATGTTGTCGCCTGTGTACTCAGGTATGAGAAATCTGTGCCGTTGGGACCAAAAATGATGTAGTTTGTTTTGGCCTGAAAATATGAAATCCTGCCTGATTGGACCAAAAATGATGTCGTTTTTGGCCTGAAATGTGAAATCCGGTCCGGTGGGACCAAAAATGTTGCGGTTTGGAAGCTCTTGAAGAATCGCGAGTTATTCCAAAGACGCTAATAAGGTAGGCTGGACTGTTTGTTAGAAAGAAGTGGACTGTATTTGAGATATTGAACATGCGTTTATTGAATAATTTGGTTTGTTAGTTACGATCGGCACGTGCGGAAGCATTTGAGGCGATAATGCCCGAGATTAATTTTGAATGAAATCGTGGTCCATTGCAGATGGACGCAGGTAGACGATTAAAGTGAAATGTTATAAATGCATGCTGTATAATAGCCAAAAGCCGCGGCTGTAAGAGAAGTGTTTAACGAGAGTTGCGCTCGGAGTCGTGTTATAAACTAAACTAATACTGGCTTGCAGTCGGCTAGGCTGGCCGATTGCAAGGTTTGATAAAAGCGTGACGTCATCCGCGCGTGCCGTGCAATGTTAGTAGGCTGCTTACAACTGACAAAACAGTACAAAGTTTAAACACCTGGATCGTTTTATCATGACGTCTTCTACTTTCTTGACTCCTTTAGATTTAGGTTTTGCAGTTGCTTAAGATAGTCCTCAGTTCTTAATATAACAGCTTGGTTATTTTTGAAGTTGCACATCATTTGATTGATAGCAGTTAACGTATTCTTGACTACTGTTATTTGGTCTTTCTCTATCTGGTTTATGCGATGTTGATTACTATCAAGTGGGCTTCATTTTTCATTAAAGTTTTCGGCATCGTCACCATCCTTGGTCCTGAATAATGTTTTCAACTCAAATCCAACAGTATTAAAGATTCCCCGTTTAGACTGCGCGATAACAATATCGTTAACTCCAACAATATCGTATAACTGCTTGGACCTTTTTAGTTCTGAGCTTGATAGCTTTACATGACTTTTCAAAGTAAGGTCCAGCCCAAATCTTTAAGTCAATGGTGTTGTGCAGAACCACGGTTTCCTCCTATATCAAATTAATCTGGCTGAGTTTAGCTTCGAGTTCCCTTAAGTCAGTGTCTACAGCAATAAACCAGTGCTCTGAGGTGAGTAAAAACTGGTACTGCTTGGCAAAGTATAATCCTGGTTTATCCTCTAGGAGTTGTATGTCGTATCGTCGGCCTTGTGCTCCATCATGAAGGTGAATAACATCATTATCTGGAATGAGACGTTGAAATTTTAGTTCCTTTCTCTGAAAGGTTTAATTCTATTTACATGTACCTTTAGCATACATTTACCACACTTTATAGTAACATTTACATTATTATTATTTATTTCAGTAATGGTATAGGATCCTATTCATGGTTTAGCCAGTTTCTTGCTTTGACTTCATCTAACTAACGGTAGGTGTAATAGAACTTTGTCTCCAACGTTGTATATTTTCTCCCTAGCCTTTATATTGCATTTTGCTGATATAAAAAGAGTAAAATTATTAATTAAAGAGTTAAACTGAATAAATAATTATTATTATAAATAAATAAAGAAGATAGAGTCTTAGAAGAGTTAATGTTAAAAGGAAATGAATGTAATTATTGCAAGACAGAAAAATACAAAACAACTAGTAGCATTGTGACAAATCATTGCTCTATTGATCTAATAGTTCTGTAATGTTCGGCAGTGGGTGAGCGTTGTCTTTGGTGACCTCATTTAATCTTCTATAGTTAGTACAGAGTCTGGTGTAATAGAACTTTGTCTCCAACGTTGTATATTTTCTCCCTAGCCTTTATATTGCATTTTGCTGATATAAAAAGAGTAAAATTATTAATTAAAGAGTTAAACTGAATAAATAATTATTATTATAAATAAATAAAGAAGATAGAGTCTTAGAAGAGTTAATGTTAAAAGGAAATGAATGTAATTATTGCAAGACAGAAAAATACAAAACAACTAGTAGCATTGTGACAAATCATTGCTCTATTGATCTAATAGTTCTGTAATGTTCGGCAGTGGGTGAGCGTTGTCTTTGGTGACCTCATTTAATCTTCTATAGTTAGTACAGAGTCTGGTCCTAGGAGTTCCATCAGTGATTTTCTTAGAAACAATTATGGTAGGCGCATTTCACGGCAATACACTTTCTCTTATAATAGTGTTAGATTTTAATTCGGCTACCACCTGTTTCTGTGCCTCTGGTAATCGATAAGGTTGCTGGTTAATGGGTGTTTGATCTGGGTCTACCAGAATTTTGTGTTTTACAGTATTTGTATGTGATAAGTACTGCCCCAGTTTCCTAAAGATATATGTTTATATTTGACACAGTTGCATAAGCTTTTCTTTTTCTTCTGTATTCAGGTATCCCATTTTTAGGTTAAAATCATTGTAAGGTTCAGTTTTTACAGAAAAAATATCCACTGTTCTTCTCGCACAATCAGTAGTCGCCCCTAGCTTATTTAATAGATCTATTCTTATTAAGCGCCAGCTTGTAATTCAAAGGTCATTGGTACTATGTGAACCGTATGTGTTATAATTGAATTGTATATTTTTATATGGCAATCTGGTTTCCCATAAGTTGTTATTTTCCTGCATATTCCAGTTAGTTCTAGTTTGCAGCCAGCGTCGCTGTATATATCTACATTATCATGTGAGCTTTCAGTTTTTAAGATAGTGATGTCCGAGCCCATGTAATTAACATTCTAGAGGTTTTATTCTTGGCTTCTTCGATTTCTAAACTTATGTATGCTTTGTTATTTTGTAGTCTCTAAACTTCATCGGTTCCGACCCACGTTGTGAGAGGTACAGGGCTGTTACTGATCGTTTCCCAGCAGCCTTATTCCCATTTATTTCTATTTAGCAGTCCTTAATACTTTACGAATTGCTTGATTACTTTGTGATGAGAATCTCTAGCGAAATGCCCTATACAGTTTATAGCTTGTGTCTGATATTGTGGCATTTGAAACAACGATCATTATCAATTTTTTTCGTCTGTCTAAAGCCCTGTCTTCTTGAAATTCTAATTCTAACATTAGAGCATCTTTCACAGCTTCATTAAATGAACTAGTTTTTCCGATTAGCAAAATATTTTTAAATGGTTCAGACACTCCTTTGGTGAAACTTGTATACATACGTCTTTCAGTACTTAATTTGGCCATTTTACTGTCTATGCCATTTTTACATAATGATATTATTAACTTATGTCCTATTTTTTCGACTCTGTCCGTGAAGTGAATGTTTTCGTTTGGTTTTTGTCTAATGCTAATTAACTGATCTTCTAAAAATGACTCACTCTCTTGTTTGTCAGTTCTGTTACACAAATATTCTTTTAATTAATTTCATGTTTCGATATCTGAGCTGCTGTATGGCGGCTCCTATTTCCCCCTAAGTCTGATTTTAGCGATTTGCAAATAATTATTATGTTCTTCTGGTTTTACATTTTGTAAAACAAAACAAACCCATTGATATATGATTGCAAGTCTATATTCTTTTCATAGCTCTCTCTCTCTCTCTCTCTCTCTCTCTCTCTCTCTCTCTCTCTCTCTCTCTCTCTCTCTCTCTCTCTCTCTCTCTCTCTCTCTCTCTCTCTCTCTCTCTCTCTCTCTCTCTCTCTCTCTGTATATATATGTTTCAACTCTAGAGCGGTATACTTACTTCATGAGAGACATTATTTTGACTTTTTTTTCTACTTAGTACTTTATTTTAATCTATTTCATCAAGTGTTCCACACTAGGTATATAATGGTTATGTATGTATTTTCTCCTTACTTCTTTCTTGAGTCTTCTGTCTGGGATATTTGAGGTCTTTTTGGCGACCTCACGCCACACAAGTGTACTATCTTCTTTAGGGTATCTTTCAGGCGTACCCCACACATGACACCAACTTTTGTTACCAGCTGTACTGTGATAATGAAATTGACAGTTTACTATTCCCTCGAGTGGTTAAGCGAATAGAGTTTAGTAACCTGATTAAGAATTAAGAAACTCAAAAGATACCAAGAAAAGAATAATTTATTTCACTAAACTTGATACAACACAATGATTATCTCGATTATCCAATGATTTGTCACAATGCTACTAGTTGTTTTATATTTTTCTGTCTTACAATAATTACATTCATTTCCTTTTAATATTAACTCTTCTAAGACTCTATCTTCTTTATTTCTTTATAATAATAATAATTCTGTTTCAGTTTAACTCTTTAATTAATAATTTAACTCTTTTATTCAGTTTAAATGCATTATTAACTTCTTTAGATACAATTATGAATTAATTTACTACTTTACTTAGTTTTACAATGAGTCAATGATTTGACGAGCCCACCACAGACAATGTGCCATACTGCAACCCTCTCGGATTGATAATCATTTGTATATTTGTATATTTTACTCTGTTTATATTGTGGATTTACAAGCAGAACGCACTAAGTCAGATATTTTCAAAAATGGTTTTATTCAACTACTGTGTCTATTAAGTCATTGCTCTTATACAGCAAGAAAGCATTAAGTCGGGAAAGTTGGGAAATAGTTTTTTTTTAATGATGTAAGTCTTACTAAGTCATAAAAAGCAGATTTTGTACAAGAAAAAAGCACTAAGTTACTTAGTGCCTTTTTCTTGTAAATCTTTCTTTAGTGTAATGTTGTCTAACTTGACTTTATGCTATTAATTGCAGTTATAATAACCAAGTTTTCTTTAAGTTACTCTGGTGAGTTTTGAAGTATTATTTCTGAGTTTTTAATGTTTTAGTTTCCTATTTAAGAATAGAGAAAAAAAGATTTCAAAGTAAAGGTGAAATGATTTTAACATCATTATTCTGGTAATAATTTTGATATTTGACTGTCAGATGATGCTGATTTTGAACCTGACCCTATACTTTCATCTGATTATGGTAAAAAAAACTGATCTTCTTAAACGGCTATGATTACCACTCAGTAGTCTACAGAAGCTGCATGTACAAATGGAAATAGAGTTGTTCAAAGTGGTACCAGAGTTCTATCTTTTATCAGCAGCACTAATAACAGCAGTATTCAATCTAAAACTAGTCAAAGATGGAGGAAAAGTACCTTAGGCAACTAGAATCATGCTGAAAATAAAGAAAACAGAAACAATTCTCAACCTTATAAAAACTACAAGGGTACTGTACAAAACGTGAAATGTCTACTGCCTGTGCATTGCACTAAATGTTCAATTAGTTGTAATAAATTTACTGTGACAGATAGAGAAAAAATTGTTGGAAGTACTGGGTTCTTTCAATATTTGAAAGAAAGAAATACTTTTGTATGAGGATAAGCTTCAAATTGTAAAAGCAGGTAGGCCCCCAGCCATCTCTTCCAGAAATTAAAATTGAACATAAAGAAAGGAACACAATGTATACAAGATGTTTTAGTGAAACCAATTACAAAAAATACCCGTGGTTAACAGGATCAAGTAAAACTAATAAACTGTATTGCGGGGCGTGTTTATTTTTTTGTACAGATACAAGTCCTTGGAATAAGATGGGATTTAACAATTTAAATTATTTAGTAACAGCTTGTGGTATACATCAGAAATCACTTAGTCATATACGAGCATTTAATACATTACAAACATTCGGTTTTCAACGAATTGGTCATTCCTTCAATTTATAGAAGAAGACTGCTGACAGTCTACATAACAAGAAAGTAAAGGAAAATAAAATTGTTTTAAGGCGACTGATTGATGCAGTAACATTCCTAGGGAAGCAAGAATGTCCATTTAGGGGCCACAGTGTGTGTAGCGATTCAACAAATAAAGGGATGTACATAGAACTTTTGGAATTTTTATCAACATATGATCAAACAATAGCGAACCATTTAAAAAAAACGGCAACAGTTTTTAGAGGAACTTCACCTTCCAACATGTCACCAAAGTTGTAGATGATTTACAGTGTTCAAAAAAACGTGTAGCCCAAACGTTCGATGGAGCAGCTGTTGTGGGTGGTCATGTATCTGGACTTCAGACCTTGGTAAAAAGTAAATACCCATCAGCAACTTTTATTGATTGTTATAGTCACATACTGAATTTGGTTTTGTCAAAGTCGATAAAGTGTGTAGCAGAATGCAAACGGGTTTTCATTTTTTCTGTCAAGACTACCTAGCTTTTTTTCACATTCTACAGGTCCCAAAACTGCTCTAAAAAACTTTATGGAGAAGAAACTACCAGGAGTGGCACCAACAAGGTGGAATTTCTCATCAAGACTTGTAAATACTGTCTAAGAATATAGACGGCCTCTTATTATGTTTTTTTCATCGACTGAAGAAAGCTCTGTTTGCTTTTTGCGTAAATTTGACACTAGATTTCTTCTTCTTAGTCTCAGCAAAATATTTGCAATTTCTGATGTTTTGTTTGATATATTGCAAAATAAATGTATGGATATATCTTACTGCATCAACGAAGTCAATGAATTCTACAGTTATGTACAGAAAATTAGAGATGAGGATTTTGTTCTTGTGTGGCTACAAGTAATGCTGAATATGAAGATCAAGATTATGAACCAAGACACAAAAGACAGAGAAGTGATGACCGCTCCAAATAGCAGCATATTTTTAATGAAATTCTGGATACATTGATGTGTCAGATAGAATTCAGATTTTAATCCCAAAAGGATCTTAAATTCGTGTCTTTATTAGATTCAAACAATTTTGATACATTTTGTAACAGTTTTCAAGAAAATTTAATAGTAGAACTTAAAGAACCATATGCTACACACTTTGACCGTATTTGACTCAAAAATGAACTAAATGTGCGTTACAGTCTAGATGAATATAAGAAAAAATCTATGAGTGAGATTACTAATTATATGAAACTCAATAATTTGGATATAGTATTTAGCAAAGTGTACAAACTGGCAGAATTAATATTGACATTCCTGCCTACAACTGGAACTGTTGAAAGAAATTTCTCCGCTCTGAAGAGGATTAAGACGTACTTCAGAGTCACACAAGGACAGGTCTGGTTGAGCAACTTGGCTGTTATATCTATTGAGAAAAACATTCTACTGGATATGAAAAAGTGGTTGGAAGAAACATTTTATGAAATCATGATTCATAAATTCACACAAAAGAAGAGAAAGCTGGAGCTCTTGTTCAAATAAACTATTCAAGGAAATAAGTTAATGATAAATTATTTTTATTTTACAGTTGTATGTAGGCCTACCTTAATATTGTCTTTGTAATGATACAGTTTGATAACTAATATTGAAGTATAAGTCGTTATATAAATAAGAATACATTGTCATGTTACAGTAGAGCCTCACATCAAAGGGCCTGCAAATGAATGAGAGGAACCCCCTTCAGGGGGGGAGACCTATCCTAAGTGTTGAACTCAGCATACGCCACTGCATGAATTACTTTGTGAAAGCATTATCAATTTCAAATAGTCACTACTTCAGAAAACAACGAAGAAGAAGAATTTAGATTCCAAATTGCCAATAAATTAAAATGATTTTATGTTTTATTTTTATTATAAGAAAAATATGTACGAATTGTAAAACGAAAGACACCAGAGGGTGTAGAAAATAAAGGTGAACAAAAGGTTAAAACACCGTGACAAAGTGAAGAAAGTGCAATTACTATAAGTAAAAAGTGAATAGCTCTTTTTGTAATTACAATAAAGAAGTGTAATTTACGTATAGTAAACATATAAAAATTAGCGATCGATTGAGCATCAAGTAGTGTGAAACAGACTTCGTAATTCGCGAAGATAGGGGAAATTAGTGAATTGAACCAGAGTGGGGGTAAAGACTAATACAGAGTCATACTTGGTAAACGATAATATCCAATTCGCTGTGCAAACTCCCAGTAAAGCAATTAAAACAGTAACACGATTAAAACACAGCATTTGTGACGAAGATATGCACAACAATTATCAACCAAAGGGTAGTGATAACAATAATTGTAACTATAATTATAAAAACTACAGAGATTATCATAAACGACGCATGAAAAAACGGTCAACTGTTTATATAGGCTGCATACAAACTGTTAGTATGGAACGCATTCGTGACGAGAGAATAATGGAACGTGCGGAGAGAAGAGAGAGAGAATTCGTCTGGTCAGGTCATCGGATACAATTCTCACCGTATGAACAAGTGAATTACACGGTGAATACAGACGTTGACACAATTAGGGTGAGAAGCGGAAGTTGTTAGGTGTCGGCGACTATACTACAAGGAAACAATGCCCGGCATCTAGTCGAACAATACAACACATTGTGTAGTCTAAACTAGGGTGCATTAGAGACACTTAACACCCTAATGTAAATAGAAATTATTTTGAAAATATTACCGATTGAATTATTAATAAGATAAGAAATTGAATAATATGCGAATAATAATATGTTAATGATAAGATGTAAATGAGCAGAAAATTGCCATCTCGACGGAGATAATGTAAAGAAGTCTTATATAATAACACGAGATTGTAGCAAAAGAGCGAAAGAAAGAAAATCTACAAATGAGTAGAATTAAGATAAACTACCAGCCATAGGAGATACACAACTATTCTCGTCAAACTGGTAAGGCAGGATTGGAAGGTAGTATTATCTAGTGAAATGTTGCTTTAATTAATTAATAAAATGTTATTTATGTCTGTGAGAAGATTTCAACTATTAATAATATGTTTAAGAGAGTTAGAAATGAGTTAAAGAAATGTTATGACTGTCAGATGGCTGGTCAAGCGAAAACTTATACTTATGTGGAAATGCAAGGACACAGAAGAAAGCGAAAGTGGAAGTCTAAGGGCAGAGACTACTTAGGACCCAGTACTATGATTAAAACATCGAGCGGGTTAAAAACATAATAGTCTGTATATAGACGTTTTTCTAAGGCAGTTTATCTGTATCCAATCATGCGACCCACAACAAAGCTAAAAAATATTCTGTTACGGAAGTGTATTTCAGCACATAGTAAGAATGAAGAAAATTATTAGTGATCAGAAAGGAAATGTAAGAGTGAATATTGGAATAAAACGTTAAGAGATGATGGAGTTCAACCCATACTCACAGATATATGACGATGCAAGAAGGAGAGAAGTTGGTAAATATCATGCCAGCTCTCTGAGAAAATTCCATTCATAAATAACTGGTTTACTAGGACGATTAAAGTGGAACAACGACTGAAGCGGATGTACCACAACACTGCATCGACTCTATTTGCGTAGAGGGGGGAATATTGCTCAAACCCTCCAAATAAGGATAAAATTGAAAAATCGCATATTCATTATTATTCGAACATAAAATAAATGTGTTAGTAAAAAAAATATATATATAATACCATATTATGATTGTCTAATAAAAAGGCAGAGAAAACAATTTTTGTTTAATATACATAAAATTTTTTTTCACCAAGCAGGGAAATAATGTGACAGTACAAAAAGATACGGTTTTGTGCATTAAAAAATATATAAATAATTAATACAAATAAATAAAACTATGGAATAGACATGATACAGATTGCAAGCTGGATTGTTTAAAAAAAATAGGGAACACAATTCATTCATGTACACACATATCTGGCCCACCTGTCATTAGCGTTGTGTACACGTGTAATTTGTTTGTGTGTGTGAAGCCTGTCTGTTCCTGAACAGTAACCATTCCTTTTAAAATATTGATAGATTTTTGTTTTATTTTTATTATAAGAAAAATATGTACGATATTGTAAAACGAAAGACACCAGAGGGTGTAGGAAATAAAGGTGAACAAAAGGTTAAAAAACCGTGACAAAGTGACAGAAAGTGCAATTACTATAAGTAAAAAGTTAATAGCTCCTTTTGTAATTACAATAAAGAAGTGTAATTTACGTATAGTAAACATATAAAAATTAGCGATCGATTGAGCATCAAGTAGTGTGAAGCAGACTTCGTAATTCACGAAGATAGGTGAAATTAGTGAATTGAACCAGAGTGGGGGTAAAGACACTTCGGCAAACTCTGACAAGATGAAAATTGTTCAGACCTGAGCTTTTGCATGACCTAGCTATAAATACCAGGTCGCGCTAATAAAGTTTCATCTTCTATTTTCAACCGTTGCTGTAGGAGGCTATGTCAGTCAATGACGCTATTTTAAATCTACAGTGAGAGTCACGGGACAAACTGGAAGTCCAACCAGAACAGCAGAGCTCCTACGAAGAGGTTCGATGGACTCACGTACGATCCATGAGATGATATGAGACAACTAGTTATTTCTATCACTGCTTGCTCATGTAAGGCTTGTTTAAAATTATTCTCTAGAGTGTCAATACGTAAGTTGGTATCAACAATTTTTCTGTTAACTCTTCTAACTTTCCGTTATTTTTATGGTGTCCTGTTTAAAATTTTCAGTCTGTTGTTCTAGTTTAGTATTAAAATTTTCAGACTGTTGTTCTAATTTATTTTCTAAACTTTCTGTTTGGTTTTTATTTAATTCTTTTAATTCGTCTATTCTCGCATTCAAATTTTCTGTCTGTTTTGTGCTTATTTCATTTACCCAAGCACACATCATAGTTTGAAGTGCTTCCATGTTCAGGCTTTCTGGTGCTGCCATAATGAATATTTTGTATTGATTTATTATGTTTCAGAATATTACTATTATGGAACCGAATTACTAATTTTATTTATTATTATTATTATTATTAATTTTCTTATTACAATTACACCTTTACAATGATATTATTTCGTTGAGCGCCAGTTGTGTCTTAATACACAAAAAAAAATTTAAATAGTCAAATGGTCAGGATCATGCCGCACGTTCTTGGGCGACAATTTTATATATAACACTACAAATTGATATTTATTTAATGTAATTTAAATGTGTGTGTTATATAACATAACAAATTTAATTTAATTTATTGAATAGATTTCATGGGTGTAATTGTAATAAGAAGATGATACGTTATTTAAGTTTAAAATTGTTCCATAATTTATTTATTAAACAAAATCTTTCATATCGCATATTAAACAGTAACTCATTATTATATCGTTTGTACGAGGTTTTCGTACATAACTTATTGCTAACAAATTACATAGGTACACACGTTATACACAAATCTTATTATCTAATTTTAATTACTTTAAAATATTTATTTTGCTCTCGGCTTACTCATTGTGTGCTCATCTTTTTGCAATTGCTGATTCATTAACATCAAAAATGAATTTACTTCTATTCAAATTTCTTTTATATTACTTTGTTTTAACTTTCTACTGCATATGCATTCTCCTTTATCATCAAAGACTTTACTAATTACGTTAATTCAAAATTTAAATATTTCTCTTATCATTTACTTTACTAATTACTAAATTTGATATAAGAAATTTTATTCTAATTTTTATTCTGATTTTACATTTATGTATAATTTATTAATTTTAATATTGGTTGAATGTCTTTCATTCCAACTTTAATTAGTGTCTTTCAAATGTCTATAATTACAATGGTTTTTTATCACCTCGTTTGACGTGGTTATTCATCTGTAGATCCTCCTTCTGGTCCTCCGGTCGTGTTCACCGTGTCCTTCTGGTCCTCTGGTCATGTTCTCCATGTCCTTCTGGTCCTCTGGTCGTGTCCTCCGTGTCCTTCTGGTCCTCTGGTCGTGTTCTACTACATGTGGTGATTAATAGTCGTCTCGTCTCACGTCATATGCTGCCGGTGTGTCCATAGACCTCATCGTATGAATTCTGCGGCTTTGGTTGGACATCTGGTTTGTCCTGTGACTCTTACTATAGATGTGAATTGGCGTCATCAACTGACATAGCCTCCTGCGGCAACGGTTGAATCGAGAAGAAGTAACTTTATTAGCGCGACCTGGTATTTATAGTCAGGTTGTGCAAAAATTCCTGTCTGAACAATATTTGACCTGTCAGATTCTGTTGAGCGTCACTTTCCCCACTCTGGTTCAAGTCACAATTTTTGCATATTTTCGCGAATTACAAAGTTTGTTTCACGTCACTCGATGCTCACTCAATCACTAATTTTTATGTGATTACTATACGTAAATTGCACTTCTTTATGGTACTCAGAAAAAGAGTTATTCATTTTTTACGTATAGTAATTGCAATTTTCGTCACATCTGTATGGTTTTTTAACACTTTATTTACCTATAATTTCTATACACTTTGGTGTCTTTTGTTTTATCCTATCGTACATAGTTTTCTTATAATTAAAATAAACATATAACTATTCTACTTGAAAAGTGTTGGTTACATTTCAGGAATGGACAGGTTTCACACACACCAACAAAATACGCGCGTACACAACGCTAGCGACAGGTGTGTCGAAAATGCATGTCCATGCATGAATTCTGTGCACCCTATTTTTACTATGATCCAGCTTATGCAATCTGAATCATGTTTATTAATTTATATTTATTTATTTTTATTATTTATTTCATTTGTTTGACAATGGACAGTACCGTTAATGTTTGTACTGTTGCAATATATATATATATATATATATATATATATATATATAGTTTTAGATATGACTCCTGTAACATTAGTTAAACAAAAATAGCAATTGGTTAAATGGTTCTTGGAATCCTTTCAAATCATGGGCATTGCAAATGACAGATGTGCTCTATTTTTTTACCCAGTCAGCAGCCTAACACATGACACACAGCATATATTCAGGGCCCAGATCTTATCAAAATCACCAACTTGATAGTAAAGTGTATAACACTTTTTTGCAAGTGGCATGAAATTTTGCCTCTGAGACTTGAAGGTTAGATCACCACAAACATAGTAGAAATTGTCTGGATGACTTAAACCTTTCTTTGCATAATTAAAACAAACAAAACAGTGTCGTATACCATACACAATAGACTTCTAAAGAGAAAGGAAACAAAATATCGTGCAACAGGTTCACTGTCAGCAGAGGCATAGCTAATGGGGGGGGGGCAAGGGGGCAGCTGCCCCGGGCGGCATAGCCAGGAGGGCGGCAAAGTGAGAATTGACTTTAAAAAATTGTTTTCAGTTTATAAAACTACAAATAACTTGTTTCTTTGATATGACTATTCCTTAACAACTACATGAATATAAAGACTTTCTTAATATAAAATTAAGAACTACAAGTTCCAAAGACTTTATGAAGTCGTTTATTCAAGGAAAATTGAACCCTGAGTGTCAAAATATTACACTTAACAAGGCATCAACTTGCGATCATACTTGCGATAATAAAATGGATGTTATTAGTGACAAGGCTGTGATAATATATGATAATATACAGTTTTTACTTGAAAATGAAGACAATGGAAAACTGAATTTTCTGGATTTAACAGTTGCTAAAAACAATAGTAAAAAACTACAATTTAACATTTATAGAAAACCTACAGCAACTGATATTGTGATACACGCTAAGTCCTTTCACCCAATATCCCAGAAAATGGCTGCCTTTCATAGTATGATTAATCGACTTTTATCTCTGCCCCTTGGTGATAAAGAATATCATGAGGAATTGAACACCATTAAATACATCGCAGTCACTAATGGTTACGATGTTGGGGTGGTGAATAATATCCTCAGAAAACATATGAAAAGGCGTAAAAACATTAACGGACATGGAACTTGTGAGAGTATAACATGCAAATACATTACAACACCATATACACACTTTATGCCTAAGGTCCTTGGGTCAATTTTCAATAAAAATAGCAATATAAGCGTCACATACAAGACCACTAACCACATTATGAATAACCTTCGCGTACATGGACCTACCAACCTCGAACACAAAACAGGTGTTTACAAATTGTTATGTGACGATTGTGACGCCTTTTATATAGGGCAGACAGGCCGTGGTTTTTTAAGAAGGTTCACAGAACATAGACCGCCTACATACTTTCACAGTTTGGACTACATTAGATTAAAATTTGCAAAACACCTCATCACAGAGAATCACAATTATACTAATTTTAAAACAAACTTGATACCTCTTCACATATGCAAGAAAGGGCGACATATGAACGCCCTTGAAGAGTTCGAAATTTACAGAGCTTATAACAATGCTGATACCAAGCCGCGTGTCCTAAACGATCAACTGCTTTTTAAATTGAATATATTGTACGACACTGCTTTGCGTTATTGTCGTGATAAGAGTCAGTCTTGATTCAGTGCGCGGTCAGTCGCCGTACGGTGTACACCGTTTAACCGTCGCGCTCGACTTTGTACATTTAAGTATTGTGGTTTTGTTTAATGTGGATTTTAATGTTTTAATTATTCGACAACTATATCATTGTTTGATGACATACGAACACACTTTTAAGTTCTGAGGATGGGACAAGTGTCCCGAAACATGTAAACTTTAGAGTGAAGACACTGTTGCAGAAAGTCACAGATGGTAAGTTACAATATATTTGATTAAACAACACGTGGCTTGGTACTAATTTCGGATTTATTCCTTTTAAATATAATGATTTATTAACCCACTTTGCAGCAATTAAGACCAGGAAAGTTACATTTTAAAATGTCTCATTTTAAATATTTATTAAATATTAAAAATAAATATTAATTATTTATTAATAGGAGACGGAACCATTAACCTGTAATGGTAAGTTATTTATTTTATTATTTTTAACATAGTTCTTTGTTCAACTTTATGTTGCTTTAGGATATTGTTTTGATGAGGCGGTTTAGGCGTACAAAGAATTTGCATGTTTATTAAAACATTTTTTCGTTATAAATTTTTTATATTACTACATTTTTTATACTCTACATTTGTTAATAATAAATGTATAGAAACTGAATACCGGTAATATTATAATATGTAATTTCTTAATTTTGACTTAACAAATGTTGTTAAGACGTTTGCTGGACGTGCTTTCATACAAAAATCTACACATCTGCATTTATTAAGTACTTTGTTGACTGGATGAGCCTTCATTTTTGCTCTTTTGTCCCTCTTTAATTGTGAAGGTGAGGTGGCCGATGATCTCCTTGCCCCGGGTGCCAAAAAGCCTAGCTATGCCACTGACTGTCAGTTCAATACTGACTATTAGAGGTGGGCCGATATACCTGTAACAGGTATTTTGGAATGATATTTTTGTGGAACAGATGTAACAGTGACTGAAAAGTTGAAATACCTGTTATTCGCGGCGACGCTGTTCCGAGTCAAGACACGCCCCCTATGCTCACACACACACACACACACAAAGTACGCAAGTATCACGTAAACGAATACGCCAAGGCCAAATACTAGGTGTACAAAAATATCGCTGGTACGCAAGGAACAACCAGTATTTCAAATACTAGGTTTTGCAAATACTAGGGGTATCACCGATACACAAAATACTAAGCGTATCAGAGGAACAGTAGTATTTTAGGAACACCTAGTATTTTAGGAACAGGTAGTATCAAGCATATTTTGAGTAGGAACTAGTACGCAGCCACTTTTTCGTCCTGAATACTTCATTCTGCGCAAAGAGACGAAGCTGTTTTTAATAAAGGAAAAAATTCATCCTGATGTTACATTTATTACATTTATTCTCGTATGATATGCAGATATATAATACAGATTATATGCTAATAAATTATATATTATACTAGTCACCAACTTGTAACTAAAACCGGTTCAGGTTGTAAGGTAAAACTTTATGTTTTTACTCATAAAAAACTTTGTGTTCCGAGTCGTTGTGAAATAGTTGTATTTAATTATATTGTGATATAACCTATAGAGTGGCTGATGTTGAAAGGCTATATTATACTTTTTATTAATGGGATTTTAACTTAATGGGATTTAGTTCCTTAAATATCTGAACGAAGAACACGAACACGATTATCATCAAGGAAATTGCAACAGTTGATATTTTTGAATGCGAATTTAAAATAGTGTTTGAATAACTGAAATCCCAGTATTTTAAAAACAATTCAATTGTTTAATTTTATTTATAATGTATTAAGTGAAGCAGATTGTAATATAAATAGGTGTGACATTTCATAACTTGTATATTCTGTGTACATTAGTGAATGAATCTGAAGATTATCCAGGTATGTAATGCATTTAATTTACTTTTGTTGTTGCTTATTATTTATAAGTTTTTATTTATTTATTTATATTTATTTTATTACAGTTGTTTTTATTATTTTTATTTGTAAAATTTTGTTTCTTCTCATTCACTCTTGTGGCTTACTGTTATGTTTTTATTATATGTTTCTGATGTTTTTATCACATTATTTGTTGTGGTATTACGTGTACTCTAAATTATTTCATTGCCCCGAGTTTCGCAACTGATTTGTCTAAAGTCTAACCAATGTTAGTTTTACTCCTAGTGAAAACTTAAATTGGTATTCCCAAAAGGAGATAGGCCTATAAATTCTCTTGTTTCTTATTTTATTTTAAACAGTAATAGTTTAATAAAGTCAGTTTAATACTTTTAGTTTAAATTTATTTCTTATAACAAATTATATAGTAGCCTCCAGGTGGTCTAGTTGCTAACGCGGGCGATTGATGCGCTCGTGGTCCCGGGTTCAATTCCCGGCGGAGGCTCCATACGGCGTGCACTCAGCGTCGTGAGGCAAACTGAGTAGGCGCTGAGATAACAGCGCCGCCTCCTGGCCGTGAATACCGCAACTAGCGGCTGGTGGCGCGTAGTACTAGCCATACACCGTCACACTAACACAAAAGCCGCGCGGTACGCCTTGGTCCTTAACGGACTATGGAGCGGAGGTTTATTTATTTTTTATTTAACAAATTATATAGTATAGGTTATATAATATCTTCAAATAAATACACTGCAAGTAGGTTTGTTAATATATTAATAGGTTTATCTAGGTGAAAATAAACCTACTTGCAGTGTATCTATTTGAAGATATTACATAGGAGACCTGCAGGAAACTCAAAACGAGTTACTTACAAAGGATAATATAGGTTATGTATACTGTATATAGTATATAATAACAGTTATTTGTACCTGTTATTTTTTTGGAACGGTATTTTCATACCTCTTATTTTAAAATAACAGTTTAGCCCAACTCTACTGACTATCTCCTTACACCACAAGGCCACATTCTTAACAGGTTTGAACATGTCAAAACATGAATAATCCTGTGTAGTTTTGTCTTTTGGTAAATCAGCATAACACATCATTTCCTCAAATACACCTTGAATGAAACCACTAAATATAAGTTAGACATTCCCATAGGAGGTCAAAAAGAATGCTAAAATCCAATTTTAAAAAGTAACTGCCACACAGAATCTATGCCTGATAAAAGTTCTATTTACATCTCTGAATTCAGAATGAAAAAATTTACTAGACTCACCATCATTTATTTTTCCTTGTGAAGAAAATTATGTTGACCAGTGTAACAGATGAGGTTATTATATTAGACACTGTGACCTTTGTCGCGTATTTGTCTGGTCAGTTTCCAAGTAAAACATGTTCTGTTTAATCTCACTGATATATAAATTATGCAGTTGTTTATAGTTACTGAAATATTACTGTGTTACAACAGACATTTCCTGTTACAGATGTATTAGATTTATATTTTGAAGTCCGCTTCATCTGCTTCAACACACACACACACACACACACACACACACACACACACACACACACACACACACACACACACACACACACACACACACACACACACACACACACACACACACACACACACACACACACACACACACACACACACACACACACACACACACACAGTGGACACCACCTGCTCTGCCTCCTTATTGTCTTTAATCTGTGATGTCATAAACCAACTGGACAAGTGTGGCATCTTGTGATCAACTGGGCCTGGGTGATCAATTCAGACCACTACAGAGCCAACATGTTCTGCCACAAGTATCTGAACAAGACATGCCTTCTGTGTCTTATGTAAGGAACTCTGTAACCAATCCCAGAGACATCTATCTTAATAAGGCCGTGAATACTCTTACACGTAAATAACTCATTTTGCAGTGCTCTTCTACTTTTAAGGCTTATAATGTCCCAGTGTTCTCAGTTGGCTCATATGAAGAAAAATGCTGACTGATGCCACAATATTGTAGATAAAAAAGAACTCGTTTTTAGAAGACCTCAATCTTCTGATCAGTGTCATCCCTTGTATAGCCTCAGATCACTGATCCATAAAAATAATGATGATTATGTGAAATAAAGATGGATACAGATATATTTGTAACAATAAAATTTTGGTGATTTCTGCTTATACTGTGTAAACAAGTCTTGTTTAAGCCAAATAATGGAACATATGCATACTATGATTGTAAAGATGTTATGCAATTCATCAGTAAAAAATATCTTAAATAGAAAAGAAAAATTTCATTGTTATGTGGTCGGAGTGTTATTTGATGGAAGGTGTGTAACAGGAATAACACATTTCTCAGTTCAGTAACTGTTTAGCTGTTTAGTGATACTTCAGAAGTTTGAGTACTTATTCATTGCTGATGATATTAAAGTATGAGTGCTAAATAAATGTAAGAACTTAAACAAAGTGACCTAAAAATAAGAACTCAAAAATAATACATGCAGATAACAAAATACTTATATGCAATTATAAAATGGTATAAAATAATAAAATGTAAAATGGTATAAAAAAATAAAATTAAAAAATGACATGTTATCAAAATCAGGGCCCTGATAACAAATTGATTTTTTTAAGAAACACTAACTTAAACAATTTTAGTTGCTCAACTATAAAGTAAACATGCTTAAACTGTGTTTTTCATGGTTTCATGTTTGAAAGACTACAATCATGTCTTAAAAGTCCACTTTTTCTAATAATGCTAACTATGTTCAAATAGGAGGGGGAAATTGCTAATCAATTATGCATTGCATCAAGAGGTAGTTATTTAGGATTCAGGCTGTTACTGTGTAAATAAGCAAAGATTTATCTGATTTGTCCACATTAATTAGATAAATCTAAGGATTTGTTCTACTTAAGAACATGTTTAAGAAAATATACCTCTTTAACATTTTCTTAATTATATCTCTTCTGATGTATACTTATTTCTTGAAACTAGCACACATTCACCTGTATAAACATTTATTTATTTCATTTAGAGAAGTAATACAACCAGAATGCAACAAAAGACCAAACAACACAGCTGAAAGGGCATCATTTGTGTATATATCAAAATATTGTTACAGCGGTGTTACCGATCGTCGTATAGTACAGTGGAAACAAATTACAGACACCAACGAAGTCACTAATAAACGGCTTTAATTAATCACAAAATAACAATCTGAAATCAATTCATACAATAACTCCAGTTAAATTTGTCCACACACAATAATAATGTCAAATAATAGAGTTTCACACTAATTATAACACAATAACACTTCTCACAATACTTCGACAAACACTTGATCCACACTAAGGAAATTGCTCGCTGTCAACTGATTGACAAAACTAGCTGCTATGGTTTTATAAGTTGCGCAAGTGTTCTAGAATAAACTTGCCATCCTAACTTAGGTGTGCCAGCTATTGCATATTTCAAGTGTGCTCTTGAAGAATCTGGAACACACTTATGTGCGGCCTTGACTGATGCTATACCTACTTGACTAGCTGGGGGTGAGTGGAGGACGCTCTCGGCTGTTCGAGAGGGTTCCTTAATTACATAACAATATGTTCAATTCTACGAACAGGCAGCCAGTATGCTTTTAAAATTTAGATTATAGATAAATAAATCACCTTGTATCCGTCGTGTGACTTCGTTACGTCGATTAAAATGACGCGTTTCGGAACATCTGCTCCATCATCAGATTAAATCACTCTATTGAGGTCGTTAACAGTTAAAATCACATGTTACACATAATTGTCAACCAATGTAACTCACTCGCTTTCTAACTGGTGCACACCACCACGAAGCCGATCGGACACTGAATTATTATCTGAGTGATTACGCCTAAGCAGGTTCAATGCTGTATCGTATAGCGGGTTGGATTTAAAATTTAAGTGGTCATTCAATATGAAGTCTCGGCTGTTTATGTTATTATATGCTCTGTATATTTCGAACTCTTCTATTGCGTCCGTGTAACGGCCTTTGTTGCACACATGTAGGGGTATCAAATTAGATTTGAAATCGGTATAATTATGATAGTGTAAGATTAAGTGGCGGGCAAAGTTGGACTTGATATTATTTAACAAAATGAGATTATTTAGGTGACGTTTTGGTGTGTGCTCTTTAAATCATTTGAGGAAACCTCTCCCCGTTTGACCAATGTAAAAACTGTTGCAGTCGTTACATGATAATTTATATATGCCGGATTTATTTTCTAAAGGTATGGGTTTTCTATGACGTAGTATTTTTAATAGACTATTGTTTGTTTTGAAGGTAGCGGTAATATTCAATTTATTAAATGTGGAGGTTAGAATCTTTGGCATTATATTTGTGTATGTGGTAGAAATAAATGTTATTTTTGTATCCTTATCTACTGGGGGCTTGGATTTTCGAATTTTATGTTTCTTGATGAGATTATCAATTAACGTGTTTTTGTAACCATTAGCTAAGGCTATATGTTTAATGGTATTCAACTCCTCATGGTAATCATCATCACTGAGAGGCACTGCCAACAATCTGTGGACAAAGTAATTATAAGCTGCCAACTTTTGCGAAAAGGGATGACAAGAGTCAGCATGTATTGTCACATCAGTGGTGGTCAGTTTTCTATAAATATTAAATTTCAATTTATCTATGTGTTTAATGACAGATAAATCTAAAAAATTTAATTTATTATCCACTTCGGTTTCCAGCGTGAATTGAATGTTTTTATTAATATTATTCATATAATGTTTTAGGTTTTCGATCTGTCGTACAGTACCATCGAAAATTAGAAAGGTATGGTCTACATAATGTGCATAAAATATTATATCATTTTTGTATTTGTTATGTGAGAGCAAATGAGAGTTTTCATAAAAATTCAAGTAAACGTCAGCCAATAGACCAGAGAGAGGTGAACCCATGGCCAATCCATCATCCTGAATGAAAAATTGGTTATTGAAAGCAAAGTAATTTTGTTCTAATATAGTTTCAAGTAAACCAATTAACTCGTTTATCGTCTGTGTATTTAATTTATTATTCTCTAATAAATTTTCTTTTAAGATATTTAGTGTTTTCTTTACTGGTATGTTTGTATACAAATTTACTATATCAAATGATGCTAACTTATAATTTGGTAGTAGATCGACATCTTTACATTTATTAATAAAATCCGTGTTGTTTATGACACTATGATTGTTCTTTAAATTTATGTTTTCTTTGATTATTTTGACGAGTTTCTTAGTTGTTTTGTATGCGGGCGCTGTGGTAAAATTAACGAGTGGTCTGACCGGTATATCGTGTTTATGAATTTTGGGTAGGCCAGTGAGTTCGGGAGCTTTTGCATTAATAGGCTTTAGGAAGCGACGTGTGCATTCGCTAAACAAATTTACGCATTTATTGATTTTGTTATTCAATGTCTTGACATACATATCAGTAGGATCAGATTTCAAGGTTCTAATACTGTTGTTTGAAATAAAGTCGTTTATTTTCATTTCATACACATCGAAATCCATGACAACAAGAGTATTCCCCTTATCTGTCTTAGTAATGAGAGCATTATTATCAACTAATTTAGCTTTGATTTGTTTCAATAACTTGAACTCGTTGGAAAATCTTATATGCTTCTGTAAACCATGAGGTGGATGGTTGTTAAAATTATGGTGTTTCATGGTATTATTAAATTTATTATTTATTAAAATGCGTGCCTCGGTTTGTAGTTTTGGATCGGCAATTGTTTTTACTGCAGTTTCTGCACTGATAATTTCTTGTATGATTTGGTGTTTATTATTAAGCTATCGTAGTTAAATTAGACACACGAGGATAAAATGTGTGTTTACAAGTGATGTCGGTTTCTTGGAGCAGATGATGGAGCAGATGTTCCGAAACGCGTCATTTTAATCGACGTAACGAAGTCACACAACGGATACAAGGTGATTTATTTATCTATAATCTATATTCCTATGTGACTTGGATACCAAGAAGCAACATGCATTTTAAATTTTAAAATTTGTTATTAAATTAGTCTGACAAGCTTCGAATAGCTCATAAGTAAAACACGAGCTTTACCTGTGAACAATTTCAAATGACAAGCTTTGGTGTGAAAGAATTGCAACCCATTAGCTACTATAAAGTAATAGTAATGGTTATTTTATACACATTTTTCTGCCCCCCCCCAAAATACTTTGGACTGATTGATTTCTACAATTCAGTTTCAGAAACACTACTAAAATATGCTAAACAGTGATGAGATCACATGATGAGGTAAGAGTGATAAATGATGGGGTCACATCAGTGCTAAACTTCAGATCTACTACTACTGAAAGTACACCATTTACAGAGGTGGAAAGACTGACAACGTTTCATCACAATCAACAGACAAAAGGCTTGTGATCCTTATAGTGATCAAGTTCCTTGCTGAACTCTCTTCTAAGATCAAAGGAAGCAAGGCACTTATCATCCCTATCAGATTTATTAACATTTTTTGAGCATTTATTTTTCTGTTTAAAAGAAATATCAACTTTTCTGAAACTTTGACACTTTACATCTCCTCATTATAATATTGTTTGAATCATAATAATGAATTGTATCATAAACTTGAAGTGTTCACCGATAGAATGAATGTTGTTATTAAGAAGAATATTAAATAAGTTGAAACTCAATGTCTGGAAAAACGATTTCCACGATTCTTAGTAGAGAAGACACAGGAGACATGTCATAATTGACAGTTAAGAAATGTATTTGGCATGTACATATCATCCAATATATCCATATGCACTCATACTTATAACTTTTGGACTTTTTAGATTGGTTTTGTTCACAATGTCATGCCATTTATTAGCTGGTGGGAAATAAACTATTCAGCGTGAATTATAATACACACTTTTATTTTGATTCCCTGTATGATATCACAGCCTTAGAAATACATTTAATTTTTTTTTTTATTATATCTTTGATTTTAATTTCTTATACAGTTTTATCAATATTAACTTTCTCCAACAACTTTCTTCCTTTCATCTTTTTTTTTGCACTGCCTCTCAGCACGCCTGACTTGCCCTAACATAGATATGCCTCTATATGTTAAAATCGCCTCCAAATGAAAACAGCAATGGGAATAAGAAACAATTGATTGTAGGGACAAGGTGTAAGCTTCAATTATGATAATCTATATTTATAAAATTCAAATGCCACTTACTGACACACGTATTATGGTGTCTCCTGTACAACTAAAGCTGTGATTATGAAATTTGGAGAGTAGGTTTATCTTATGACCTATTTTTGTAGGTGCTCACTAAGAAAGCTTAAAAAATAAACATAAAGGAGCTAAAACGGGTTATTCATAAATCAAAATCACTGATTCTCCCACTTTCTAAGTTGCGAAGAGGCTAAAATTCTTATATGCAGAAAACATTTTTAAGAGGGACAGCTAATTATTACAGCCATTTCCTAAGAAAACACACTAATTGCCAACCTTTCAGTTGAATAACAACTTTACAGGACTGTACTTATTTATTATATTTTCACATATTTATTTAAATATTACGTCAGTTAATTGTTGAAATTTAATTTAGGGGTTTTAATGGCAGGGAAGTTAAAAAGAGTTTAACATTAAAATGGAACCTCTGAAGAAGCTTTTTAAAAGTGAAAACTGGTTCAGGTTGTAAGGTAAAACTTTGTTTTTACACATAAAAAACTTTGTGCTCCGAGTCATTAATGTAATAGTTGTATTTAGTTAAGTAACGGACACGTCATGGACAACAAAATCCAAGAGAATAAAATGGTTTCTTATTATGGCCTGTATGGCCATTAACTATTGGAATGTGAATTTATTGTTTGAATTTAAGTGAGCATTTTAAGTTATGCCTGGACTGGACATATTAGTTTTTATTTTCAGTTCTTAAGTACTTATATAATTTTTGCTTCTAGTACTACATTATTTTTTTTATTCAGCAATTTACATATTGTCCATAATTTAAGTAAATAGACTCAGACTTAAATGTGGTCAATGTGGACTTAAAAGTTGGGGTTGAATGTGACATACAGTAGAGTCACGATTATCTGAATTCCGATACTTTGAGTTCCGGATTATCTGAGGTCCTTTTCTCTTTATCTCACTTTTGCTAATACACATATGTTCATAACACTCTTTATAAGTATATCTTATAACAGAATAAACGTTTTTAAAAAGAAAGTACAAAAACATATTGTGTGTCCAATATTACACGTTGTACAGAAATTCCAACATTGAACTGAGTTTTGACAAATGTCCCGGCATGTTGGTCTTGGATGGTAAGAACCTCGAAAAACATTACCTAATCCAGCTTCCCTTTCCATCCACCAACTCTTATAATCTGTCCTTTCTTGGTTTGAATGCAAAAACAGTCCTTATCCACCCTTATACTCCCCCCTCCCCTATTACACTCCTTATCTCACTTACACAGGTTCTCCTTGATTGTTCAGTTTCTGTGTTGATATCGCATTGAAAAATTAACTTTATTATTGTGCATTTATGCATATAATCTGCGTGCAGGTTAATACGTAGTTGCTGGAGAAAAGAAAGTAGTATGTCGTTTCATTAGAAACGAAACTGGCAGCCTTAAGAACACTCAACAAGAGTGAGTCTATTACAACTGTAGTACACGGGATCTGTGTTGGTGAAGAAACCTTAGAAAACTGGAAATTAATTCGTGGCAAACTTGGTCATTGGACAGTCTAAGACTTCAGATAGGAAAAATATGAAATGTCACTGAGGCTAGGAATCTTTGAAGGCTTCGTTTCTTTGAGGCTTTGTTTCTTTGGTTCACACAACAAGAGACAAATGTCCCATGATAAAAAACTGAAACAAAAAAATTAATTTATAACATACCATAAGAATAAAAGATTAAATATTAAGTGATTCTGAGACATGATTTGACCAAGTGTGTGAATGAGTGGTGAACACACTGGGAAATGGAAATGTCCCACTTTAGGCAACTAACCAATAAGATCCTTACTTTTATCTCAATAGTATTGTGAACATTATTTGTTCAAGATTCTGGGGCGAAATTTCTCTGGTAAGTGGGGAAATTTGTTTACCAAGTGTAATTGATTGTGAAACCATGACAGCGCTACTGTGGAATGAACAATGTCAGTTTGTACGTCTGCCACTAGATTGCGCTAGCGCCTATAAAACGTGAATCGACTTGTACAAATTTGGAAACGCGCTCGTTTTTGTTTTTGAATGAGAAAAATGTATATCAGAGTTATTCATACCATACCACTACTATGATAATTACGTGCTTCATTTCAAGTAATTGTTTTAGTAAAGAGAAGTACGAGGGTCATTCAATAAGTAAACAGACAAACAGTTGTAGAAAAGAAATTAATTGTAGCAGCTGATTGAAACTTTCAGGAGTGTTACCTGGCAACGTCGTTGTGAGTTTTGATCAGCTGTTCAATAATATATTGCATAAACATAACCAATACAGTTTTATTTATGATGGCGTGTCCTGTTGAGGACAGTACTTTCGAAGAACAGCGTTCTGTTATAAGATTTTTGGATTTGGAACCACTATAACCACTAACTTGGATTCACTATTTTGAACCTGAGTCAAAGCAACAAAGCATGGAGTGGAAGCATCCCAGTTCACGCGCCAAAAAGAAATTCAAAACCCAGCCATCGGCTGGTAAGGTGATGTTAACCATCTTTTGGAGCTCCCAAGACCCAATTTTCTGTGATTACCTACAAGACCAGCGTACCATCAATAGTCAGTACTATTCTGACATGATTGTGAACAAAGTTAAGCATGCATTGAAGAAAAAATATCCGAGATGGCAGAGGAAAGGTGTGATTCTTCTTCACGATAATGTCCGCCCACACACGGCAAAACTGACTCTCGAAACAATAAAAAAAGTAGGTTGGGAGATCCTGCCTCATCCCCGTTATAGCCCTGACCTTGCCACATCTGACTTTTTCTTATTTGGCCCACTCAAGGAGACTTTGCGTGGTGTCAAGTTCAACAGCAATGAAGAAGTGAAGGAAAAAGTCCAAAACTGGCTTCGACATCAAGGTACAGAATTCTTTGCTGAGGGAATAAAAAAGCTTATAAATAGATGAGACAAGTGCATAGACGTTGCTGGAGATTACGTTGAAAAGTAAAAAAAAAAAATGTATTGATTGAATAAAAAGTGTTTGCTCCACAGCTGTTTTTTTGTTTACTTATTGAATGACCCTCGTAATTACAGGAAATTATGTTAATTGATTAACAATTGCATTCCTGTGAAAATTAAAACGAGTTGTGTGTCTGATGTTAGTTTTCAAACACTAATGGTTTTAAGAATTTTCTGCGCAACCATTATCATACTCGACCCCATTCATCAGTATTAGTAAACGAGGTTTAAAGAATAGCTCCCAGTTTAGTTTTGTATTTTGGTACCTCTTTAATCTATTATCAAAACAAGAAGAGCTGTCAATGGTCAGCTCTTCATAATCCTGTGTGTGTTGTCAGCCAATTTGTTAAATGTTCGCTTAGTCGAACAGATTACAGATAAAAAAAAGTTTTGAAATAAAACTCGATTAAACAAGGTGAATCAGATAAGGTGTCCCAAATCCATTACGGTAGAACGGTTATTTTTTTTTATTTCGCCGTTTTTTGAGACGAACGTACTGCTGGACCTCTGTGAAACCAAAACATGCGCCGTAAACATTTTAAGTTTTTAAACTAGTGTTTTGTAATTTTGTATCGCTTTCATAACGAAACTACTTGGTCATATATTACAACAAATAGATAAATTTTCGAACAATAATTTCGGTACTACGGTACCACTATAAACAAATTTGGTGTTTTAGCAACGTATTATTTTTTTCTGGAGGAATGCCCCTGGTACCCTCTCTATCCGCCACTCTTTCAAAATGGTGTTCTTGTAAATACTTGTTATGCTAGTTACATACAGTTATACGTATATATTGCGATGATACGTTCCAACGTATTTACGTTGTACTACATTTACGTACACAACCAAGCCGTGGAATTTGAGTTTAGAGTTCTGTATGAGTTTTTCATGATGACAGTGGTGATGATGTGCTCCTTCGTCAGTCGTGGTATGTTCAGTTTACTACTTGATGATGGTGATGTTGCCGATGCCGATTCTCTGTCACTAATCAAAGCGTCATAGTATCCACGTGGTTATTAGCGTCCGTCCCTCGTTCAAAATTGTCGGAAGTGTTTGTGGTCTGCTGTAATTCTGACATGTCAGATATCGAAATATGGCATTTCTAACATGTTCAATTTGGTCTGCGTCTGCATAGGGTCACCTTTTGTCGGTTTTTGCAATAACAGTAGAATTGATGTTTTAACTAGCGGTGGCATTAAATGCGCAATTTTCTACACGTAATTTGCATATAACTCACTTGTTTATAATTATTAATTACGGTCGTAATTAACTTTAGTTTATATAACTCAGTTACTATTGCACTCTTTACTATCATTTTTACATCAACACACGCGTCTGTGTACAATTCTTTCGATGGCATAGTCTGAATTGCAAAATGTATTTTGTAAAATGAAAGTTTCATTAAATAACCATCTTTAATTATTGTCATTAATTCATGTCTGAAACCGAGTTCACAAACACAAGTAAAATACATGCGTACACAGAGATCTCCCCTTTTGTAGCAACAAACATGTATGGACTGGCAGAACAGACTCATGCGCTGATCACTGGACACACACACACACACACACACACACACACACACACACACACACACACACACACACACACACACACACACACACACACACACACACACACACACACACACACACACACACACACACACACACACACACACACACACACACACACACACACACACACACACACACACACACACACACACAGCTTAAAATCGACAGGTGTTCATTTGGGTTTATACAAGCTGCACGTGGCGATGAAGGAATTTGAAGAGACACTTTACAACCTCAAAAAAGGTCTATACAAGGTGTGCGCGAGGCAACATTTTATTTACTTATATTTTTATTTTACAAATACATTTTATTTACAAATATATTCTCTTATTTCAGTTCCGTCTTGTGACTTCTTCTAGTAGCTTTGTTACGGGTTTCGGAACGATTGATTATAGGCTATATGATCCCTCATACGAAATCGTCAAACATTAAAATTTTAATTAAAGTGAAACACATATCAACAATAAAATTTGATGCACGTACACGCTACTTAAACGATGTACACTGATGCCTTTTGGCATCTAAATACTTTTATCTCATTCGTTAAATTGCTGTTGACTTATAGTTACTAAACTAAACAACGTGGAATTTCTACTAATATACATAAACAATCACGTTTGAGATTACAGTAAGTAAACAACCGTTTGTCACTGAAAGTAACAGTGCCTGTTCCAAAAAATGTCCACCCTTTAATTAATATACCAGTATTATAAATGCTAAGTGATTTTTCGCTAAGCGAGCGGCCCGTGGCAGTCCGCCGGGTCGAAAGTGTTTTATATGTTACATAAAATAGATTATAGATATGTTACATAAAACATTAAAAATCTAGATTTATGAATTTCTCTACCTATTTCGCTCTGAGCGCAGTTTATGGAATAAATATGAAATAATTTGGTTTTTATGAAATAATAATATAATTTTATAAATCAACTTTCATATTAAATAACCACAAGATTGATCTCTCTGATGTGCCGTTGTCTGAAGAAGGCAAAATTCCTGTTACCAAGGTTAAGAATACTCTAAGTTTAAAAAAAGCCAATATGAGGATATGGTTTCCGTGCAGGCCAATCTTGTATAGATTATACCTGCATTGTATTATTTTGATTGCGTATTTTTATAGTGTTTTCTGCTGTACGCCTCAAACTGACAATATACTAAAGGCATTGTAACAAAAGTGTGTGTTTTACAACTTCGAATAATTCCATATTAGCGATTCCAACGGCCAAATAGCTAATTCTTCAATCTAACCACAGCGTGTATACTAATTTCTGAGCTGTATTAGTTTATATGCAACCACGAAAGTAACACCATAACAAATTATAAATCAGCGGCCCTCTTTTCTTTTCATATCTGGCTTAGACGACCAAAACTGACCGCCGCGTGCACTTTGTAAAACTGTTCATTTTTGATAGGCTACAGACTGTAATCTGCCTGTACATGCATGCAACACCACTCAAAACTATTTCTAACATCTTCGCTATATTAATTCTTTACAAAAATACTGCCCTGGGTAAATATTCAAACATATGTATAGTTGCAATATATATACACACACGTTTGTGTGCGTGTGCATATATGAATGCATCAACCGATTTAAATCTTACCATGCGAGTCCATACTTTTGCCCCACGGAAACTTATCTTTTTTTTTAGATTGAACCTCCCTAAAATAGGAGGTAGTAGGCAAAAATGTAAGGGGGCAATATTAAAAAAAATTGCAAAAATCCATGTGGGATATACAATTAAATAGAATTTTAACCAAAATCTGGTTATAGTGTTCAGTTTTTGGAGATCAAAATTTTTGGATATTAGTATTAGATATATAAAAGGGACCAAAATTTTGAAATCTCGTAGAAATCCGATAAAAAAATTGCAAAAATCCATGTGGGGCGTACAATTAAACGGAGTTTTAACCAAAATCTGAACATAGTGGTCAGTTTTGGAAATAAAAATTTTGGATATCATTGGCCATAAAAGTGATCAAAATGTGGAAAAACTGTAGAAATCCATACCGGGTCTGAGATCAAAGGGAATTTTAACCCAAATACGAACGTTTTGTTTACTCTAAATTTTTTTAACTTTAGGAGCATTTCAAACCAAAAATTAAACGCAGTATTTTAAGAAAATTGTAAAAGTCTATGTCGAGCATCAGGTTATAAGGAGTTTTATTCAAAATACAAACTCGGTATGTTTAGTAATTTGACGAAATTAATAACTTTCAACAAACCTTTGGAAATGTTGTAAACTGCTTTCAGAAAGTTTGTAAGTTGTGTTTGCAAAAAAATGTATAGGCCTATGTTTTTTTCAGTTATGTATATTTTTGAAAGTTATTAGATATAGGCCTATAGGTAACTGTGGAAACATATAAACTTATAAGCTAGGAATAAATTATTTGTCGTTTACGCATAATGGTTATAAATTTAACTAAAATCTCAATGCGGTGGTTTACAATTTTTACAAAAAAATAGTAGAGTGATCGGGGTTTCGTAATTTTTCTGGCAACTGAATAATTTCTATAATTTATTTATTGAATAACCGTTATTTTACTCATAATTTTTCTAATAATAAGTCTATTTCGTTCAAAATAGTGAGCAGGTTATGCAGCTCAGGCAGCTTGCTAGTTAAATTATCTACTTTATAATTATGTTTTCTTTTCTTTTATTATAGGCCTACTATTTTAATATTCTTATATGTTTTATTAATAGTTTTATATATGTTCTATACATATTTATACATGTTTATCTATACATATTTTATTATATCAATAGCTTGGAGCAGAACTAGCCTGTACAAATTCTAGAGTTTTTTGTTGATATAAGCATTACATTCCTTCACTGTGTACCTATTGAGTACAAAAGTATTGTAAGTCCAATCTTAAACAATTTATTTTACATAGAACCGAATTAGCCTATGTCCATCATCATAACCTGACATGATGTAGAACTAGCCTTGTCCACGTAATTAAAAAACAGAATAGTCTTATATAAAGAATAGTATTATATAAATTTATTTATGTAATAAATAAGAAGTGTATATTGCAAAGTGGGTATAAAACCTTTGGCGATGTTTCTTGGGAAAAACTATAGACAGATTAAACTTTCAAATTTCTCTCCTGAAAAGTTGTGTTCTTGGACTTTTACTAGTACTGCTCCGAGGCAACGACGCGTTTTCTTTTATTATTACGTTGTATAAATACACAATAAGAAGAGACTTCTTCTAAAAGTACGTATTTATTTTATTTTCTTAGGCAGAAACAAATCTGCATTATTAGAGGGTTACAAATAAATTATAAGTTAATTACACATAAAGAATTATAGTTTTATGTATATACCTATAAAAGATGATAATGATAGTGATAGTGATGGTTTCTATTTGGTAACGATGACGCCACTTATGATTGGTAAAGTTCGCCGACTACTTCACGTTTTGAATTACACTAAATCTTGTTAGCTGTACAATAATCGATTTTTGAATGTATTATTCAATTTCTTTACTTTTATATGTGAGATGCGTGTTTACAGTTCGTGTACAAGCGTCTGGGGTAGCCAGGCTGTGTTGTCCCAGTCGGCTGTTTATATTGGTGTGTTTACAGCTGAATTTATACAGATCAAACTTAAGGAACTCGATGGCGATAGCTGATACATGTAGCCGAAACGTCCTTATTAATTGTTAAAATAGCAGTTTCAGTGGATATCGCTTTTAACAAGAAAATTTCCAATAATTATTTGTTTAAAGAAGGAGGGTGCAGCAGACAGAAAGAGGGCAGTATAAATAAATAGCGGAGGATTGTGAATTTTTTCTTTGAAGTTTTTCGATTTAGTTTGTCGGCCGTTTGTTTGCTCAGCACTGGCGACGGTCAGTTTCAAATACCAGATTGAATGCACTTAGTCGCTGGAACAAATTAAACTGCGTACGGTACAGCGTAATACGACTTTAACAATTAAACGGCCTCTAAATCGCTGTAAACAATTTTTGATGAATTTCAGTATAAATATGCAGCATGTAATACATTCCATAGAGCGTGAAAGTTTTCTGCTAACTTTATATTGTCAAGTAAATGGAATGCAAATTATTTATAGTAAACTAACATAAAACAGGGATTTTAAAACCGGTTTTAATTAATAGCGGGCGACTTTTGAAACCTGAAAACGTTAGGGTTTATCATACATGCGGACAATCTAGTATTTCGGGAGAAATGTCCAGGATTAGGCATTTGTCCAGTATTTTTGTAAAAAGATTTTTTTCAAGCAAAAAGAGTTCACAATTAGTTGCATAAAGCAGTGTGCACAGTAGTGTTAATGCCAATTTAGGCATCTGCAGGTTACTTACAACTAATAACTAATCGTTAAGGACTCACATCAAATTATGAGGGATAAAGTTTTAAAAAGCATTTGGACGATATGGAGCAACAAAGTCAAGCACTGATGAGAAATGGACATCTATTTTCAGTATGGCTGTGTGATACAAAAAGTACAAGTCGACTGAGTTTTGCATGTGCCTTCTACGAACATCTGCTCCTATCGAGGGAATTTTGAGGAAGATAAGATGTGTCTACTGTCAGGTAACTTTTAAATATTAAATTTAATTGCAAACTGAAATGTATTGACTATGTGTTGGCTTTTATAATTTGATAAAATCAAAGAAATATTTATTGAACAAAGTAGCGTCTATTTCAAAATATAAATTACTAGAAGTAGAAGAATAAAGTGAAGACAATATTCCTGGTCACAGTTTGAATACAATCACAGCAATTGTTCTAATTATTGTGTTTAAAAGTAATGGAGATTACTAAATGTCAAAATGAATAATTAAAGATATCATTTACAACGATACATATACATAAATGTAGGCGTGTCGGGCCTCACGTTCAAGGGCGACATTTTTATGCAACACTACAACTGCAAATATAAATTTATTTGTGTTTGCGGAGCCCCAGGATCTTGGACGCCAATTTATGCAACAGATTTATTATATAATTTAAATTTGTGGAGCCCCACGTCCAGGGCGACAAATTGTATAACAATATAACTCTGTACGTAAGTTGTATAATTTATGTTGTATGTGTACATGTAATTTAATTTGAATAGCCCCACAATCTTGGAGCGACAAATATGCAACAATACAACTTTGTAAATTTAATATAATTTAAATTTGTGATGCCCCACATTGGAAGCGACAACTTATGTAACAATACTTACTTGCATAACTACAATTTAATTTGGGTTTCAGGTGTATCTGTAATAAGAACTCGATGTAACGTGTAACGGTATTTCAAATTTATTTGGTACTAATAAAATTGTGCGCATGGCACTTGATTCGACTTAAAACATTCGTTATTACTTGTTATTACTTTGTTACTATGCCGTAAGGCTTACTCTATATACATCCTTACTGACTAAATATTCTATTCTACTAATTATTTTATTAAAAAATATCATTTCCTGACTACTCAGTCAATTAGTGTGCTTCGACATATCAATGTTTAAATATCTTTTTAGATATTGTAATGTAAACTCAAAAATATTAATAGTTACTGAATTTATCTTTCTTTTATCAGTACTGATTTATAAAAAACTAATTTTTATGTAAATGCTTTGCATTATTTTCATTTCAATATTAAGTTGAGCTCTTATTTACGTTAATCTTACTTCAATAACATTTATGATTCTAACTCTCTATATTTATAATAAACATTAGCTCTTACTTTTAAATAGAACAAGAATGTCTTTAATTGTCTTTGAGTTAATTGTTCGATTAAGAGATAAATAAGTTGTTTATCACCTTATTGTCGTCAATCATACTCAATCATTGGATCCATCTGTAATCGTCCTCGTCTCGAACTCAGCATCGATTCCTCTTGTCCAGCGTCGCTCCTCTTGTCCAGCGTCGTTTCCTCTAGACTTCAGTATTGTTCCTCTTGTCCAGCGTCGTCTCCTCTAGAGTCCAGCGTCGTCTCTCTCTTGTCCAGCGCCGTCTCTTCTTGTCCAGTGTCGTCTCTCTCTTGTCCAGCGTCGTCTCGCTCTCTGGAACTAAGTCGTCATCTCTCTCTCTCTCTCTCTCTCTCTCTCTCTCTGGAACTTCTTCTCGTGCTGTTTCGGACGTCAGTTGATCTTCTTATGTAATTCTGTTACTAATTAAACTTACTTGTTTTTATAATCCAGTTACATAACTGTATGTAACTGGAAGGATGGAACTATTTACAAAAGATTTAAATACTTTGTGCGGACGGGCAGAAGCTCCCGCTGCACTGTGTGTGATCGAAAAAGGAACAACTGTAGCGTGTGTCCTATTTATACCCACGTCTTGGTCAACACCTGCAGTTGTACGAAATCGACATGTCTGAAATTGTCTCTGGGTTCAGTCCCCCCACTCCTTGTCAATTTCGCTACTTCTTATATTTCTGCGAATTGCAGAGTCCTATAAGTATACTCTTATACTCATCTTACAACTATTTTCACTACACATGTTCACTGTATTTTTGGACATTGCAACTTAACCCTTTCGCTCTGTACACAGTTATTTCACCACTACACTCGTACGGTGTGTCCTTTTCACGTGGTTTTTGTACACAGTATTTATTTAATTTTATTACATTTTATTGTGTTTTTGGATTTTACTCCGTATTTATAGTTTATGAATAATTACGGAAAAACAGTAATTATGCAATTATTCATCTTGGGGTGGTAAACTCGCCTGCATAGACCTGCGTTCACACACACTAGCAAAATACTAGTGTACACACTTTCAGTTACATTTGTGTGTGTGTGCACGTCGATTCAGGTCGAAACACCTGTTCATATTTTTGTCTGAGCCAAGCTTGCAATCCCTGACATGCTTATTTCTATTAATTATTTACAGTTTATTAGGTATATTAAAATTTTTATATTCAATGCTCAGTACATCACTTATTTGTACTGTCGCACATTATTATTTAAAGTTAATTTACACACAATGTATATTATTCAATTAAAATTTTATCAAATAATTAAAATAATTTAATCAGAATTTTTAATTATTTCTAATTAGTATAATTTTTATTATTTGAGATATTAAATACACATGACAAATTATAAGTATTAACTGAAACTATAGACTGTTATATTGATGATAAAGGAAATTTGTTTTATTAAAACACTATTAGGTACCGAAAATTAGAATGTCCTTTACCCAGAGGAATTTTCGTCTGTTTTCAGTGTAAATATACGAGAAATGATGTATGAAAATTAATACTCAGAAAATGAAAAAAAATGTCTGTGAGTGTGAGGCCCAAGTAGTGTAATAGACAGGGCCGGCCTAAGAGCAAAATGCTGTGTGTGCAAGAATGAGTTTTGGCGCCCTTACAATGAAAATGGTTATAGAAAACCCTCCAAAAAATGGTATGGGTGCTCTATAACTGAAATTTGTCGGAACTTAATAACTGAAGTTGGCATTTTAAAGGGATTAAAAACCAAAAACTAAAACTAATAAGTAGTAATAAATAGTAAATATTAAAGTAAAGTATTTAGTACCTTTTCATTATTTTTATTTTTTTAAATGACTTCTTCTAGTACTAATTTTTTTAACTGACTTTTTCAAACTTCAATAGGCGTGCTGTACTGTACTTGTGTAAAGAGCAAACTCCTAACAAATTCTTTTACTCAGTTTATTGTTTTGTCAGGTAGAAAATAACAGACACATTTTTTTACTACAACAAAAGTTTTATTTGATTTAATATTCATGAAAAATACATTTCAGTTTGAATATATTAATATTAAAAAAAGTTATGTCAGTACATTAGAAAAAGTACGAAAAAGTTCAGAAATATAAACATAGGTATTCACTTTTCTCGAAAAGGTACATCAATATAACTATAAATTGATAGTAGTAGTGTAAAAGATCAAGAAAATTGATTAAAATAATCTGTATTATACACTTAGCAGTGGACCTTCCTAGCTTTAGCAGCCGAAAATGTTTTTATTAGTGCATCATAATCTAATGACGATGAAATATCATTTTCAATGGACAAAATTGCAAGGTTGTTGAGTCTTTCTTGCGAAAGAGTAGACCTTAGGTAGGTTGTTATTAATTTTAATTTTGAAAAACTTCGCTCCGCCGACGCTACCGACATTGGTATTGTCAGAAGTATTCGCAAAGCAACCCACACATTTACATAAGCGTCTGCAGATCCAGTTTCCAACAGAAAGTTCAGCACGTTCAGAGGCGTTTTCCCGCCTAAAATCAAACAAAAAGGAATTAAAAGACTGCTTTTTAATTTTGGAAATTAAAAACTTTGAAAAATAATAATTTTGTTTGAGCCGAAAACAATTATGAATTAACTGACCAAACAATAAATCAAGATGATAAATTTTGAATAGCTAAAACGTAAAAGTAAAACGTACCTTTATTTGGCATGAGGTCCTTGATAGAGATCAGCTCCTCGCATAACTCAGCTCCTTTGATGTCACTGTCATCCCCATCTGAAAGGAGGTCTTCTAGGTCTTTGCATTTAACAAACAAGTCCTCTCTCTTGGGCAATTCATCAAGTTTAAAAAGAAACTCAACTTTTGACATTTTGGCCTTAATCTGTTCGAACCTCTCTTGCACAGCCATTTGGGCAGTTTCAACAAGTGGTATAAAAAAGTCAACTCTAAAACGCTCTTGGGGGTCAATCGGTGCTTCATCATTAGCTTCGTAATCAAACTGCTTCTTCTTCCTTCTAACCCGGGGTGTTTTGAATTTTCCTTCGACTTCTAAATCTTCAGCCAACTCTTTGGCTTTCACTAAACAACTAACAAATCCATTTTCGCGAAAGTCCGTCAAAAAGTCCCCAACGGACTTCAAAATAGCTACAGCTTGAGGTAAGTTGACGATCTTTGATTGCAATATCTTACTAGCAATGTTTATTTTAAACAGGACATCATACCATGCAGTCAATGGCACTAAGAAACCAAAATCTTCAATTGTTTCGGACAAGGAATTTGCCTCACTTCTAACCTCGTCTTCTATCCTCGTGCAGGTCCCAAAGTGCTTGTCAGATTTGCTCAATCTGGTATCTTACTGCTTTGAGTGATTCAATACGTGCTTCCCAGCGAGTTACACAAAGTTCTTTCAATGTGAGAGAAGGCCCAAATACTGATGACGCCTTATATGATTGTGACAGACTCTCTAACAATTTGCTCCAACGTTTTGTTGATGAGCTAAAAAACACAAACAATCGTTGATTTGTTCCAAAAAGGGTAACTGTTGGTACTGAGTTTTTTGCGGCATCGCTTAGTACCAAGTTTAGGCTGCGACAGCCACATGGTACAAAAAAAGCTCTCTTGTTTTTTTCTAAAATTTGTTTTTGTAGTCCAGAGTGTTTTCCTTTCATATTTGCCCCATTATCATATCCCTGGCCTCTGCAATTAGAAATGTCCAAGTCGTACTCTTGCAGTTTTTTTAAGACTGTTTCTGACATTCCCTTCCCTGAAGTGTCTGTTATTTCAAAGAAATCTAGGAAACTTTCACAAATTTCAACTTTTTTCTCTTTTGTTTCATAAACGTACCTCAAAACAACAGAGAACTGTTCTTTCCTACTTAAATCGGGTGTGCAGTCGAGAATCAATGCATAGTATTTGGCTCCTTTAATTCTGCTTAGTATTTCTTCCTCTTACTTTGTCTCCCATCAGAGTCAATAATTCGTTTTGTATGTTTTTCCCCAAGTATGACAGACACCTTTGTTTTTCATTTGCCAATACTCTACATATATGTTCTTTCATTACAGGATCAAATTGGGCAATTAGTTCAACAAGCCTTAAATAATTTCCATTGTCCTTTTTGTACAGGGTTTCATTTCTTCCTCGGAAAGCCATTTGGTGCTGGGCAAGAAATTGTGTTATGGCAAGAAGTCGTTTAAGAACATTCTGCCATCGTTCTTTTTCTTGGGCAATTATTTTCTGGTTTTCATCATCAATTGTTTTACCTGTGCTCAGTCTCCTTTCCGCCTCCACCCACCTTTCATAACACTTTAGGTGATTAGGGGAAGTTTCATGACGTGTCAGTATAGTTCCAATGTGCCTCCAGTCACAGTTTCCGCTTTGATCTGATAATGTTTTATTGGAACGTTAACTTTTTCACCATTTGGAGCCAGCCGATAGTAAAATACATTAGAAAATGACCTGTTTGTTCCATCTTTGGGATATCTCTCTAAATATGGAGAGAACGGCCCTTCAGCTACAATGCAATCACGATCGTTTGGATTAAGATGTGTAGGCCATGTAGCAGGATCTTTTAATGGAAATGAAACTGTAACATCAACATCCGCCGAGCTGGGGCCACCATTTTCTTGCTCTTCCAATGAATGAGTTACAGTTACAGGTTCTTGACCTTGACAAGTTTCATCAGCTATATTTGTTGCGATTTCATGAATACCAGTTTCAGTTTGTAAACTATCTCTACACTCTGGTAGTTGTAGTTCTTGTCCCTTAGAGTGCTCGTCTTTTTCACTGAGCTTAGGTTCATCAGTTAGGGCTACGTCATTCGTAGCTACATTTTCTGTACTAGAGACAGGGTTTTGTGGTTTTGATAAAGCTTTCCGCTTCCTATTTTGACATTCAGAAGGTTTGGAAAACATTTTTAGTTTATTAACATCACAAATAGAGTTATCACAATTCACAAAACACAAAACTAATATTTATCACAAAACACAAAACTAATTACTAATTATATGCAGACGTCAACTGGATACACTTGTCACGACTCACGTCAGATAACGACTGCCACCTGTCGCAGGACAGATACAGCACCAGACGTCGACGCGACAGATAGACTAAACATGTGATAGTGATTGTGACTCACTATCTACAACTGTTCAGTTCTGTCAAAACAACGGAGCGGAGCGTTTGGAGCCAGTAGCCAGTCTCTTTACTGTACTTTCAACCAACATTTTATTTTTTGAACAAAAGTTATTAACATATTCAAATGGCTAATTTGCATTCAAAATTACATAAAAATTTAATTTTTTACCATATTATTTTTTTATATTTTTTCTCATTTCGGCGCCCCTCCCAAAATTGAATGTGTGCGACCGCACACGTCGCACACGCCTTAGGCCGGCCCTGATAGAGCTCAAGAATGGAGAATGTGTATGGAGTGTAAAGAGTGTAACTGACTCAGTTGGACTGTTAATGATGAGACAAGAAGATATTGGAAAGAAGCATTAGCATAATGAGGCTGAAGGGCATACAGAAAAAACATGAGAATATACGATACTATAGATAAGAGTATAATTGTTTATGGGAAGGAAGGTTAGACGTTGACCGTGTAGCATAAGAGGAGAATAGAAACGTTAGAGGTGGATGCCTTGAGGAGATTTCCTGGGAAAGGGTGCGAAATAGGCCTACTACCGTTACAGACTTCATGGTACTCCGGGACCTACAATACAGACTTCGGAGCGAAAGGAAGGCGACCTACACCGCTATCTACGGTGGCTTCTGATTTTTGCCCCCCCCCCCGCCCAGACACTGCCTCATCGTGCGCCGGTCAAGGCGCGTGTCCCGCGAACGAAAACCAGGGTTGGCTCGTGTCTGTCAAGTAGCTGCACTTGGTCACTACTCCTGTCCCGGTTGTTCTTGTAATAGTAGCATAGCTTTTGTCCAACCATCGTACACCTGTTCAGCCCGCTGGTGACGTAGTCAGTGGATGGAGGGAGGTGACTTTTTCTGCCCTTCCCTGGCAAGTTTATGTGTTTTGCGGCGAAGTCAGTTAGAAATATAGGGTTTAACCAGAGTTTTCGGAGCTGGTATGGGTGATTGTGCCCGAGGTATAACGGTTGCGCCATATCACCGCCGACACTACATAATGTGTTAGACCGACTATGAGTGAGAGACGCGTAGAGGATGAGCAAGACTTAAACAGACAAGAATACAATTAAGTATGCAAGTCGGACGACATCGAAAAGCGTTTTGGAAGCGCCGCGCGCGCAATAAAAGAATGCATACTGGAGAAGAACAACGCCATATTCATGTTGGTCATTATCACCAGTACATACTTAAATACATATAAATATTTAACACAGATTATAAGAAGTTGTGGTCATTCTTTAATTCTCTGTTTTTTTCTTTTATGACGTTTAATTCTTTAATCCAACGGGTTTTAACGTTTAATATTTTATTTGAGGATTTGCTGAGGATAGGTTACGTAGTTTTTTATTTATGTTATTTTTTATGTTATTTATGGTTATGTTATTTTTTATAACACCTGAAGATCACAGATAAATAGTGATCGAAACATTGTATTTCTTAAAGTTTAATGACGCTTAACGTCCGTCCCAGAACTGTACACGATGATAATGTACCATCGAACATTTTGTTTAAAAGTAGGATATTAGATTATTAACTTATTTCATATTGTATTCTACTCTCAAAAATTAATAAATAATTCTGTTGAAACCATAAAACACTATGAAGAGAAGCCATTCAGTGAGGTCACTCTCTTAGTTAATGATGCTTACTGTTGGAAGATATGATACTATTGACATACTACTGGGCTTACAGAAGAATTCTTAGAATATTTAATTGCAGCCTCTTAGTGTCGGATGACGGGCCCACCCCCAATAGGTGGACTCCGCAAGACCAGACAGGTCTGTTGATGGTTTTGTATAAAGGTATTTTCTTTTCAATAAACAATTTTGATTTTCATCCAAAAAGCCACCAAAGTTATTGGAGTTTGTGTTTGATCTGCGATATATTGGCTGTAATGTACGTTTCCAGATAAGATATTTGTCTAAGATTAGACCGACGTCCTTGATCTCATTTTTCACTGGAAGCAGAATGGTTACTTTTTTATCGCTGGGCGCTTGTTATGGCGAATAATAAACGTGATTTGGGCTGAGTTCATATGGTTGATTGTCCCCGTGTGTTGCACAATTTTGCAAGTAGATTTAAATGGTGGCGACGTTTCATGACACATGAGCGGCAATATGTGTATCTAGGTGAGCTGTATTGCCAGAAAAAGTAGGATACTTCATATTATAAGAAAGAACTATGCTCATTAGTGTTATTTATGATGATCTACTTCACTTTTGGTCTGTAGTTCTGAACTGAAAGAGGACCAAACCGGACCAAGCGCCTTGACAGGGGCATACTTAAGGGGGGGGGAAGGGACCGGATCCCTTTCCCAGATTCGTTAACAAATTTGACGAATTTTGTTAATATCTTTATTTTGGGGCTATTTTATTATTTTTTCACTGTGTACGCTAATGTAGTTGTAACTCTTTTTGAGTATGCAAACAGGTTTATTACACCCAGGTTTATCAAATATAGGAAAATCAATTTAGTCAGTAAGTATTTTGTAACCAATGTTTCAATAACGGGAATTAATGGGATTGATTTCAGGATGTTATCACACGTTTTTCTGTTTTTCAATCACTTTAAAGGTAGTAATGTTGATTAGTCTTCACTTGTTTCTCCTTTTGTATGAAGCCGACTCGACCGGAGCCCCCCCACCCCCACAGACCAAATTTTAGATACAGATGACTTTTTACGGAAACACTGGTATATTGAACTGACATTCGAATATAGATTTGTGCCAAACTTTTGTTGGAATTGAATCTTAAGTTTTATTAAGTTGTAATAATATCTATGTCGCTTGCAGTCTTTCCACGAGCTCCGTGCCGGGAAAAGAGTTAATCCGACGGGCTTGACTGGAAAGTGACAAAATCAAGCCTCACGTACACGTCATGTTTTGAATCTGTCCGTATTTACAGCTGGATCTACATCTTCTATAACATGTTTTACTAAGACTGTTGAAGTCTTTGACTCTTTTAAGCTTCCGTCCAGAAAACCTACTTAAAGCTGACTTTCTAGGATAGGAACTATCTAAATCTAGCTGTTCTAGGTACGTTTGCTTTTATTCACCGAATGCAAATTTGCGATTAAAAAGAATCAAATGGTATACGAATTTGGCTTCCAACGCTTCGCTGTTGGCAACATTGAAATCAAAATATTGTCCAAATCTTTAGATATTAGACTATGCAAAAGCCATCACCTAATGATTAATATCTTATTAAGTCTTAAAATATTTTGTGTACATTTCTTTGACGTGTAAAGTCTGGAAGGACAATTTCACAGTTCTTCAATCTTGCTGTACCTGATTTGGCAGTTGTTTTATTCTTGATGGTTTCATTTCAAAACATAGTCTTAACTGTTTCAGTTTTAAGATAACACAGCTGACAACCTGATTTACATAGCAAATTTGAATCTACTTATGTTGTGGCAATAACAATACAGAACCCTGCCAATAGTTAGTTTGTAATATTTCCTAAAACTCACATCTCATTTCTTACTTTATAGTCGCTAAAAAATCCTTCTGCTTTCGCGTTTCTAACAGATTAATTACATTAGTATGGATTTAGTTCTCAGTAGTAAAACAGAAGTTATGAAGTTAGCATAACTGGTTCAACGATCAAAGCTTTCAAATTTAATATTTGTGGCAATTTTAATGAAGGTGTTTGAGAAAATATAATAAAAAAGTACCGACTGCGTTAATAGACATTTTCTAAAACTCACAGATAATCCTAATCTAAAGGTTTTACTTACTATTTTGTTTTTTATGTGTTCATATATTTTCGTATCTTCGACCTAGGATAGGCAGGGATGTTAGTGCTCATGTAAACGTGCGAACTCCTAATGGGGGCAAGCGCAATTTTAAGTTTCAGGAGACATCAAACGCTTATAAAGGTTCAACAAAACCTTTATATATGATGAAGTCGTTTATAATGATATGCGGAGCTTTCATAAAGTCATTTATGCATACAAATTTTCCTTAGTTTTTATATGAAATGTGATCTTCGTACAGCAGAAGAGAAGCAGGTGATAACTATAACCACAAAACTCGATCCCATATAAAACTTGGTAATAAATACTTCCCTTATATAACACCAAGTGTTTGTTTTGGAGTAAATTTTAATGATTCGTTTGCGTCAGTCAAAGGAAGGTTGGTGTAAGTCTAAATGATAATAAAAAACAGAATGTTACCTGCCTTGTTTGCGTGAACCGTATCTACGAGTGCAAAACAAACACGAGATAAAATGAAGGAAAGTGTTAGTGCTAATATCATCATAAGTTAAGGGGTAAATAAATTGTTTTACCACAATCGCTGAAGTTTCTATAGGTTCAGTAGTAAACTTACTGAATAGTTGGTGACTACACTTCTGACGTGCGTCAACCGCAGACTTAAAAACAAAAGTTGTGATTACAACTGGTCAATAAGTAATTGGGCCAAACATTTTATTGAGTTTATCAATTATTAACCGATTATTGGAGCATTAATATGGCGACATCACCACCCATTGGTCAGTACAACTTCCCTCTGCTTCTTCTGTGTTCTAATGTGGCGTAGAGTTGAGGCGACATCATAAGCCACTCCAGACAACCTTTCACTGGTCCGAAGTGATGGCCTCACTACTGTGGTCTTCTGTACCACTGCAATTAGCCTTCTCAGTGCTCCAATTCTATTCTTTTTCTTTATTCGAGGGTCATGGGCGTTTCTATTTCATTATTTCTTTTGTTTCTCACGGGCTGATAGTGCCCTGTGAGTGTTACTAGGGTACACGTGAGAACCGGCCAGTGGTTCGAAGGATTTTGGTTTTATCTCAAGGGCTAGAAGGGTAGAAGAGGTTATACGTACTAAGGGAGCAGACCCCTACAGAAAAACATGCAGGTTCAAGATTCACGAAGTCAGCAGCCTCATCCGTGGACTTACCCAGCCATTCATCAAGGCTGGTAACCTGTACTGGAGTATTAATTGTATACGGGTACTCGAAAAGTTACACTGGATACAGGAAGCGTGGATAATACTGGTCACGGAGGAGCGGTGTAAAGCGGGTAAAGGATTATTGGAATTTGGTTGCTTTCAATGTGCGGCGTCTCGGCAAAAAAAATGTGGAGACGAAGTAACAAAGTATTTGGACAAATTAAAACGACTATTGGTTTACAAAGGGCATTTTTTATGCTCACTACATGAGTATCATTGAGCGATCGGTTCAGAATTGAGTATCTGAGACATCAGTGGAAGATGCAGGAGATGTCTGATGAACTCGAGCAAGTATAACAGGAATGAGAATGTATGTTATAAGAATGGCAGAATATCGTTTGCCGTGGCGGACTCTTAACAACAGATCCCATTTTTATACGGACGTGAGACAACCTATCATCAATAGAGAGATCAATTTCGGGCATAGTCGCTGATCGGGCAACTGCTAATCCCAAAAAAGAATTTAACTGATATTGTGTGTACATATTGTTTTCAAGAATTCGCCCTTATTTCATATTTAATTTATTTTCATTTCAATAATTTTTTCTTCTTTGTTTCCACCATCATAACTTACAAAATACTTATAATCTAATTTAGAATACCACAAATAGTACTATTATAATTCAAATAATATGCTTAAAATAGTAGATTTTATAATAGACTTACAATATCCTAAAATATTGTTTATGAGATTTTCCTAACTCTTTGTATTAACAAGGCGTCATTAAAAGACAATAAAATATCAGAATAAAAAAAAAAGAAAAATAGGTGGCTTCGTAGGCAATTGCCCGATGAGGTAACCAACACCTAAGCTACAAAGAGGCGAGAAGCGCCTACCATAAAGTACTTTGTGATTATGTTACGACGACTTAAAAATTTTCAACGCATAATTATTTTTCCTTATGTGCAAGTCCTCGTACATTCCATATGCCAATTTTAAATTGTTCTGCAATACCAAGTCGTTTTTTCCTTTTATTCACAGTTGTGGTCAGCAACTTTTGATCCGTTCGGCTATTCCTTATTTGAGGCAATTTAGTAGTGAATATGTCCCCTGGATATGTTAATAGCATATCGCAGGGTAAGACGTATGGTGGGACTGCCACCTTCAGGCTTAACGTCCAGCCCGATTTTCTGTCTGGGTGTTCTCCCATAAACTGGCTGTCCTAGCAGACTAAAGAGATCAGTTTTCCCTGTTGAGATATCCATAAGGATCTTGAATGTGGTGGTTTCTCCTTGCCTCCCACATCCTACGTCGTTTACCAATGGTAGGTCATCCGTCTTTAGGGGCAATTTCTCACTCCAAGGTCAAGAGGGTGCCCTAACCTCTACTTGACAATGACAAGAAAAGGAGCGACAGCTTATACCGGCTGTCACTCGGTCTCCAGTTTTTATGGGACTATAAGCCGAGGGGACGGAGAAGTGTGGGACGTCCGAGGAAGCGATGGAGTGTCCAGCTGTAATATTTGTCTACTTGAGACCGGAACAAACCATTCTTGGTTTATACCTTGAGTATGATGATGATAATTATTTTTCTTATTACCTGGATCAACATTAATTAAATTATCTGCATTTTTCTCAAAAAACAAAATTGGCCTTAAACTTCTCTATGGTATAATTTAAATTGCTTATGTTTTTTTAAATACGGATGCTCTTGCTGTAAATAAATATTGGTTGCACGTTAATTTAGACTTAGAGATACAATGATTGTTTCGAAAATCGTATTCTTTATCATAATTACAAAAATCACTAGAACTTCTTATAAAAAATACTCTTAGGACTGTATAAACATATAAACGTCTGAGTGAACCCCTACCGAACAAATAAAGGCCACGTGTGGGTCCTTCTTACTACGTTCTTAATAATTCTAATTATAGATTTGGTAAACTACAGCACACAAAGTAATAAAACAGCTCTATCCATATTCAATTGTCGACCCTGTTAATGACAGTCACTACTCTAACAGGACAGATTTCTCTTAACAAATAGAATTTATGTAACCTTATTACTGTCATATTATGTAACCTTTTAATTTATCAACATGACCTCTCCAGTTAAACTCGAATCAATGATTAAACCTAAATATTTAATTTGATAGGAATGAAACACTCCGAAATATGTTTTAGGTTAAATAATTTTGTTTTTTCACTTGAAATCATATAATTTTTGGCAAACCGAAAATTTTGTTTTGTTTTTTTAATCGCGTCTTATTGTTTGAGGAGCGGACGTATTTTGTAATTAAATATTTGGAATGACAGTCATCATCGTCTTCTATATCTTCAAGACTTAGGCTGGCACAGGATCCATCTTTTCCTTAGCCTACCGAAATCTCTTCTCCCTGAAGGTTTATACAATGCACGACCAGTTTAAAAAACTTGCTGTCGTTCTTTCATTTACGTGTTTATCTATGTAAATATCAATTTCTTCAGATTGCTTAACTCTGTCGTTGACATAAAATATTTCTAAAACTCTTCTAGTCTTCTCATTTCTGATCTTGTCTTTCCATTTTTCCTAATTAATTTTTTTCGGCAAGTCGTTTTTCGAATGTATTCTTTTCACGGAACCTATATTTCCGAATACTTGGAGTTTGAACACTTGCTCGGAATGTAGGTGTGTTATGAACGAGATGATAAAACGCGCGCGCGAACACACACACACACACACACACACACACACACACACACACACACACACACACACACACACACACACACACACACACACACACACACACACACACACACACACACACACACACACACACACACACACACACACACACACACACACACACACACACACGAGACACAGGTATATACCCATATAAACAAGTACTTTGTCTATTTAATTTTTCCAGTCCTAGTTGATTAATGTATAGAGAAATTTTGGCCTAACAAGGGAGATTATGATTTTTCCACAAACGTGTATATAATGCTAAATTCTATTCTAGGTGTGCGTGCTTCTTTATCTGCGATATTCTAGTATGAAGGCCAGAGGCGGATTTACCATTTTGCCGTCCGTAGGCAGTATGAATTTGCCGCCCTCCCACAAATCTCTGTTGAGGGGGGTGCGTTTATGGGTTTAATTCAATCCTTCATATTTTCAGTTACCCTAAAATTTGTTCTTTATTAATATTTTCTTCTTTATTTTCCTTAATACATTTCGATAGAACAATTTACATAACGTACTAGGAAGAGTACAATAACATTAAATTTCTGTAGCCGTGTTTATTTCAAAACATTTTAACTGAAGTTAAAACATAGCAATTTCATACAACTTTGTTTGCAAGTTGGTACAAAATTAAAAAGATAAAGAGAGTTGTAATAACAGTCCTTGAAATAATTTTTAAACTTTACGTCATGATTTTTAATGGGCAACATTATTAATATCTATCACGGCCATCTTCTTTAATAACTCTCCTTCAATTGACAATATAGCCAATTAATACAATCTCTCCCATGTTCGTGCGTAGATAATTCCTTACTCTTATGAGCCAAGAGAACGCTCGTTCAGCTGAGCAGTATGAGGCCGCTGAACATACAAACATCCGGAGAGTAATGCCCACGTTGTGATAGACCGACTGGAGCCCATCCTTTCGAATTAGGCTGCAGAGCTTCACAGGTGTAGACCTCTTATTTCCGTCCTCGGCAGGTCGAAGCTCAAGTGGCATAGGAGTTGAGTAGTTGAATCTGTTGATCTTTTCCTTTTCATCCTCTTCCTGTCTTTCTCGGGGTCAGAATAATATAACGTGTAGGTAACATTTAAAATGTAAAACTTCGTCGCAGAACGATTCCTCTAAATCATCAGGGTACTGTCTTATGAGGTGTTCTACTGCTTTCCTCAAGTTGTCATAATTCAATTCGTCAATTTCACTTACAACCTTGAACATTTCGTTTATTTCAACATATGTATTCCTCCGTTTTTATAATTCAGACTTTAGACTGTCAATAATAATGATGAACACATTTACTCTTAGGTTTTCTCGAGGACTGTCCTGTACTGCGTTCAGCTTTTAAAACCCGCACGTTCTCCACCGCATTTAAAACTCGCGCGACTGCCACTGCTTAGTGATCGCGCGTCGACCAGTGAAGTGAGTAAGTCAGAGTCTATTTGTCAAGAGCGACAACGATATCAGTTCGTTTCCGCACAGCTGATTTTTGGTCTCACGATGACTGGCATGTTTTGGATTTCGTGGTTAGAATACGCTGTTGATCCTGTCTCATTTCTCATCTTACCCTTGACTGAAGCGTTTCGGGACTGGCGGCTTGATCTTCCTTTGTTCGTTTGCTTCTACTAGTATGGAAGCTTAATTCTAAAGAGTCCCAGGGTTCTCGGACAAGCCGATGAAGGGGTGTCGGAGGATGACCGTCCACCTGTCATCCCCCCGTGCAGAGAAAAAGACCTAAGCTCCTCGACGCCGCCAGTCACGAACAGCCCCACAGATGAGGATGCAGCTCCAGAAGTAACACTTACTGTCATCAGCTGTGTATCTGAACCACATGCCCGGATAAAACCTAAAATTGGAAAACTCAGGTGGGATCTTTCAGTATTATATCATTTCTTCTGACATCTTCTACTTTCCTCCAGTTTCATCTGCAGAAACCATGTAAAAATAGACTTATAAATTGTAAACTCATGAAACATTAACCTGTAAAGTTTGGTGTGAACATGCATCAGGCATGTGTGAAACTGTAGTCTGGTTTTGTAAGATAGGATCCCGTACTGAATTGATTGTGGTTTTACATTATTCAAATATTTTTGATACACTCACGTAAAGGAGGAATATTTACACATATACATATATCTGAGTGAATAACTTAAATTCAAAGTCACATGAACACTGTTTAAATATAGCTGGGTATGAGTGGGTGATACGAGTCCCCTTATGTAGCTTTCAATCTTACATAATCTAGTGGGATAGACGATTAACCTACACATTTCGGGGATATGAATCTTAAAACGGGTTTAATGAGTTCTTAATTCTGTCTTGATGATTTCTTCCTGAGCACACCGACACTGGAGCTGGGTTCATTATGAATTGCTGTTATCATACTTTACAGGGGACATTGGGTTATTTTTAGATGAATTGATGTTACACCTTGGTGAGATATTGATGTGGTGTTACCAGCAAGGGCGTTTCACCCAAGATAATTACTTGAATTAATAGTGGGTAGTATGTGTATGTTAATGTGTTGTGGTATATGTATGTATGTGTATATTTTTCTCAAGGGGGTTAATAATGTATAACTGTATAGTAGCACATGTGTGAACTGTTAAATGAGCTGGCTGATTCAATGCATTGGTACTTAAGAGATCTCAATGAGCTAATTTCTCTAATATCTTATAAATAATTGGTGTCATGTTATATTTGCATACCTCTAAGCATGTTAGTCAACTTAAATGTCTGTATGAGTTGCAACCTCAGAGTATGCAACAACCAGATTCAAGTGTACTCAATTACCGTGTAGATATGCATTGCTGTATGCAGATTTGTGTATGTAAAAGAAAAATTAAGCCATTTTACTATCAGCAACTGTTATGTATTCATGAGATTTTAATAACTGAATTCCATTCAATGGATTAGCTATTTGTATGTGTTGCAACTTAAGAGATCAATAACAGCTTTAAAGCGAATAATTGTTATACCATGTCATGCAAATGTTATAAATCTATGAAAGAAACAGAAACACCAATAAATAAGAAATTGTTATTGTTATATGAGTATTTCATTCTGCAAGTCCTGTCACCATAGCCAGTAGACATGTTTTCAATGGTAGCTTGGGTTCCGGCACATTTTATGCTTCATCTAGGTTGAGTGCCTAGTCTTAAATACTAAGTTACCCCCCTCAAAAAAAAAAAAATTTTTTTACAAAAATCTTACACAAAATTTGGGGGAGGTTTCAGGACTAAAAACTACTTCTTCAGCATTACGCCTTCCACATGGTTCATCATCACGATTTTTTCTCTTGACCTCTTTATATGCTTTGTCCTCTTTATATGCCATTATTTTTTATAGTTTCTGAGCTTTTTTTCAAAGTAATCGTAGTGATTACGTGTTGACTCGAGGAGTTTGATCAATGAGTCGTACAAGTGTACCACGGATTTCAGGTTAATGTCAATACTTTGTAATTTCTTATTTGTGTCGTTGAGTCTTTGAAGTATGAAACCCCATAATTCTGCCATGAAGACAGTTTCTAGGCTGTTAATTTTTGTAATTAGACCCCTTGCCTCGGCGCGAGTGACAGGTTTCTTGTTGAATTGATTGCAAATTATGAAGAATATTTTGCCAGTTATTTCACAGTGCTTGGCAAGCGTTATCTCGTGCTGACCGTCGTGTAGAGGTGAGGTTCTTCAGTGTAGAACATTGGTGTTGAAGTTCTGGTTCATCCGTGAAGTATTTCCCACCGGCTGGTAGACGAACTAAAAAAGTTCTTGCAAATTGATCATTATATTCTCTCTTTGATTTTATAATGTCCGTGTTCTGTTTAAATAAAACTTTGCTACATTATCGCGTGTGCTCTCGTCTGCTTGCCAATTACTAGGATCAGAATCTAAGACCTTCCCTACCTGATTTGATGATATTGCATCATGATTTTTGACGTGAACTGGCTTTTTATTTTTCAAAAATAAAGTTTCCTCCAAAACGGATATCTCTGGCTGAACACTGTGAACAGTATTCAGAGTGGTCGGTGTGACCTTCACTACTATCACAGTTATTGTCGGTATTACTAGAATGTCTCGATTCCTTAAATAATTATTCCTTCCCTCGGTTTCTGGAACCAACCCACAATTCGGTATTACATGGGCAGATCTACATTTCTCAATTTGATCTGGATTGCCACAACTAAAATCTCTCGATGATCACTTACAGTAGTTTTTTAACTAGCACTATTGACATTAGTGGTACCAACATCACTAAACTTGAAATCATAACTTCCACATGCTTGCGATGGGCATCGCCAACACTATATGAATAAACTATCAATTTTAAGGGGTTTATTTATAATAGTTTTCACTTTAGTTTTTTTTCTTTTTTCAATTTTAAATATTGTTTGCCACTTAGTTGCCTTCTTCCGTCAGACATTTTCTAAAGATCACACTAAAAACACTGTTTATAATATTTTTAAAATTCTTCAATATCTACACTGATATTATAAAAAGAGACACTTTGTTTGCGTCTTAAATTTTAATTAAAATTAAGTTATAAAACCTTTACCTATTCTAAGATCAGTCTGATAGATGAACATGAACGACAGACACACATGTGGTATAATGCTATGATAGAGTAACAAAATTACACATAAATTAGGATTATTTATCGTCATTTCCTGCTTCGCATACAAATGAAAATCATTACCGTCAAGTAACCTGAAAATTGTGTTCACTACACCGTGTTGTGTTGAAGGATGTTTAAATATTATACCGTTTACGATGAATATTAGTATAAATACCAGCCAATAATAAACCACATGCACAAAAGCAACTGTTTCATCTGCAATCCGAATCAACGAACTAAAGAATAATAACTGAAGGAAAATGTATTAATAAGTGAACAAATTCAAGAGGGGGCAGTGGTGGGGTAAAGAAAAAGTGATCAGCGACTTGCACTTTACGCAGAAGTACATACCACACCAAAAATCTAACCGGTGCAGGTCAGGGTTGGGTACGAAATTATGTTACGCTCACAGTCTATAACTATTAGCAGCTAGCTATATCTATTGACATTCACTCGCGTCAAATTACAGAGTCGGTAAAGCATGTTCAAAATTTGAATGTAAACTAATTAAAATGGAATAGTAATTAATAATCAATAATTAATAATTAATATAATGGAAGTATCACATACATAATTCATGTAAATGTAATTATGTAAAAACGATGTACTTCATATACAGATCAGAAGTAAATGAGTAACTATTCTCTTTATGTAATAGCCTAGTTACTAATATATATATATATATTTTTAAAAGTTTCTTATCATATTGGGACGCAATGGAGCGGCATTTGAAACATCTCTTCTCAAATTTTACCAGGGAAGTTAGTCGTTTATAATTCACGGAAACCTTTTGTGGGTTTTAAAAGTTTTTTTTTAATAGTTTTATGTACAATGCCAAGAGTCATTTATGTAATATTTACAATTTGTTTTCTGTACAGTATTTACAATTTGTATGACTTTTTCAGAGATGGTTTTTTTTTACTGCAGTCTGTGGATGAAAGCTACGTTTGGAAATTTCCCAAAACCTTCAAATTTTTGAAAAGCTTTAGAATCGAATTGATTATCTTCACAACAGAGGTTCTTCTCTTCTTTTCTTCAAAGTTGAGGGATATTCTGTCAAAAGTGTGACCGTAATACTCAGCGTCTTTTCGGAGGGCACTGATCGTAAAGTGAAAGAGAAATAATGAAAGTGGTGAAAGGTACATCAATAAGCAACAATTTCGCAATATCACATCATGGAAAGAATATCTTCTGTAAATTAAATGGTGTGACGACAGAAGCAGGCTAGAAGTTAACCTATTGGTTAGGGTTCTTCAATCGATAGGTAGTAGGCCTACTTTATAGGAATTTTTCTGAAAATAAGCAAATTCTAAAAACACGCTGGTACACCTGAAAAGTATCCATGGTTGAAGTCTTCAATATGAGAAGCATCAAAATTAGAGTAATATTGTGTATGTGTATGTACGCGCGCGTGTACATGCGTAATATAACAATAGAGTCATAGCAGCAATTAAATAATAATAATAATAATAATAATAATAATAATAATAATAATAATAATAATAACAACAAATAGTAACGATGTGTTTAATGTTAATAATAATGCTTAATTTAGTAGTGACCGTCGATCAATAAATTTTAACGATGAAAGGCTTGCCGAGGATATACACTACGTATATACGTATGAATATGTATGTATGTAACGAGGATGTGTCAATAAGTAGGCCTATAACACAAATTTTACATTATTTGTGTCGACATTTCGACAATATTTATTCTCATCATCAGGACCTGTGTACGGATACAAGAGAAAATATCAAACACAGCAAGATCAATTAATTAATTGAGTGTGTGTGTGTGTGTGTGTGTAAGGGACAAAATAATTACATTCCTTACATATTGTTTTACTTACATACATAGACAAAATTAGATTATTGTCTATTATAATTTTGTCTATGTATTTAAGTAAAACAATATGTAAGGAATGTAATTATTTTTAGATGTAAATCAAACTGTCTCAACTCCCTCACACGCACACACGCGCGCGCGCGCACACACTCACCCAATTAATTAATCTTGTTTGTTTGATATTTTCTCTTGTTCCGTACACAGGTTCTGATGGTGACAGTAACCCTCGAAATGTCTTGATGCTGATGATTATATTTGTCGAAACATCGACAAAAATAATGTAAAACTTGTGTTATAGTTATTGACCGATCCTCGCTAAACCATCAATAGTTTAAAGTTAATGATAATAGTTCTAATAAAATAATGGATATAGTTAACTAAATTATATAATTATAATGTAATATAATATAATAATTATAATTAATAATATTTATTTGTAATTAATATAATTAATAACGCCAAAAAAAATATAAACATTCTGGGATTTTGGAGCCGAGAATTTGGTCAAGCTAACTGCAAATATATGTTGTTTTCAGATGATTAATTGAATGTCGTAATTATTACCGAGTGAATGTTGGGATTATGTAGACAGGTTGCCCTCCTCGTAACAGATTTTAAAACTCATCGTTGCTTCTATGCAAATGTTCTTTATACAATACTACACTTTATGGAATCATTATGAATTTCCTAGATCCATTGTTTCTCCGAGGAAATCACACTTCAGTCTTCGAGGGTTCAGTCTTCGAGCAAATGTCACTCGGTGGAAGTGTCACAACTTCGAATCCTTAGCCCAAATAGAAGTTTCACTGAGCGGTAGTGTTTCCGAAGGCATTCATTATTCCACACATTTTCAACAGCGTAGTATATGGTTTGTACATTCGTTTCCAAGGCATGTCTGTACATGGATTCAAGTTTAATTTTTCGAAATTACAATAACTGTGGATAGGAATACATTAATACTAGAGGAGCAACGAGATTATTATACAAGATATTCGTACATTATATGACAAAATTTGTTGGTGGTGAGAAAATTACTGTGAGTATAGAAAAGTACACAACTGTTACTACTTGATTTGATGCCGATGTAGGAGTGCTGAAGTACTAAAACTATTACTTTTATCAAATAAATACTCTATGTGTTCAAAACTTACATTTGCAGTTATTATTATTCAGCAATTTTTATAACTATAATCATCTCTGGGACAGTGTTCAGCAAAATTAATTCTAAACAGATTCGGTTTTAATTAGTTTCAGGAAAATGTGTTCGGTAAACTGGTGACAGGAAATTCTAACTTTCAGAAAAATGATCTTTCATAATATTATATTCGGAAAAATTATCTCCAATAAATTTTCTCAGAGTGCAACACATTCTCAGAAACTTTACCTCGGCGGACTGAAACCGCTTTTCGTGTGTCGCACCTTAGGAAACTGAAGTGTATTTAGAGAGAATATTCTTTCGACTGATCAATTATTTCTCGGTTAGAAGGGTGAATCCACTGTGATTCTTGCAGGACACCCATATCTTAAATACAGCATTCTCTTAACAAACGTGAGGGCAATGTTTCTGCAAACCATCGCGAATGGTGAAGCTATGTAACCACTAAATATGGGCGATGCATGGTTAGAGTAATCGGACACAAAATATAAAATAAAACTTTTTATTATAGATTACGTTGTTTGAATACATAAAACCAGTACAACAATTTCAAACAGCTTAGAAATATTTAAATTGTAAGACTTTTTCAAAGTTTTGAAACTAGTAAGCTCTTGGGCTACTGAACTCACTCTATATTTTGAGCGAAATACACTTATTACTAGATAAAATGGAATTAATTACAAAAAAAAATAGCTGTGAGTAAAGTTCTTCATGTGTATGATTCTTAGCGTATGGCAAAAACCATCACAAGAAGATGAGCATATATCATTTTTATACTTTATGTTTTTGTTTTTTAATTTTTGTTTCTTTAATGTGGTTTAGTGGATATACATGTATGCAAATGAAAAGTTACAAATAATATGCTAAATATCAAAGTTAATTATTTTATATACAAAACAAAAATTTTATGGACTGCAATCTTCATGTAAATGCCACACACACATTTACAATTTTTTCAAAATTTTGACATCTTTTTATAACCTGTGGTACTTCTACAATTACAAAAAGGAAATACTTAAGTGGGACTTGGCTTAAAATTCCCCTTAGTCTGATAGCCAGCATGGGATTTTTATAGTCGTTTAAACATTTTGGCCTTTTTGTGGACTGGTGTCCAAATATCTTGAAATTTCCAAAAATAAACACATATTCATATTTTGGATGAAATTCTCTTTATTTCGCACCCGATACGGAGTTACAATTTTTCAAAATTTTGATTTTTTTCAAGCCATACAATTAAAAAATTTAAAATTTTGAAACTAAACATTATATTCACATTTGGTTATAATTATCGTTAATTTGATACATGGAGTTTTTCCAATATTTTGACTCTTGCATTTTAGCCTTCTTATTCATTATTTCTGGGGGTTCAATCTAAAAGCAGTAAGGGGCTGTGGGGTAAAAATGTGAACACGCGTGTTATTATTTATGAAAATCGGAAGTTATTGTGAGAAATATCCCAAACAGATATGGAGAAAAATGTCAAGTGGTCGAGTTAAGACTGAGAATTCGCTTCGTTCAATTACATTAGCCTATAATTAATCTGACGATAAAGCAAGGAAACAATAACGACCGGCTCTTGTCTAGACAACAGACAACAGAGTAATGCATTTTTCAATGCAAAGTTTTAACAAAAGAACAATCTTAAATGTAACATCTTAAGGAAAACAATTTTAAATCGACACGTTGGGATCTGAGTCTGTGGAAGGGTAAGGGACTTGGCCTTCTGTTTTACTTTTTACAACAAGATTTTCCGTTTCGCTCGTCTATGTATCCAAACCATCTGAGTACCTTGTTAATATATTTACGTAACTTGTCTTTTGTCTGTAGTTCAACTAGTATAGAAGCAGGGCTTGATTTCAGGGGGAACGCGCCGGAACGTCGTTCCGGAACCTCTTGGATCCAAAAATAAGTTACCGAAAAAATATATGAAAATAAAAACATAAAAATTTAAAAAAATTACTACTACTTTTTAAATTGTGCCCCTCATCAGCCCCACTTAAAAACTAAACATTTGTCAAAATCAAACACCAGCACTAATCTTTATCTTAACTACTATCCTTCATTTTTTAAAAATACGTTCTACCTAAAATTCTCTTGCAAGTAGAACGTATTTAAAAGAATGTCAACCAGGCTCGCTCCATCAAAGTGCATGGATTCATGGCTGATTCTTGCCATAATACAGAATTGGACACAAATAGTAAGGAAAGGTTAAGAAACAAACAAGATGACAACACAATGATGAAACTGTGGAAACTTTTTTAAAATGTCCGAACCACCGAAGCCATCATTTAGAGTTTGATTGAGGCTCCGGGATGACGCCATCATAAGTGACATGTTTTCGATAGTCGTGCGGCTAACCTGATGATGAAGCTCTTTAGAAATATCAGTAAACTTAATCTTTTTAGATACAAGTTTATACATATGTTACATATTTTATAAGACTTTAAAAACGTAGTCTCCTTTGTAATAACCTGATGTAAACTTATATTATAAGCTAATATAAAATATAAGTATATTTGTGTCTGTAAAACTTTTGAATTGCTGCGTTCCGGCACCCATAATTTTAGAAATCAACCACTATGTGATACTGCCAGGCCTGTATGTATCTGCGATTCGCTGAATGTCCTCACTTTGGAGACTCCCATTCTTTTGCGATCCTCCCGCCTCAACGTTGATGTTACAGACACACAGGGCTGGCAGTATCAGAGTTTACGCAAAATTAGTTTTATAGCCTTCAAAATGGTTTGGAATTTCCGTACTTTGTTAATTTCATTGCTATCTTGTTTGTAGCTAAACAAACTATATTTCCTACATACAGTACACGTTGTTACCGGTTAACAAGTCAGTGATAACTGTTAACCGAAGAAATCAGTCCACCGCCATCACTTCATAATTTTCCACCTTATAGGCACTGATGGATGTTGTAAAAGCGCGTATAAATTATAAAAAAGTTTTTAATTTCATGCTTACGTCTTTATCATCGCTCATAAGACGAAGAAAGGAACGTGGTGACGAGTCTCGTGGCTAACGGGTTCCAAACATTTCCAAGGAAAAAACGTAAGGAAACACTAGGCTCTAGATTCACGTAAACACCATTGAAGTTAACCAGACACTTGACAACGTGGTGACAAAGGAGGAAACCGTCTTTATTAATTTGGTACAAAATGTGTGATATAAGGTGAACGACTACTTTACTTAGATATTAAAGTTTCTTGTAAGTACCTTCTTGCTTAATTTATAAATATTATATAAACACACACATATACAACGTTGAAGTGAATATAAATAATGTTTATCAAGACCGATTGGACGGATGCGAATCAAATCAAAACAAACGTTTTAATAGAACTACACTAATTATCTAGTCAGATTTGTCAATTCACGTCAAAAATGTGAATGTTGTCCCAATTTTAATTTGGCAACCTTGCAGCTTCCATTCTAATCCTTAACAAACGTGGTTAGTTATTTATTACACATAGCCAACTACTTACGCAATAAAAACCGGCTATAAGCTAAAGTGTTTTGAGATTTAATTCTAATCGAATTCCTTGTTCTACGTATGGCAAATAAAGTTGGTTACTTTCAGTTTTTCACTGAACTAAACAGGGAAAAGATTAACTTTCCTTTCCAACTAATTTCACTTATATCTGTCTGTTTCATTAATATTGTAGAACTTAACTGGTTTAATACACATTGTGTTTCAATATATTTATTTCAATCCATGTTCCCGTCCAGTATGTTTATTTATTTACTTCAGCCTACTTTTGTATTTAGTATATATCTATATTTGTAGTGAATGTACTACTTCCGTTAAAAGTTATTAAATACATAATTAATTTTTGTAAATTATCGTTTAATTTATTACAACAAATACCAGTAACGGGTGGTAATAATAGTTTTTTTTTAGAGATTCGTTATTGTGTATTTTGGATTGTTGGCGAGTGTTGTTGTTTACTTGTTAAAAGAGCTGGCACGAATGTTTTACCCTCAGAAGGTCTGAAGGTCTGGCCATTAAAAGAACTAAGGTGACTGTTCCCACTCCTACTCACTCTTTGCTGTCCTACCTTCCTAGTCTGACAGCGAAGTTGCTGCTGAAACGTCTAATTAGTCTTTTGCTGGCCAAAAACATGTCCAGCAGTTTTAGGCTCAAGGGAATAACAAACACAACGACGCAAATAAGTTTCGTATTTTTCCCACTAGTACTCGTGATACCGCTACTATTGGAGGTGACCCGATCACATATTGCGTCGCAGCACGAGAGACGGGTGTCAACAGTAGAGGGTCACGAGACTTTCGTCCATATTGCTTTCACTCTGAATAGGTTCACCGGTCAGACTTAAAGACATAGAGCCTCCGCAAACTGAATAGATCACATATTGCGTCGCAGGACGAGAGACGGGTGTCAAAAGTAGAGGGTCACGAGACTTTCGTCCATATTGCTTTCAGTCTGAATAGGTTCACCGGTCAGACTTAAAGACATAGAGCCTCCGCAAACTGAATAGATCACATATTGCGTCGCAGGACGAGAGACGGGTGTCAACAGTAGAGGGTCACGAGACTTTTGTCCATATTGCTTTCACTCTGAATAGGTTCACCGGTCAAACTTAAAGACATAGAGCCTCCGCAAACTGAATAGATCACATATCTTGGGCGTCACCTGACCAGTGGTTAGCAACCGGTGGTCCACGAGGAACTCTAAAGTGGTCCGTCGTGCTTACAGAATGTAATCATAAAAAGAACATATTCGTCTAATCTAGCTTATAAAATGGAGCTTAACAGAAATCGACTATGGAAGCTATACCCCCCCCCGTCACACGAATGCTTTAAGCAGGAGTACCTGCCAAAAAAAAAAGAAATGCAAGCCCAAAAATAATAATCTCAAGAAAGACAGTAACAAATTCTGTTGAGTTAGTAATCTGAAACGTAACTTTAGTTGTTTCAAATTAGTTAAATTAAATTAGGTAATATTCATTTTAGTTAATATATAAGTTTACAAAATAAATTGCACTTTTCCTTAGTGGCCTGAAGTTCTCGCGTGGTAGCAACCCCACCTTAAGGTTGGGAAGCTACAGACGACTGACTTAGCCAAACAGTCGTAGTTTTCCATAGTCTGTTAACTGCCAATTAAACCCAATCGACTGTTTTTTCCTGACGTTTGAGTTTGTCAAAACTGTCATATCGGGTTATATATCAGCCTATTGATAAACTCCTAATCTGGAGAACGAGGAATTTGATTTCGAAGGTATCTTCTCCTAGGCACGGTTGCTTCGTCTATAGCCAAGCGCCTTGTCTGATTGAGCCTGGTCTTCGTCTACAGTGTCACCTCCACACAATGCAATATGGGCAGTAGGCATTTAATAGCGGGACTTACTCGCCACGTCATTGGGCATTTGCAATGGTGATTGTGCCATAACCTGGCAATGCTGCCGCCTCGATTCGGGACTGCTTATTTGGCATAGCCTTATTGGCAGCTGTCCACCATGTCTGATTGAACTTCCGCTACCTATCAACTATAGCTCGGCTTCAGTTTCAGCTACTGATTGGGATGATCGTGGAATATCGGAAACGATGACTGCGTCGTGTAGACAGAATGACTGCTGACAAATTGACCAGGCAAAATGCCCTTTTATAAGCCCATAGGTAAACGACCTCCCGGAATACCGAAGAAGATATGGCTGGTTTTGCAAAACGGAACAGATGATATCATCTAATAAATGTAGGTTCAAAAAGAAGAAGAAGCGTCTCCGTTCATACGGATTTGTCCAGTTCTTCGTGGGGAGTCAGAGTTTCTTGCTGGGCTACTCGACAGTACGGAATAGTACTCACTCATTTGCTGGACTTCCGACAAGTCCGGTCCTTTAATTTAATTTAATTTTGTATCAAGTCTAGGCTGTTCTTACGGCTGAAGGTGATTTTCCACACCGTTTTAGTGTCTAGAAAAATATTCGGACTGCCACACCGTTAAGCAGGTAGGAAAAGGGTCAGATAGCAAAGGATGAACGTGAATGATTGCCACATCGGAACCGTGCGATGAGGTATATGACCTTGAGAACTGGTATGTGTTGACCACTGACGTCGGAATAATGACCGTCCGTAACCTTGCAATCTAAGTTTTAGATTTTTGGGCAAGTGAGGGCCAACGCTGCATAAGGACATGGATCGCGTGCTATGTTCACTGAATTCTGTCCGACCACTGTTCAGTGCTCTCTCCACTACTGGAAGACAAGAACACGGCAGGGGTATGCCGTACACTGTACCTGTACAAAGTCTGACGTTTCTGTAGATGTTATTGCTTTACTGGAGCTTATTTACCTTAAATGAAAAGCCTTTTCCTGCCTGCTTAATCGGTGTGGCAAAATACCCATAGTTCTAGATTCTGGAACGGTATCTGTGAACTGAATGAATTTTAAGAGTTAAATAAATTTGGCCAAGCACGTGCAGTTATTTGCATAACTAAAGCCAAGTCTAATTCTCAGATACCGCTTTTGCAAGTTGAAGTATTTATACAATATAATTTTTGATTAATAATAACGCATGAAGCCGAATCAGAATTGTAGTTTTCTAGCTGTGTCAAATTGTCCCGTAAGTAGAACTTTCCATTAACATGTTACAATGTCACTGAAAACGCAAAACAAATCTGACGAACAGGCGTGTGTATAAATAATGTGAGTGTAAATAAAGTACTTGCAATACAGAAATTGTTACATACTGACACATTACAAACGAAGAGATAAATCAAAACCTCTATAGCAAGTCAATAAAAGATCAAATGAAGTTATTAGAGATTAACAACGAAGAGAAGACGGCGACGAGGAAGTGCTAAGATTATATTGGTCAACACACAAAGTGTAAAAGCAATAATCATTACAATTTGTGGCAGGAGTGACAGTTTAACTCAATATTAGTAGGCCTATAATGAAAATAGACTTAAAAACAGAAGTAATTCGTTCTGAAAACTCCCGCACGCTTTACTTGGTATAACACAAAGTGCTTTGTTTAGGAGTTATGATTTATCTAGTGTAAGATACGATTGTACTCACCATAGCTGTTAATAATAAAATTTATAAAATGTGGATTGCCGGTGGGTTTTTATTCAAACAACTTCGCCACATTGGCTCCTAAAATCCTCCTAAAGATCTTTCTTTCAACATAAATACCTTGCTTTCGTCGTTTTTTCCACTGTCCGTTTTTTCTCACAGTCAATATGAATCTTACCACGGATTTGTAGACAAGTTTTGTATTCTTAGTTAAAAGTCTACGGTACTTTTAAAGCCGTTTAAAGGACCATAGTAAGTTATGTTTCCTTCTATATGTATTTCTATAATTTCCTCCGTTACGTAATTTTCGAGGTTTCTGAAAATTCCAAATAAGTAAAACTTTCTACCCTGTAGAATTAGTAAGTACTTGGGAATTAAACATGCCGATGTTGATAGCACACGGCAAATTTGCTCTGCTATCTTTTGCTATTTAATAAATGTATTAAACTGTATACACATAAATAATTATTACATAATAGGCCTATATAATGTATAATGTAGGCGTATATGTATAAAGTATTTAAAATATGAATATAGTAAACAACTGTTATCTGACTCTACGTTAGCGATTGCCAGAAGTTCTTAACCCTTGGGTCTTTTAAGTTGTGCCAACGCACCATATATTTGCGTTATACGCAAAAATTGTATTTACACGGTTCATCAATTCGTATTGATTAACATTACAAAAATATATTGAAGTTATTTTTAACTTCAATCCTATCTGTGTGAAGCTGGTTTTTCTTGGCTACGAAAACTAAGATTCGATGCCGACTGCAGTATTGAATGTTATTGTTCAGTATTGAAAGAAAGGAATAATTATGCTCAGCAATTTATATCTTTCCGATAACGATGTAAGTTATAACGTTTTGATTCCTTATTGTTGTTCGACGACTCCGCGACGAACAGACAGGAGGGAGTCGCCAGTTGATTTTGGGGTAGTGAACTGAAGAGGTTAAAAACCCCTGTGGTAGACGCAACGTTTCCACGCGGCACATTTACGCACACAGATATCTCGCTTTTTGTGTGAGTAAGCGGGACGATAACTGCTGGAGCCCGTCCAGCTTAGGAAACTTTCTCACAGATCTGTAGATACTACGTACCGCCGAAACGAAAACACCGAGGTTTAAAAATTTTTTAATGAAATCCGTGTTAAAGAAATTAGTCGATGGGACAGTGAAAATTAGTAAGTTTGCGGTAAAAACATAGTTAATATTCCAAAGCGTAACCTTTATTTCATGATGTTATGTAGCAAGTGCTGAAAATAATGAGTAGGTAAGTGGTAACACTAGTAACAATATTGAATGAAAAGAGGAAAATATAAAAAAGTCAGTATTTTTTTCGATATAAATTTGTGACAAGTTATAGGATGCATTGAACGAAACGTACTGGAGGAGACATCAACGGTTTAAAAAGTTAGGCAAAATAATAAAAACCGATACAATTCTTTCTCAATTTTTCACGTCAAAAGTACATTTTTGGCTATTCTGATAAAATGGAGGCTTATGACAGATATGAGTTTGGATATCGAATTTAAGAATTAATTACTAATAAACATATTACAAAAAATATGGCATACATTGTGTTCTACGACTACCGTTCAGAAAGAAATCTGCCAAGATGGACAAGAATTTGTAGAATAAAATGAGCGGAAATCAGTATACGTGAATTTCAAACAAAAAAACTAAGGAATAAGCTGCCAATCGCAATTCGGCCCAGGTAATTAGAGATTGGGGGGGGGGAGGCTAATTTGGAAAAATAGAATAGAAGATTTTATTGCTGGAATAAACTAAAATGATGTAATTTAACACGGACTGAAAGGTGCCTACAAATTTTCGGGGTAACCCTCTCAAATTAGGGCATGAAAGGGTAAAAAAAAACACTTTTTCCACAATATCAGAATAAATATTGTTACGGAACGCTGTCCGTCGTTCTCTCTACAAAATGTAAAAGTGTCAGAGTGTAATGGGTGTAACGTGTCTTATCAATCCGTCGTCGCTTTGGAACGTAACTTACGCTGTTAATGTCCGTTGCGAACGTACGAATAACCAGGTATCGAAGTCCTTACCTGTTGTTCACTAGGGGTGTGAAAATCCCGGGTGACGCCAAATTGTTTAATTAAAACAATTAAAAAATTTTATGATGATATGACAAGCGCAGCTCAGGCGGTGTGGAGAATTCAATTTGTTCCCGCCTCGACTTGGCCGTCTGAATCGGGCCAGTAGTTCGTTGCGTTGGCTATATAACTGCCGTCAATACTAACTGTTCTCTAAAATGTACACAAATTATAATACACCATCCTAATGAAATTACAACACAGTGGTTACACTCAGTACTTGTTTATTATTTGTTGATTTTTAATTATTCAGGTTAATACAAATTATGTTTTCTTTTGTAATACATTTGCACCGGTAATTTATATGAGACAAATTCTCTGGGTATGACAAATCGATCTTTGAACGTAACAGACATTCAAGTATGGCGTCTGTCGAAGTAGTATACAAATATTTTCGTTCAAACGTCTTGGATTCTTGTGATTACGATAAAAGGATTATTAATGATTACAACAATAAAAATACATCAGTTATAAATCTTACATCAGTTATACTTAAATAATATACTGTGTAGTTACAACTTGTTCTTGGAGTGTAGTAAAAGTGTTTCAAAATTTCGTAAACTAACAACAGGTTAACTTTATAAGTTGACAAATTTTCAGTGTCTTAGTTTTTTATTTTAATCTTTGAAATAAATTATGTGCAGTTTAGTGAGATTTCAGATCACTGTGAGAAATATTTAAAGTGAGTTTATTCGGAAATTTGGGTAATTTAAATGATACTTAACACATCAGCAGACTGGGAGTACTCGCTTGATCTGGTCAAAATGAATTAGGCTGCAATCGTATTTAATTTTCAATTGTCTAGGGCGTCTGGCATCTTTTTCAAACTAGTCGGGGCAATTTATTAATTTCTTTTTTATTTGATTGGTCTTCGACATCAGTTAAATGGTTTCAGTCATCGTCTGCTTCCTTCTTGTTCAGTGATGGTAATTTCGTTTACTATTTTTATGTTTTAAATTAGAATTTTGAGCGTTCAAGATTTGGCGTCTATTCAGCAAGAGCGTCACATTACGAGTAAAGAAATCTAACGGAAAATTCGTAACCAAACATCTGTCGTCATGGTTACCAATTAAATTCTGATTGGTTAATCTTGGTTTATTACTATTGTTATCAAATTTGAATTTTTATTCAAAATAGCTGTATCTCTTCTGATTGCTTTTCTTCTTCTGTCTTCTTCCCTACATATTAAATATTATCACTACTGTTATTATTTCCTTTCAAAGATTATTTTGATATCCCTTAAGGTTGGGTTCTTCAAAATATTAATGTTTGTACATTTATGTTAATATTTGGTAATTACATTTCTCCTTTAATTTAAGTCCTTATTCTAACATTTTTCTTTTAAAATTATTTACAAATTATTCTTGGCTATTTACTCGCCTTGAATTTGTTAATTTCCAAGTTGATTTTATACAATTTGCAGTTATTTGTTATTGACAGTTAGGCATTTCCTAGGCCTAAGTAGCCATTGATTATTTTTACCTATTTTATACAAATTATATCTCATTTTACTACAAAGTGTTTTGTTTTGTTGTTATAATTGATTCGTTTAATGGTTATTGTGTCTTGAATTTGTTTGTGTTCTAATTAAGTGTCAAGATTATTTTCTATATCTTGGCTTGTCAATTATTTCCTAACTGATTTTCTAGTGTTTATTATTTCTGAATTGATTCATCTGCTTATTTATTTAACTTGCCATTGTCAACAATATGGCTATTATTTACTATTCTTTATTACATAAAATATAACAACTAGGCCTACGGACTGTATGCTTCCTTCAGCCATATCCTATTCATAAATTTAAATGAACAATTCTTTACCAGCTATTAGTTACTGTTGGTTTAACATACATTTCATTCATTTACTATTATTTTTGGTGAGAAACATCATCACTCCTTTCAAACTTACTTAATCTATTATCCCTTATAACATAGGGTGTTCATTGATTGCATTGTTAATTTCGTATTTCTTTACTAATCTCTTTCTCCAATCCATGGTAACACAAACTGTTTACCTTACATAGGCTTTCTCCCCTGAATAACATCGTATCCTTCGTTTATATCTAATCTAAATACTATTTTTAATTACCATTAACTATATAATTCTTATAAGTTCACTATTAAATCATTTAGTGTTTTATCATTGATTTACTAAGTGTTTTCTTATCTATTACTATTTTTATCATACTATCATTTACAATATCCTTTTTTATTCATCACTTTCACTTTTAACTAATTAGTGTTTATCACTGATTCACTCATTATTTTGGGATTTTTACACTTCACTATTGGCACTTCTTAAACTTTTTATTTTAAGTGTTTATTAGTGGGTAATCCCTATTATTATTTTTCTTTGTCACTTAGTTACTTTCAGTTTATTTCTCACTATCTCACTATCTCTCTCTTTCTTTACAAATATTATTTATATCTAATAAGTTCATGTCTTTCTAGATTTCTTACTTACATATACTACTAATTCTTGGGTTAGTGTATTTTTATTTATCGGGGTTTTATTAATTATGAATTACATTTGTCACTTAGTCAATACTAATATTTATTTTTTATATTGGTTATTCACTGGTTTCGTTTCCTTTATGATATTTGATTGTGTCATTCCTCCCTTCCCTATTCTATACTATATGTCTGTGTTTTATCATCTTGTTTCACTTTATTTCCTTTATAGTTGGTTTCTTCCAATTTTATTTTCATTTTTCTTCTCCTTTACTTCCACTTGTTTCACTTTATTTTGGTTTTTTATCTGGCCAATCTCTGGGGTTGGGTCAGTCATTTGTCTGTCTGTCTAGTCTGTAATTTTATTTAAAAATCACTTTTGGTTTACTATTCTTCCTCCTTCTTTCTTAATTACATTTTATATTTATATTCTCTTCATTATTTATTTATTAAAATATATTACTTTTTTGCATTACTTACATACTTATAGATATCAAATATGATCTGAATTTGGCGATGTTATAATATGCATTTTTACAATATTTATGAAGAACGTGAATATACAATTGAGGTGATTTCTGGTAATTTTAGGCACACGTTCTCTTTGGGTACATATTGCCAGAGTTAGAACTTTTTCTAAATAGGGCCGTTTTTTTCCCAATACTCACGTATATTTCACGTTCATACTCATATATTTAGAATTGCAAAAAATTTGTTTGTACATAAAAAAGAAATTATTTAACTCTATTAAAAATTAGATATATTGGATTCGTGTATGATTGAACCTGGCGAAACTACTGAAAATGTTTATTATGTTGGCATACTTCGTTACGTTACCCGTCGTTTCACACTGATACGTTGTGTGAAGGGAAAACTACGCGACATTTCACGCGCGTTGATTACGCAACGCTCTACTTGGTCAGACGTTTGCCGATCATTCTGCCATCACTGTTCCCGACACTGACACAGTTCTATTAACTATGCAGTTACTTCCGACGCATCAACCGGAAAGTGACAGAAGTCTCTTGAAACTCGGCAGGGTATAAATAAGCATCCAGCGGCCGACCAAGTTTCACTTTTAGACCAGCGACATCACAGTGCGGTTCGGAGTGATTTTTATTGTGAATTGCGGTTTAGTGTTACTGGTTTACTTAGTTCGAAACTGTGTTGAAGTGACATTTATTGTTTGCGACATTACTGTGTGTTGGAAATTATCTAGTTTGAGGAACTGTTGTATTTGAATCTATTTCTTTAATTCTAATCGTAATTAAAGTTGTAACTAGTGACTTCATCTGGATCACTTATTCTGTTTCCACTGTACAATACGACGATCCCTGTGATCGTCGTCGCAACAATATGAGTTTAAATATACAAAATAATTGAATAATTAGTTGTTATTTAATACTTTGGCTATTCTTTATTAAAATATACATGATTATGAAATGAAAATACAAACAAATTAATAAAATTGATATTTCACTGTGAATATAAAAAATGTCAATAAATGTTTGTTTAATTTCTTAATGCGTAGAGTCGAGTTCTATCTTCACCGTAGTTTCAGTATCTTTTGTTTCAGAGGCAGAACTTTCTGTTTGCGGCAAAAATCAGGATTAGTCAAACCTCGGCCAGTATTTCAAAATTAAATGTGACATTGTCAATTACCTTCATTTTAAATTCGTGTTCATGATAATTTTTTCGTACTATGTGCGTTTTTAAACATATTCATAAACAACCGGATTGTAACCTTTTAAACCCCTATTTTGAGGGTGTTGTCCAAAGGAATTTTTGCACAGCTTTTAGAACACGTTAAAGTATGTTACTTTCGATGCAGTCCTACAAAAAACCTTCTATTATTTTTTCTGATTCGTTCCTATATTATATGGACGATAATTCACTTTATTCATTGAAAAATACGAAGGCATATAAATAAGGTGGTTTGTCGTTTAATTTGTTTAAACGTAATTTTTGTATAACAATTGTAACATGACATAAGGTAGTGAAGATCCAATTGTATTTAACTATAAAATAAAAAGCTGAAGACAAGTATAAGAGGCAAAGACTTATAAATTCAAAGATCAATAACCCAGTAACCCAAATGACAAATGACTGTTAAACTGACAATGACCTGACACAATAGATAGGATAAATACCAAAGGAACCACGGAACAATGAAGAAGCAGCTAAGACCTAAATGTAATCAAGACATCAAGAATGAACATTGTAAATCCCAAATAATAACCATTATTCTGTAGTTTAACAAATGAACTGATATAATTATAGTGTAGATGAGATTTACCTAGGGTAATAATGTTAATGGAAAATAATAATGTCATGTATATTTTAGTGATAAAGGAATGCGTTTATAAATATAAGTTAGGGAATTAATAATCCACACACCCTAATAAATAGTGATGAGTATAACCAAAATTAGTAAACATACCCTAAGGCAAATCAAGGCCACAATTAATTACCCAAACAGTGATCATTTGTGAAGGGAAATAAAAGTAGCCATTGTAATCAGTAAACCCCATGATGATACTAATATCAAAAACAACCAGTGAATAGTTAAGTGAGTGAAAGAAGGAGAATACTAAATTAAAGTGGTAACATGTAGTGAGTGCATGTTACACTTAGCAAGTAAAAGGCAAAAACCTTCTAGGAAGGAAAAAGTGCAATTGGTGAACTTCAAAAGTGTTCTAATTAGTGAACTATGTTAGAATAGCAGGAAGACCAATGACAAACCTTGTATTAGTAAGTAAGAAGAAATTATTATGATGTAATTAGATTAAGCTATAGATAATAAGAATTATTGGATAAGATAGAGTTTAAGGCATGGAATGAAAGACAGACCAGAACAATAGACACTTTTGCTAGTGAAGGAATGGAGGAATAGTATATATTGTGTAAAGCATAAATTGATGTTAGTATAATAAGGATGTTGTTACTGTTTTAAAGAACCCATTATAATGTAATGAATTGTTAACTAAACCAGATAGTAGAAGGGAGCAGTAAGATAGTTAGAAGTTATTTCAGGCTTGAACCTGTAAAAAAAATATTTATTACTATAATAAGAGGTGGAGATAGGAACACAGATGTTTATTGCTTATTTTGTTTAAAAAATTGTGTTAGAATTACCAAATGTAAAGGTAATATGTTACTAAGAAATGTTAGATAGTAGTAGAGCAAAATCTAGGCTCTAGGCCTAACTGTTAAATAAGAATTTAGTAGATTTGAGAACAAATAATAGTCCAATATTGAAGCAGAGTATACCAAATGGTTAAACAAATTAAGTGAGTATTCCTAATACCAAAATATATGAATAACAACCAATTTTGAATAAAATATATGTAAAATATAAATATGAAAAATAATAAAAATGTAATTAGCTATTCAAAAGTAACCATGAGGGATATCAAAATGACCATCATGAGAAATTATGAACAATGGTACTCATGTAATAACCCTAGCTATTAATATAAGATAGAAATCTTCATTTGAAGATATTTTGGTAAAATTAGACTAAAAAAGACGTTAAAACATAACAATGACTTAGATTAATGACCAATGAGAATTAGCATAATTTATTAGGTAACCATAGCAACCAGAAATTTATTGCCAAAAAACCGTTAGATTTTCGTTATTGTATTATTGATCGACGCCGAGAGTGGATCGAGTAGCTCTCACACCAAAATTTTATTACTAATAAGTGAATTTTAACTTAAATTAAACCGAAGGAAGATCATAACAACAGCCCAGGGAATCCTGAATAAGATTTTGTTTGTTAAATTTATCCACAAACCGTAATTATCCAAGGAAGCCAAGAAGACGCCGCGAAGAAGAGATGACGACGGATACCGAAGGAAGATCATAAGGACATATATCAACTGAAGAAGACGGACGATCACAGAAGAAGTACGAGGCCGAAGTCACGACGAGGAAAAACCGTCCGGACGAGATAAATAAAATTCTGAAGAATAGAAGAAGACGGCATCGCAGGATCTATCCGGAAGAAGAAGACGACATCGCAGGATCTTCAGCGGAAAATTGATGAGTATAAACATAATCCCAATAACGAATTCCCAATTTTTTGATCAAATTAATAAATAACTATTTCACTTCACTGATCACTATTCTGATTTAGAACTGAATGCATTGGTAAAATCACTATTTGAACTTTAATCAGTTAATAATTATTAAAATCAAAATACAATAAATAATTAACAAACCTTTCTAATAGACGAATCCTAACCAAAAATTTTACTAAGTTTCATTGGTAATTACTTACTTGAATATGTTAAGATATTAATTTTTTTGTGTAACTAGTATTAAGGATTGTTATAAATTTGTGTGTCTTAGCCGTAGTTAAATATTTCTGTAGCCAAAAGGACTTATTTACACCCCTGAGTAAAAACATTTTAATTGTAAACTAACGTCAAGACGATTTGTGTACAAAATACTGGAACTGACTACCAACTGAACAAGTGTAATAGTCGGTGCAAAAAATAAATTTGATGTATCATAAGGTAATTGAAATCTACTAAAGTGTCAATAAATATTCTCATTCTGCAACTCTGTATGTTTGATTCAAATAATTTACGATAATAACTAAGAGTTTATTGAAGTGAAAACATCGAACAAGACGTTAGCCAAGTCGACACTGCAGAAAGGCGTGCGCCAATCAGGTGGCGAGGCGGCAACATTCGAATCGAACGGAGAGAGATACGGTTTACCCGTAAATGGTAAGAGCAGATACAATTTGACTTACTACACACAAATAACACTAATTATTAATTTTTTACAACCCACGTAAACATTTTCGTTACAAAGTGACGCTCACAACAGTGGGGGTTTTCGTCTCTGTTAGAAGGACGATAAAACGGGGAACATCTTAAATACTAAAAATACCCCGAACAAAAGAATTCTATTACACAATATACTAAAGAAAACACTAATTTTCAAAAGAAATAATTAATTATTTTATTCAAATCAATGTCTGAATAATAACATTACACAAAAAACAGAATATAGGTCTACGGCATGATTTACCGGCAGAAATGCAATGAATAATGTCTTATTCATTTTTTTTTATTTAACAAATTCTAAACGTTAAACAATAATAGCATTTTTTTTAAATCATGATTTTTTAAAAATATTTCTAGTCATAACTTGGTAAATTTGTATAGTCCGGGAATGTAACAGGTCTCAACATAAGTGAATTAAATGGAATGTCTATGTCAGCTCGATATAATATATTGTAACGACGACGAAACGTTCTCGAACAATGGAGAGTGTCGTTCTACTAGTTTCTCAGCTCGCTCAGCAGGTACGCGTTTCTGCCAAGGCCGCACTCAAGTATCCTTTAGAGTTTTCGAGTGCTTGTTAAGGACGCATATTATGAAACATTAGTCTGGAACCCTGCAGACTATAAATAGGAGACAACTGCCGCTTAAACATCAGTTATAAGTGGAGATTTATTGAAGTATGTTTCGAAGTATTGTGGCGAAATGATTATTGTGTTATAATTAGTGAGTAACTCTAATAGGTGACATTATTATTGCGTGTGGACACATTTAACTTGAATTGTTGTAAGAGACTACCATGTTGATTACAAATTGTTAATTGTGATTAATTAAAGCTGGTAATTGGTGCTGATTTCATTGGTGTCTGTATTTTGTTTCCACTGTACCAAACGACAATCAGTGAGACCGTCGCAACAATATTTTTTACGTAGGAACGTTACTTTTACAGGAATTTGTAAAATTATTGGAAAAAAGTCAATTTTGAACACTGCCAAAAACACGATTTTTAAAAACCTTTATCTTGGCCATATTTATTTGAATTAAACGAAACCTCACATAAATATTACCACTTCCAAATAAACCTCTCATTATTTGTAAAATTATCATAAATCAGTTCAAAGTTTTGATAAATTTTGATAAAATGCATAGTTTTGAAGATGTTTTTAAAAATCTTTGTTTCACCTCTTCATCTTCTAATTTAGTGAAATTGTTTAAAGAATTTGTAGACAGGTTAAAACACGATAGAGTTCACTGTTTTTAATATATTTCAGCAATTAAATGTTCTATTCTATGTTTTCCGAACCAGATCCTATCTTACCTGAGCTACATTAACATTAATACCATTTGTAATGTAAACATTGCAGAGTGTCTTGCTAGTAAACAAAATAAAATAAAGGAATTGGTCATAGGGTGTGCACTCTAGTCTCAGTTTTGAATGTAAAATAAAGTAATGATATAGAGCCAGATGTTAAAAACCTGTCTGGGCTTATGGCATCCAGCTTTGAAGCTGTGGCAAACAATGGCAAGTAAAAATATATCAAATTTACATACCAAAGTACTACGCAAAGTAGCAAATCTACACACTTGTTATACTTCACTTAGTGTAAATTAGTGTAACTTGTTATAGTGACAGTTATCGCTACATTGCAGCTGTAATCAAACTGAAGTAAACAATACAGTCGCTGAAGCCAAAAAAAGGGAAAAGATAAAATTAAATGGAATCTATGAGATTGTTCCATAGGGCTACGTGAAAGAGTCGGAATGGATTTAAAACAAAGTTTGCCAGAATTCGGTAGCGAGTTTTCGAAGTTAAAAAAATGAATTTTTTGTAATTATATCGGAAAATAACAAAGCTACAAAAACGTAAGAAACAAAAACAAAGAACACAAAATTCTCTACAAAAAAGTATATACCAATTTTTTTGTCAGTGCAATACTTTTAGCAGAAAAAGCAATCCAAAATTAGAAAATTTTGTTGAAATACATTTTTACAAAAAATATGTTTTTTTTCTAACAGAAATAAGATTTTTAAAAGAAAATTGTTTTTAAAACAGTATTATTTATTATAAAAAGTTATAAAAATGGTTTCTATAAATATTTTTAAAACTCAAATTCATCTTCAATTCCCATTGATCTCTAAAAATACATTTTTAAACATTTTCAGATGCTAAATCTTCTATTTCGGATTCCATATCATCCGCAGTATTAGAAAACGTTGTGCATGAGTTACTTCACAAAATCCAAAAGTCAATTTCAAACAAAACAATCTACTTTTTTACAACTACAAAACTTTCCACAAGTTTTTTTTTTGCAATTACAGAAAACGATTTTGCAAAAGAGATTTTGGTGCAGGTAATTGTGTCATTTGTATTGCAGATAAAACATTATTCTTCACGCTCCAACCCCATTTATCCGGTAAAAGATCGTTTCCAAGCCAGTTTTGTGTTTGTAAGTACACACTGGAAAAATGGTATTTTGTGGCATCTGCAGTTGATGGTAATGTTGCTAAGTTAACAGCCTTTTTCTTAACAACTGCTTTTGTAAAGCAAATATATCTATATTCGTTGACGGCTTTAATCTTTGAAGAAGCATTATAAATATTCAATAAATATACATGTCCATTTCTGAAGAATATTTCGTGTGGGTGATTTGGTTGCGAAAACATTTTTATACTGATTTTAGTTCTTCATAAAGTCTGTTTGTCTAATTAATATATTGACATGCAATGTTTCATTTATTATGAAAGTGTTATAAGGAAGCTACGTTTCTTATTTCAAGCATATCGGTGCAGTATTTCACTCTCAGCATACGCACAAACAAGTTTCCGAAAATTGGAATTCGTTTGCATGTAATTGTCAGTGTTGGGAAACATCTTACATGAATTGAGTAACTACATTTAAAAACATCTCTCTTATAAAATTTTTCAATTGAATGTAGTGTTTCATAATATGGTTATAATTAGATAAGATATAATGTAACTTTTACACATCAAAATATCAATAATATGGAAATGTAACATGTTTTCAGTTTTAAAAACCTATTATAAATTGTCTCATTAATATACTGATATTAAATGCTTCATTTATCATGAAGGTAAAATTACTACATTTCATTATTAATAAAAATATTTTATAACTCACTGTTAAGTGGTCACTATTATGTATCCTCAAGACATAGGAAAATAAGAAAAGTCCTTATAAAAACACTGCTATAATTGACACAGACCGCTACTTAAATTTAAAAAAAACGACAATATATACCAAGATTTCAGTTTCGAAACCGTTGAAAAGTGCTCCGAAGTAAAGACGTGCTGGCAGCAGTTTATACACTGACAGTCCTTCTGCGCATCCGTCCGACGCACGTGTGCATCCACGACGCATGTCTTCGTTCTCCCTAAAATTCTTCAACTTTCAAGGTCAGTCCTTTTTATGCCTATACATGTAGTGATTTTCATTATCCTATAGGGATACTTCAAATATACTCTCACTTACAATAGTTACTTTTTCATTATTATTTTTTAGTTTATAAATGTTAATAACAATAGGCGCAAATTATGTATTTTGACATTTATTTATAAAATTAAAATTTTAAGAAACTCAAAGAAAATTTATAATTTTTTATAATGAAGTCTTATTGTATAAACGTTGAACAATATTCATCTGTAGCTTTGTTAAAAAATACTAATGTTTAAAAAGTCTACAGAAGTTTAGATTTCAAAAAATGAGGTAAACTCGAGAACTGAAAAAGAAAAAAAATTTCAGTTTGCTCATTTTATGCAAAAAAGCAATACAAATTTTCATTATTATTTTCGATAACCTATACCTATATAGTTTATACTGTAAACTTTTTTCATGTAAATTATTTTGTAACAACATATTATTATGCGAATATGTCAGTCACAGATGAGAAAAAGTTATTAATTTATTTTAAGTATTTAAAATTAATTTTAACAGTTTATTTTACATAAAATTAGGCACATTTACCTTTAACATTCACTTTTAGTTTTTCTCTCTACTACCATTTTTAGGAATTTTTTTCAGTTTACATGTTGCTGCGTCTGAAAAAATAAGACTTTCCGCGTGGGCTGTGACTATCAATTTTTTCCCAACATTTTGACTGAATTTTACTCCAAACGTATTGCGGTGACAAAACATTGATATGCCTTTTTTGTAGAGAATGTTTTACTTTCTCTTTCTGGTGCCTTCCGTTTTTTCGTAACTTTGTTATTTTCCAAGATAATTACGAAAAATGCATTTTTTGCATCCTCCTCCATTTTTTTGAAAAAACGCCACGGGATTCTAACAGACTTTTAAAAATTAATTCTTACCATTTCACGTAGCCTTATGCAAAAGTTCCGCTCAATTTGATCCTTTTCCTTCGGCAACCGTACTACCCTGCACCAGACACCCGGATGTCAACGTAGAGCGAGCCATCTCATCCGCAATGGCAGTCTCAATAAAATACTAAAGATACCCAACACTTGAATCGGTTTAATGACAATAGAAAAGTAGAGTATATTGTTACCCCTGTGATAAAGCGAGACGACTGAATCTATTTTAGGTACACTGTTTAGTGTTAGGATTAGAATCAGATTAGTGGCTAGTCTTTCGTAACTGTTTTAGTAGGAAAAAAAAAATTGAGTTTGCTAACAAAACGTTGTTCTGGAAGCAAAAGAGTTCAGCCAACATGGCTGCCTACAAGGGTAGGGGATCATACAGGATAAATATCGGAGGGCCTTGTGCATCATACTTCTCATCAAGAAATAAATAAAGACCAGGTGTATAAAATTGTCAAATACGTAGTATTGTTTTCGTATTTTAGTTCTGAGAAAAAAAACATTTAATATAATATAAAATAAAACTATGAAATACAGACTAAATCTTTTGTATATCGAATTGTAGCTTCCGCTATCGATGTTTAGGAAAGGTGTCGGTTTTAGGTGTGATTACTTTGTTTCTTACGCGTGACGTGAGATGAGGTGCTACTTACTATACTAGTTCCAAATAATATTTACGTTACAGTGTAAAAGTGTTCATTTTCGTTTACAAAATTCTAAACGTTTTAATAATATAATTGGTCAAGGACCATCTGCGATCAACTTTGGGCCACAAAAATAATAATAATTAGTCGGGGTTTAGTAGACCAGTGGGTATGATGTGTGGATACTAATCTAGAGTTCCAGGGGTCAACACAAAATCGGTTTTACAGCCCCATGTAAACTCAAACTCAGACTCCGGAAATGCGTACCAGAGGTAACACCGTCTGTTCAGGGAGTAACGTACGCCACACTGATTTCCTTGTCTGCAACTCCTGTACTAGTTCGGTGTCACATTGTTGATTAACAAGTTAGTCACCTAGCAACGTTATCAAGAGGATATGAACCTGCGTCTGAATTTTTTCTTGTGATGACTGATGAGATGACATCAGGTGAAAAAAATACGATTAAATGTTAAAAAATGTTCACTAACGCGCAACACGCACTTTGTCTTGAGGGTTTTACAGTCTGTGGGCACCTTGCACTTACACAATGTTACTCAGTGTTATTACCAAGAGTTCACTTGTTATAACACTCCGTGTCGGGTCGGTTTTAGAGCCTATTATGTGAAAGGCCATGTTAGTAGGCGGGAATAGTGATAATAATAAATAGTAATAATTAAACATAAAAAAGTAATGTGAGGGCCCGTTATAGTAGGCGGGATACTATACTATAATAATGATTATTATTATTGTTAAACGTGAAAAATAACATTCGATTTCTGAATAGGACGTAGTTTTAAATTGTAAAAATAAATTTTCTTGTTTACAACATTAAACACTCATTTAATTGAAGGTCTGTAAACAAAGAAATTTCCTGTTTATAAGATCATCTGTTATCAACGCCGGCCCCTGAGTGATTTCGTAACGGTCGCGGTGTTGTGATGCAGGGCGTATTTTGGTAGTCATTGACAAATCCTAGGCCACACAGCTACACGTTTCTATATTGCCAGGTGTGCGGTCATAGTGAATATGTTGTTTCTCGAGACCCTTTCGAACTCAATTTAAATAAGTCGATTTTAAAATCGCTGAAATTGCACGGCACGACTTGTATAACGGGCCGTAGAAAAAGAATGCTGATATTAAAAAAAATCTGCAGTTCCATTAATAATTAACGGATTTGAATGATACAGGCATCAGTGCATTAAGAATGATGCCAGTTTTTATATACTTTGAAAAATTTGTATGTGTGACCACTTGTTAGAAGTCAAGTACGGTAATTAAGTTCCTGCCAAAGTCCACCCAAAAGCCTCACTTCATGGTTTGTAACTCCGAACTCCGATGAGCTACTTATTTTTGGGGTCTCGAAACACAAGATAATTGAATGCGTTAGACATTATTTGGACGGCCTGGAGAGCTCTGTTTCTATTTCCTGGTTACAACAGTAACGGATAGCGTTCCTTGTCCAGGGTACGTTCTGACGCGAGAAACCCACAAGGTACACTCGTTCACCGGCAAGAACACTATCAAAATTTCTTTAGATTTTAGCATTGACATCAGTCTACTATTGTTATTAAAACCAGTCTATGGTTGTGGACAGGGCTGTGCCTAGGGGTTGGCTGGGGAGGTGAGAAATGGGGCTTGTACCAAAAAACTTAAAAAGAAATTGTCGTATAGAATAAAACTGTCTTTGAGTGTACTTCACACAAAAGCCCAATAAATTTTACATGAAATAAAATGCGTACAGTTTTGTTTTGTGTATTTATCAATTACACCTTGCACATCCTACATTTATGAGACTTCGTATTTTATGGTTGTGGTGATTCTAGAATGGGAGGTTAGGTTAGAAAATTGGGGACACAGTATGTTGTTAGGCTACTAGTAAATGGGGTGTGAGGAGAGGAGATTGGGTTGTTTTGCCAGGGGCGCAGTAACCTCTGGGTAAGTTCCTAGTTGTGAAATGATAATTTAAAAAATCCCAGCATAACCGTAAAACTCGACAACCGAGATTCGATGACACGGGACAACCGTAAAACTCAAAGAAATCGGTTTACATAATTATAAGCTACAACACATAATCACACATTACACTTTGATCGGATGCATCTTGTAGTTTGAACGTTACATTTTGAAATCGGATCATGACGTGACTACTGTGGGGCACTTGCTCCAGAGCGCCAGGGTCCGAGTGGCTCAACAATTTTAAAATATGCCTTCGCAAAAATTTGTTCAGACTTGAATGAAAGACCGCTGGTAATGAGGGCGCCATGCTCGCTCAACTGTCGCGTACACGGAGAAAACTTGAATGCAGCAGCTTACAGTTCCGTATTCCATTTACCGAGAATTGGGCTTAAATGTATACAGAGCAAAAGGATTCTAATTGGTCGAGATTAATGTAAGATTAACGAGGGTCATAAGAAATGAAGACATAATATTATATCATATGAAAACAGAATCGTTAGTTAGATGATTTGGTGAATTTATAAAAATAATACTTATACTTGACAGTTATTCACCGACAATAGCACTAAATTAAAGCTGTGTTTACAGTGCTGTCAACGTTCTTATTCTTATTTTCTTGCTGTTATGACGAATCGTTTGTAGATACGAAACGAATCAAACGACACGGGCATAGTGAGTGAAGGATTCAAACCTTCCGCGAAATATCGCACTCAACTAAAAAACCGTAATATTGTGTCATTTTATTGTCCTTTTAAGACAGGTCTAAATATTATGTATAATAAGCAATAATAATTATGTAAGTAGTAACTACACAAATCGCCAGAATTAAAGCAGTTAATAAAGGGAAGAGTTAATAGTAACATTTGTAAAAGTTCAAACGCTACAACAACTGGGTGATATGGAGATAACAGGAGATATATTTATGCCTAAAATAGTTTTTAAAGCTAAAGTTTTTTCATTTGTAAAAAGGTAGGAAGGCCGTGTTTGCGATGGACGGAATGTGTATTTGAGGCTTTGAAGACAATGAAAATGAGGGTTGGAGAGAGTAGGTTTAGGAATGCTTTGAGGAGGATTGTAAAGGAGGCCAAGCCTCACCAAGGGCTATAGCCCCGAATGGTAGGAAGGTAATAACACTCATTAATTCAGTATATCTACAGAAATGTTGTTAGGAGATGGGTGACCATAATATTTACAACTTCACGTTTTCTTTACCTTCGTTACCCCCCCCCCAACCCCGTAAAGCACCCCCAACTCCTGGAGTTTTCTCAGTATACTCTGTTTCAGATGACAGAAAACCTCAGAGGCGTAATGTGGCCAGTAATATAGTAGTATTCGTTCTCAATGTCAGTAACATAGTGAGTATTCGAACATACTCAGCTGAAATCACAAAGATGGTCATATTCATCTTCATAGTCGCTATCATGCCTACCATAAGCGCCATGGAATAAAAACTGTTCTCTATTTTTCCCGCGCTGAAATCTTGAAGTATTACCGCAGGGTAGCTTTTTGGTTTTCACTTAGGTTTCTCTATCTTTTTTGTCATCAATTTTATGGATTTCTGTGAACGTGGGAAAGGTGGCACTCGAGACCGTTTGACAGTTCATTCTGCAAAACATGTGAAGGCGTAGAGGTATGCAGAATCTGTACTGCTCGCTTAAACCGGAAACGTGTGCACAAAGCGTCAATATCCTCTCGGAATGATGATGACCATTGGCAGCTGCTTTCAGGACTGCACGTTGAATTTGCGTTACAGCAAGTTTTGGACAATTTAATCGTACGCCCAATATACCCTTACTCGCTGGTTAATGATATTGTACATGTATCTCTTGCGTACCAAAATGGATCCGTTTTTCTCACGTTGAATGATGTCTTCGAGTTATTCATTTTTCAAAGGACCGTAAGGATCATTAATTTACAATTAAAAATTTTGTATTGCAGACACGAAGAAGAAATTAATTTCTATTGAACGGCTTAGTATTGTTGGATGAAAATGTAATTATTATATAAGTATCATTAGACTATTTATCCAGTATGAACTGCCCTGAGCGAATTTATCTGGGTGAATGTGTTTCCCTTTGTGGAAAGGGCCGCAAGGATTCCCTTGCGGGACCCGCTTCACACCATCATTAGCCTATCAAAACTTAAAAAAAGGAAAGCCGTACTTAGAAATAATAATTAAAGTTTAATCAAATAGTACGTTTTATTAAACAATCGTCTCATATCTTGGGATGCAAAGAAATAAATGTATAAAAGTCATAAGTTTATATACGCAACTGAAATTAATCCTACTTCCTGAAATAATTGAAAAGTTGATAAAATACAAAACTTTCTTCAATTCAATACATAATTTATGCCTAATATATAATACATACAATCTAATATATAATTTTATGGAGTTAATTTTCGTGTACACGTTTTTAAACATTTTCTTCCTTCAAAATGAAATACATTCAACATGAATGTATTCATGTGAAAATACAGGTTCAGGTAAGTCTTTTCTAATGTTTGTCCTTGAGCTTTATTCAATGGCGAAATGAAAGAACTGTAATCGGAAAGTGTCGTCCCAGTTGCGAACAGTAGCACTTGCAACTAGTTTCACTTGCGAACACTTAAGTAGATAAGGCACGTAATTTATTTTTGATGTGCGAGACGTCCTACTTGCGAACGAGGGATTATCTGTTTACACTTGATGTTACCAAAGTTACGCATTTAATGAAAGACGAGTGAAAATCGTAAAATTTACATTTTTCCCTGTACAAATACTCAAAAAAATTAAAAAACTGTTTTTTTTTTACATAATAACAGCATATAGGCCTGTCTTAGGCCTGTCTGCCTAAAATAAATAGCTATATCGCCTTGTATTTTTCGATTCTGTTGCTTTATTATTTTTGAATGTGTATTAACTTTTTACTAATTATTCTAATGTTTTCAATTATTTTTATATTTTTATATTTCATTCAATGCATTTTTAACTAAATTATTAAATGCACTTACCAAATTATAATTCTTAACACACACACACACACGCGCGCGCGCGCGCACGTGTACAAAAAATTATCGAAGCATTGTTATACAAACGAATATAAAAATACATTCTTGTATGAAATATTATTTATTATTCATATTCACTAACTCAAGTTACTAATTCAATTAACCTTTTTCTTTAATAAGCAATCATCCTTGAGATTATTAAGAGTTGTTAATTTTTTAAATTGTTTTGTGTGCTTAAAAATTTTTATATTTCACACATTCCAGTATTTTACAAAATTACTAAACACACGCGCGCACGCCACATATCTCTCACTCACTCTCTCTCTCTTTTTTTAATTAAAATGTAATGTTATATTTTATTATTTTTATTTTTATCATATGTTTATTTACTACATTTTACAAGTTCTAAATACACTTATACATTTACTAAATCACTAAATTATATAAACTAAAATTATTATATAAATAAACTAAATTACTGCACGCGAGAGCGCGCGCGGGCACACACACACACACTAGTTATATATATTTGCCTGTCTCCTTTTAATTAGTTAAGTTTTATAACGTAAGAAATAGTGTTGAGAAACTTTCCATCAGAATCTTCTTCGAACCTTACTGTAATTCTTTCATTTAATTCAGTATATTTTTTCTTCCTTTTCATACCTTCCACACTTAAATCATCTTCACAATGCTCTGAGTAGTCTTCTCTCAGCCTATTATTTTTAACATTTGATAATTTTATTTATTCTTGGATGTGCTCTTCCATCTTGGCTGTTTAATTTACGATGTCATGTTTCTATTGCATTATTTGTTCTATGACTTCTAGGATAGCACCTAATATTGTCGCCTAATATCTTAAAATTTAACATACCTGAGAATGACACTAAAGTCACAAATTGAATACAAATTTTGTTAAGCGTTTTGTAAATGTTTCGGACTACTATTTACGACGTTTCGGTGATCGCAACTGGTACTGGTTGCAAGTAGGAAGATCCCAATCGGAAAATGCCTCCTGTACAGTATAAACGTATGGTAAGATTTGACTTTTGGCACGATTCTGAGTCGGTTAATTTGTCATCTATATTGATTCCATTTAAGCATATTATGTGGTTACCAACCTTACCGCATTCGTCGCGAGTCCAGTGCTCTTTTCTCTTGCGGTTTATAAAACTTGAATAAAAACGCAGTTAGTAAAGGATACGGCAATTTTCGAAAAATTTTGTTCATCTACTATCAGCTACTGTAATTTGTGAACCTCTTGTTCAGCTACTGTACATACTGGTGGTTTGATAGTTACAATGTTTTTGAATAGATTGACTTCAATTATTGGAAATGTTGACTTGCTACTGCTGATTATGGTGCTTTTGGAAAAGTTCATTTCATTTATAATCTGTTGAACTTTGGAACTTCTGAAAGAACTCAAATATGTAAATCTGTGTACAATAAAAGGAGGCATCGTTATTCAAATGTTCTGTCGATTATAAAATAAACTATACAGACATTCATCCTTTGCCCCAGGTTACGATCAATTTCTAACGGTAGTACTATGATAAGAGAAACGCGTAGAAATGACAGACAATGCAAGGGAGAAAGACCGCCATACATCTCCTACCGAGCATGCCCATGTTTAATTTTTCAATCTTTGATTACTAAGAAACAGCACGTTTTATTGTAATATAGTTAATACAATCCGAACAGGATGTATTTAGCACCTTCGAGGCCCTCGGTAATTCCTTGAACTGAGCCCTCCATCAAGAATTTTCAGTGATGAGACCTTCTTCCCCTCACAATAATGATATTTACTTTTACGTTTTATTTAAGTATCGGCACACACACACACACACACACACACACACACACACACACACACACACACACACACACACACACACACACACACACACACACACACACACACACACACACACACACACACACACACACACACACACACACACACACACACACACACACACACACACACACACACACACACACACACACACACACACACACACACACACACACACACACACACACACACACACACACACACACACACACACACACACACACACGTCCCCATGTTACAAACATTTCGTCAAATATTTAATAAAAAAGACCTGGTTTATTACAGCCCCAAACCATGGTTACCTTTGACGAAAGTGTGAATGATTTTTTGTTTGTTGAGATTGAAGGGGTCACTTTTCTCCGATGCGACATGACGGCAATAGACCGTACAGCATCTCTCCTGCTTAGTTAGAAATCAAGTAAGTCTGAAGATCGTGGAGCTAATATATAAGGGTTCTAGTATCTACCATAACTGAGAGATCGTCCACAATTGTTGGTACCTTAATAACCTAGGACGGAGGGCATCCCAGTACCATCTCGGCATTAAGAGGAACGATGCATTTGACATTCATCACGCTTCACTCTGAGCCTCCAATATAAGGGAAGTGAAATACTTAATATTTAATTAATATTGCATAATGTAGAGGAACATTACAAACATTTTATAAACTTTCAGAAAACTTTTTAGTATTTATAAAAACTCAATTTCACGGAGATTACGTATTAAGTGACTTTAGTGATAGTTTAATTCATATCTTAAAAAGTCTTGTAAATATAGTGAAGGCTAATGTTTTTTTGAAGTGAAAACTTCTATAGGCACGTTGGGCGAAATTTTGGATGGGTAAAATCGTATGAGTTCGCGTCACCGACATGCTAATGCCAACATGATAATGTCGGCATGCTAATGTTAACAGTATATCTGTAGCTATAAGTATGACGTGTTGCGCGTGGCTAGCAGTGAAAGTATAGATTATACTTGTGTGTAATACTATTATTTATACTATTTAACATACTTTTATCGTTTACGTACTTTATTTTGGAGTTTCTTACACTGCCGAATTTGCTATCGCGTGTTCGATCCCTAGCGCGATTTTTGGATGGGTAAAATCTTATGAGTTCGCGTCACCGACATGCAAATGCTAACAGTATATCTGTAGCTATAAGTATGACGTGTTGCGCGTTGCCAGCAGTGAAAGTATAGATTATATTTGTGTGTAATACTATTATACTACAATTATATTATACAATTGTAATACTATTTATACTATTTAACACACTTTTATCGTTTACGTACTTTATTTTGGAGTTTCTTACGCTGCCGTATTTGCTATCGCGTGTTCGATCCCTAGCGCGATTTCGGCTTTCCGTATTAACAATTAACGCAATACTTATGATCTATTTTACATTTTTTATTTTTATTAATTACTTATACTATATTATATGATATTTACATAATTGTTATTTGTCCGTCTGGCTGTTAACTTAGGGTTTTTCGTCATGTCTAATGTCGAAGTATGTATTTTTAATAGTTTTTTTATTATTGTAAGATTGTAACATTAGTGCTGTGTATATGTATATAAGTAAAGTTAAATTGACTACGTGGAAAGTTTAATGTGTGTATACTGTGCATTTCTTAAATTGTGTTTTAGTTTGATCATTATTTTAAATGTTCAAATGTAGGATCACTGTGCAGTACAAAAGTGAGTACTAAATATGTTAATATTTTTATATAGAAAAATGAATAACATAAACAAAGCATGTATTTTCAAATATTTCCAATATTCGTATCAATATTTCCGTTTAAAAATTTGATATTATTTATTTTTTATTTTTGATATTTGACCTCTGCCATACATCATGCAATGAGTATTTCATAATGGCTTAGGAGTTATCTTACTAGCGTGGTAAAACAAATTTCTAGTTGTTCGATAGTATTTTTGCCGCGGATTTTAAAATTAAAAATTCTATAAAATTTTATAATAATTTTAGATTTATGTGTTGAATTTTGAAAATATGGTTACTAATTCAAAATTATTTTTTATTAGCTTATATGTGAAAACCAGACTGATGTTAAAGATTTTAATTTACAAAAATTTTAATTTTTGATACTACAATTAATTTGAATATCCAAAAAACCACTGTTATTTCATAGTTTTAAGTTTTCACTTCTGTCGGCAGTCCTCAATGACTGCCTATTTTGAATTTTTTTTTTAATTTTTGATATTTGACCTCTGCCATACATCATGCAATGAGTATTTCATAGTGACTTAGGAGTTATCTTACTAGCGTGGTAAAACAAATTTCTAGTTGTTCGATAGTATTTTTGCCGCGGATTTTAAAATTAAAAATTCTATAAAATTTTATAATAATTTTAGATTTGTGTGTTGAATTTTGAAAATATGGTTACTAATTCAAAATTATTTTTTATTAGCTTATATTATCGAAATTTTGGATTATGTCAATTAAGTTGTATTTTGTACTGGGCTTGCGCAGCCCATCATATGTTTTGATTAATAAGTAAACCATATAAAAATGTATATAATTGTTGCTCGGAGTGCCGATAGATGTGAAAACCAGATTGATGTTAAAGATTTTAATTTACAAAAAATTTTAATTTTTGATACTACAATTAATTTGAATATCCAAAAAAACCACTGTTATTTCATAGTTTTAAGTTTTCACTTCTGTCGGCAGTCCTCAATGACTGCCTATTTTTTTATTTCTTAAATGTTTTTAACAGTTTTTCTATAAAAAAAAATCAATTAATTTAACTATCTTATCTGTTAAATTCATTATACGGCCAATTAATTATCTGTCAATTAATTATACTAAACTTTGAACATTATACAAATTTAGATAGCTGTGATTTTTAAATCCTACTTAAAACCATAGAAAGACACGAGATATTTAAGGTATATGAAAAACAATCAGCAAAAGTTTTCATGTATTGTGCCAACAAACGTATTAATCACACTTCATAAGAACTTCTGCAATTTCTATACAGACTCCCCAGTATGTATAGTGGATTAAATTTGGTCTCAGGATATTCAAAAATGATAATTTCTTTTAAAAGACCATTTTTAGATTCGATTTTTTTGTAGGACCTTGACTTTTTTTTAACTGACTGTTAGTTTCGTCCATTTCTTTATTCTCTTCAATTTCTTTAATTCCTTTATTATATACTTCACCATTGGAATCCTCTAATTTATGTTTATGAAAGAGATCCGAATATCCTGTGCTTCTTTTCATGACATTAAGGCCTCGTTTGCGATGAATGGAGTATTTATTAAGTCTTCGAAGGTGATGAAAATGAGGGGATCGATAGAGAAGGTTAAGGATAGGAGTGCGTGTAGGAGGATTGTAAAGGAGCCCAATCCTCACCAAGGGCTGTTGCGCCGAATGGTAGGAAGGTAATAAAAATAATTAGTTATATGTAACTACAGAAATGTTGTTAGGAGACGGGTGACCATAATATTTACCCCTTCACGGTTTTTTAACCCCCTCACCCTGTAAACGAGCCTCAACTCTTGGAGTTTTCTCAGTGTACTCTGTTTCTGATGAAAAAAGAGAGGCTTAATGTGGCCAGTCTAAATTCGTTCTCAACAGGTCGAACATACTCAATTGAAATCACAAAGATGGTCATATTCACCTTCGTAATCGCTGCCATGGTTACCGTAAGTGCTATGGAATAGAAACTTATTGTGACTACTGAAAACGCACAACACGTGTACACACATCACACATAAAGTCTAAATCTGTATTTTAAATTTTCTTAGCGGTTCCATATTAGCCGATAGAACACAGTTTTCAGAAATTATACTCCTAATTATAATTCCGAATTAACTTAGGAGAATTAGGCAGGGTAAACTTCTATGTAAGAAGGCTTACGTGTCCAGTATTACCCAAAAGTACTCATTTCTACAGGCTGAGTCGCCGAGGGAGCTGAAAAATATCCTTGAGTTTATGATAATATGGAAAGAGACTGTCGTGAAATGGGGATCTCAATGAAATGACGATTATCTGTACACGACTCCAATTACATGATCCGTAAACTCCATAAAGAACATACATCTTTGAGCCTCGACAGTAAAGACCGAGCAACTTGTTACTGGAAGTGAAGAGTCAAAAGTGGTCAGGGGCAAAACAAAACAAAGGAAAATAACGATCGGGCAGCTGAGTTGTGTGCTTTAGTTAGGGAAGATAACTTTAGAAAGCACGTCACCTATGGCACTGAAACTTGGGAGGTAAATCAAAGTATCTCTCGAAGACTACAAGCACTGGAAATGGACTTCTGGAGAAGATCTTTTAGGGAACCCAGGCTCCAATGCATTAGAACTGAAAATATCAAAAGGTAAATTCTTGTAGAGAAAACAATTTTAGATATGATAAATAAGAAGCACCTCGTATATGGCCAGGTGGAAAGAAGAATGCCTGACGATGGTTCCAACTGGTAGGCGGAAACGGGCTATCCCCAGAAGATGGAGACACGTAGCTTGCAGCGAGGAGATTGGAACAACAGAAACCTTTGGTGTGCAGTATACGACAAACGGATAAGCATTCTCACGTGGTTGGATGGATTTTATGACGGTGTCCGAGAATCGAACCTGGTACCTTGCGATTAGTAGCCAAGCTCCGCACAACTGGTCTAAATCCCTAAACAGAGTGCCACAAACGACACTGAACGAGCAGTAGAGCCAGTAACAGGTAAACGGCCAGTGGATGGTGATTCTGTTTGATGAACGTGGAATCTCTTTTTATCGTTAAAATAGAAGGAACAATGGGTTCACGATAATAAAGTAGGGTCAGTTTTTAAAGTGACAAGAGTTGTTACGCGTGAACAATGAGGTTCATGGTGGGAGACAGGCGAGGGAGGTTAAAACTCATCTTTAACTTTTACAGTATTTTAAACTTGTAAATACATTAAACTTGAAAAAAAGTTGTAGGTCGGTGAGTAAAATGAAACCGCGTATCAGATAAAACCACTCTTGCATAAAACTGTTACTAACATGAAACCACCTTTCGCATAGAACCATTTCTCGGATGAAACCACCTCTCACATTGAACGCTCTCACGTATAAAACCATCTCTCGCATGAAACTTTATCACATTAAACAAACTCTCATATGGAACCGTCTCTCGCATGAATACATCTCTCATATGAAACAATCTCTCGCATAAAGCCATCTCTCCCATGAAACTGTCTACCACATGAAACCGACTCTCATGTGGAACTGCCTCTCGTATGAACCCACAACACTCGCATGAAACTCTCTCTCGTACGAAAAAACCATCTTACGAATGAAAGTGTCGAAAGTGTCTCTTGCATGACGACATCTTTCTCATCACGCCATCACTAAATCATGTGCCCACAGATTTCGTCGGTAGTCAGCTGATGGTGGGGCGGTGAAACTTGCTGTGTATAAATTACATGTAACTTGGTATAAATGTTTCAAAATTACAGTGTTTACAGTGTTTTGGATAACGAAGCCTACCGACTACTCATTACCTGTCACCACCGTTACTGTCGCTGTCTCTCCCGGACCCCCCCTGCCTTACATGCGGGGTCAGAGACGTTACTCGTAAAACCTAATACACATACAGTCAGTTCTCGGGGTTTTGAGATCCTTGAATAATCCAGAACCGCGAAGAGCCTGAGAAACCTTTTTTAATAATCGTGTACGTTAAAAATTACATTCTCTTGTTGGAAATAATAATAAGCGTGTAATGATAAAAATGTAGAAATTACACAGACCGGTGACCAAATTATTTCTTGCAGAAGACAATTTCACGTTACACAGAAAAACATCCAATCACTTGGAATATTGACTAAACAGATGAATATTTTTTTACCCGACTTCGATAAGCTTACTTTAAGTCCGCCATTCCGTATTAATCAACTATTCTTACTAATAATATATATTAGTGTTATTTTATTTAATAGCCTTTACGCACAAGTGAAGGAGTTGAAGACGCTAATTAAACAGAGGAAGTGGGAGTTGTAGTCGAAGGTTCAGTCTGAGTTCCAGTATTATTTATAGTTGCACAAAAAAATATTGTAAACAAATGAATGGAATTTCGTTGAAAAATTGCATCATTAAGGCAGAGTGAGGAACGACAGGTATTTGTGACTGGTACGTTCTACAAATACAGAGGTGAACGAAGCCACAGCATAAGTTTTCAAAATAAAAACTTCGATAATCCAGTTATAAGACAAAACCAATTTTTATATAATTTGTACCATCTGCAAAATTCAGTGGTCAAGGCCACGACGCGCGCAAAAAATAGATTTACCATTTTAAAATTTACAAAATATAAACCTCGATTATACGGTTAAAAGACAAAATCAATTTCATGTAGATCTACAAACGCAGAGAGGACAGGACCACAGACGCACCTACGCGAACTCAACCGTAGCAAAGTTTTACAAATTTTAAATTTACAAAATAAAAACAGTGATAATCCGATTAAATGTAAAATAAATTTGTATGTAGTTTATACAAACTGCAGACACGTGGACAAGACCAGGGATGCCCTCAAGTCGAACGGAGCCACAGTATAGGCTTACGGTTTTCAGTTTTCCGGTGTAAAAACTATAATCATCCGTTTGAACGCAGAAGTAAGTTGTTTAGACTACTACAAACTACGTAGGGTTTCGAATCAGTAACAAAAAAAAACTGAGTTCTGGGCTATGAGTGTAGTATATACGGCGTGACCAACGCAGTTTTTGCCGTTACAAACGTGCAGCGACCAATTATTAAACAATGAAATGTTTGCATATTGTGTGCACATTGTACAAAATATTTGTGTAGCATACACACTATGACATAAACACGCAATAATTGTAGTGAGCTCTCAAGACGTCAGTAAGGTATATGAAAGAAGTCTCCATTCTGGCCTTTTCTTATAAAAGTTCAACAATGACAACAATGACAACAAGAGACTAATGATACTACTACTACTACAACAACAACAACAACAACAACAACAACAACAACTACTACTACTACTACTACTACTACTACTACTACTACTACTACTACAACAACAACAACAACAACAACTACTACTACTACTACTACTACTACTACTACTACTACTACTACTACTACTACTACAACTACAACAACAACAACAACAACAACTACTACTACTACTACTACTACTACTACTACTACTACTACTACTACTAATACTACTACTAACACCACTATAACTACCACTACCACACTAACACCATCATCATCAAATCATATCGTTAATCTATGATATAGTAACTGTAGAATGGCGTTACATCGGCGTTCGATTTGAGAAATAAGGTTATATCGGATGAAATGAGTACAGGACATAAAATATAAAATCACGTAGGCAAAAAAAAGGTTCAGTCAAAAGAAAAAGCATCTCAAGTTATCTAAGGTAGGCGAAAGTATACTGAAGAACTTGATAATGAGTTATGTGTGGGGTGTAGTATTGCACGGATCGAGACCCGGATAAACAGCCTGCAGAGCCGTTTGACGTGTGATGCTAAAGATACGAGGGTGCCTTGGGTGAATAACGAAGAAGTAAACGAAGTAAATAAATAACGAATAATTAATTAAAAAAAGAGTTAGATAATTAAAAGAGTAGATAATCAGTAAGATAATTGAGCTAGCTGAGAGCAGTATAGAAAATTTATAACAATGTATTAGCAATAAAAGTTTATAATATGTTTTTGTGCCAAATGAGACTACAAATTATACGTAGTAGGTACATAAAAATACGAATCATTTGGAATCGTAAAATAAATAAGAAATTAACGTTTAATCTGTGATTGCAAATTACCCGTAATAAATATGTCAAAATAATAATCAGTTTCTAAACCGCAAAACAAATAAAAAAAAGTGTTAATAAAAATTGAAATGATTTATAAACCAAGCAAATAAGAATTATTATTATTATGATTACAACCTTCATTCTTGCACACACACGAATTTAATGTGATGTAATGTACATAAAGATTTAACACACATCAATAAATAAACGCAATAAAATCGTTGTGATGTTGTAATATATTACGTGAAGTTGGTCATTAATTGTTACTATTAAAAATTCATTTGAGTGTTTAATGCTGTTTATATTACTTGTATTTACTTTATATTATTTTCATGTTGTATTCTGGTTATAGCTGTATATATAACTTGCACTTGACTATTGATTCTTATATAAATATTTTTGTATTTATTATTATGTTGTGTTCTACAAATTTCCCGCAAAATATAGAGCGCCCTGCTAGATAGAGACTGGTGGAATTAGTCTTGAGTTGGCACCTCCTGCATGTAATTTTTTCATTCACTAATATTATTTATACATACGCTGGGTAGATTGTAATACCAATTAAGTTCAATAAGAAATTTACGTTTTCAAATTATAAAACTGGTTAAAACTTAGCAAGTAAGTGTATGGAAAAAATTTAATTCTTCATTATCGCACAAGCAGACTAAAAATTGTGGTAAATATTCGAAACACACAATGTGGAACAGCTGGGGCAGCGATTTTATATTCCATCATTTGGAACGCGGACTGAGACGTTACGTGTTAACTAAACTTGCGGACTTTATGCTACTTTTTTATCTACAATGTAATAGGTATTGGGCATGAAACACAGTTACAAATTCAATTTAATGTATATGGATGAGAGCGTAAGAGAAAGTTATGTGACGTAATCATAGCCAAACATTTGTCACTGCCATCACGACATACTGTAAACGTGGTGCATGTTTATTGTTTAGTGTGCCATAAACTATTATAAATATCGCCTTAATATTTTGTAATATAAAGTAAATATCATGCAACGATTTCAATCTAAAGCACCGAGAATTGTAGCAGACGCCCGGGTGAACTATCATCAAATGTAATCAGCACTGAAACGTCTCAAAATAAAATGATCAGACATCTCAAACGTGGTTACGTCAATGGATGAAGTACCCGTCAAATTAGAATTTATCATCATCATCATCTATCTGTCCAGGATTAGGCAGGTTACCTTGCCTGTTCCGGCTTCACCATCTCCGTCTCGGTCTGCCAACATTTCTTCTTCCGGTTGGCTTATAATTCAGGATTTTTCTTGGAATTCTTTCTGGAGACATGCGCATAACATGCTCTTTCCATCTTTTTTATAGTTTTTCGCTAGTTCCGTTACTGGTTGTACTTTTAATTCCTGTCTTATATCTTCGTTCTTTATGTGATCTAATCTTATACAACCTTTCACAGATCTAAGATATTTCATTTCAGACGTTTCCATCTGTCTATAATCTTCCTTTCTTCGTGCCCATGATTCGGTCCTGTATAATAGCATGGGGACTGCCATCACCTTATAGAATTTTATTTGTGTTTCTTTCGTGGTTTTTCCTTTGAGTGTTCTCCGTAATGTCCCACATATTCTTTGGAAGTTGTTTGTTTTATTAAGAATATCTTTGTCTTCTTCATATGTAATATCACATCCTAGGTAATTGAAATGTGATACTTGTTCTAAAATTTTATTTTCAATTACAATTTTTGTCCGAATCGAAATCTTTTCCTAGGAATGAAATGGTCTTAGTTTTTTCTATTGAAATGTTCAAATTATAACCTTTTGGTAACAGATTTAGTTTGTGGATAGCCAGTTGTAATTTATCCTCACTATCTTGGATTACAAATTGATCATCGGCAAACAGCATAGTGTTTAGGAACTCGTATCGGCTAATCTGTATACCTAGAGGAGCACTTTGTTTCCATTCTCCCACGAGGTCATCTATATAGCCTATATATTGAACAGTGTAGCCGATAAAGTGCATCCCTGTCTGACACCTTGGTTGGTCATAATTTCTTATGTTAGCTCTTTGCCGGTTCCAGTGTCAGTTATAATTTTAGTATTTTTATAAAGGGCTTGTACCGTTCTAATCAAATGCATTAGAACCATTATTATTATTATTTTTTTTATTTATTATAATGCAGTTTTACAATCTACTCATTTCACAGAGTAATAAGTAAAAGTGATGTATAAGTCGTCACTTGAGGTGGGAACCATCCAGCGATGATTACCACGTTCATCGGGTCAGGTCATCTGGCCACTGTCTCTTCAGCCTTATTACATCCTGTGATGGATTGAGGAGCTCGTTGATCAGGTTATTGCTGTGTCCTATGTTGCGGTTCCTGTACTTAGAGGCGTGCATCTTGATGACATCAGAAATGTATGGAATGTTAAGGTCTTTGTGAAGAGTATAATTAGAGATGAACCAGAGAGCATTCGTTATGCAGCGCAAGATTTTTGACTGAACTGTCTGCAGAATCTTTGTGTTGGAAGGTTTAGAGCAGCCCCACAATTCTATACCGTAAGTTCAGATTGGTCTGAGCACATCTTTATATAATATGATGACTTTGTTTGCGAGAGATAGTTGAGATTTTCTACCTATGAGCCAGTACATTATTTCTCCATTATGAGCCAGAGTTTGTCTCGGTGGATACGATCAAACGCCTTTAGGTAATCTATGAAGGCTATGTGGGTCTCTAAATTGAATTCCCTACGCTGTTGTATTATCTGCCTTAAACTGAAACCATCGTCAGTGCATGATCGTCCTTTACGGAATCCTGCTTGCTCTTCAAGCAATATAGTTTCAGAGATAGTTCTAAGCCTTTCATTGATAATTCTGCTGTAAAGTTTGTAAGCAGCATTTAACAGACTAATACTCCTATAATTTTCTGTCTTGTTTCTTTCACCTTTTTTAAACAAAGATATGACTTTAGCAGTTTTCCATTCATTAGAATTTATTATATATGTAAATGATCATACATGTAATTATAATTGCTAAAAACCAAGTAAAAAATTAAAAATAAATAATATTAGATAAATAAGGGATCTGTAAGAACAGAAAATGAAAATATACAAAGGAGTAATAAGTCCATTGTTAGCGTATGCGGCGGAGACATGTGTTTGACAAGGAATGATGAAGAAAAGCTGCGATTATTCGAAAGAATGACTATAAGATTCATACAGGATTCGGATGCCAAAGAAAGAAGATTAATATAGAAGTATGAAAAACTTTGCAATAACAGGAATACTGAAAGAAGATAAACTAAATGTAGCCTAATAAAGGCTCAAAGAATATGTGTGTGGACATGTGTGTAGAAGGGAAACAGGAAGAGCTTTACGGAAGGTCTCCAACTGGAAGCCAAGAGAGAAAGAAAAAGTGGAAGGCCAAAAAAATTGATGGGACGACCAGGTAATGACGGATACAGTACGAAAATAATGGTGGAGAACAAGTGCGCAACAAGGAAAGTTGGGAAGAAGCAAGGTCACTATAAATTAACAGGAGATTAAACGAAAGGTAACGTGAAATGACAAAGCATAACGAGTGACCACTATTCAACAGGAATATACGGTCTTACTGTTATTATTAACGTTAAATAAATACGTCGCTGACAATATTATAAGGTGTGTGTGTGTGTGTGTGTGTGTGTGTGTGTGTGTGTGTGTGTGTGTGTGTGTGTGTGTGTGTGTGTGTGTGTGTGTGTGTGTGTGTGTGTAGATTTTAAGTGCGCTAAATAATGGAGATTCTACTTCCCATTTTGACTCTGCTGTGTGGTGGCCGACGTTTTGCCACGTACCGTAGAACGTTTTCAAGGAGCTTCTAAGGCCTCATTTATACTTCCAGGAGACAGGCGACGGGTGGCAGGTGGTAAAGAGGTAGGCGTCAGGTGGTCAGGCATTTATACTTCAGCGTACGGTCGAGCCTAACCGTCTGTATTTCGACTCGAGACAACGCCAATCAAGTTTTCCCAACAGATGAGAATGTCTACTGATACTTTCGACTTCATTTTAGCGAAGTTGGAAGGAAAACTGAGGCGGAAGAGAAATTGTAAATTACCAATTACTCCTCCTGAAAAGCTTTACGTAACTCTAAGGCAAATTAAAATGCTTTATGTAACAATTAAGTAATAAATTAAATAAGAAACGTATGTTTCTTAGTGCTTGTAGTCAGCAAGAAAACAACCAATATCTTTTCGCATAATATGTATTTTATTTCTTAAACTAAAAGTTTAAGTTGTACAAGAATGTTATACTTTCTTAAACAAGTGATTTTTCACGTATTACAAACATTTAACACACAGGGATACATCGAATAATTTGTAGATAATATTTGTATAGGGTAAGCTCACCTTAATATATTTCGAATATTAGCTTACAGCTACAAAATCTGTTTATTAAAAATATTTTAGTAAGTACAGAATGTTCCTAGAATTGTGTATTTAGAGTACATAAAATGAAATAATGAATCTACCTTTCTTAATTTCCGTAAAAAAATGTATTCATCTTTATTCATCAACTGTAATTATTTCCTTCCAACGTTTCTCCACCACATCTATGTTTTTGTGATTCGGGTCTGCATCATTCCAAATTGGAGGCCTTGTCTGCACGTCATTATTTCGACACGAGAGAACACATGCAAATGCCAAAAAGGGCGGGAGACGTCGCTTGTATCTGTGACAAACTACAGCGACAGGCGGTGAGAGCTGGCGTCACCGAGGAGTCACACGTCACTTCTCAGAAGTATAAACAAACCCATCCTCAACAATGTACCACAGCTGCAGGGGTTACCCGTCGCCTACCACTTGCCACCCGTCACCTGCCACCTGGAAGTATGAATGAGGCCTAAGATGTCCACTGCCCAGATTCACGATGTAGATATAATGCAATGTAATAGCGAGCATACGTGAAGCACGGTGGCGACCAACGGACGGCGCGTTTTTGAAGCAAAATGCGTGCGTGTGTGTTTTATGTGCGGGCGTTTTTAAAAACCTTCAACTGCGGACGTAAAACGCCTTAGGGTATATTATAAGGATGTAACGTTTATATTATTTCTGTCATTAAAACTTACAGTCGCATTATAATTCACTACAAAACAGTGGGGTGGCGTGGGTACATAACACCTGTTGCCGGTTTTGATAGGCCTAAAACTTGACCTACAAATTAATTAGAATTTTTTCTAGTACTAAGTGTTCTTTTTAGGGCCAAAATATTCTTTTTAGAGCCAAAATATTTTTTTAGAGTATTTTCTATTATTAGCTGGCAGAAGAAGAGGGTCCTGGTTCAACGGGATCCGATTCCCATTATACTTACACAGAACAAATCAGAACACAAATAATCGATTCGAACATAATAAAGAGAACCAGAGAAACACATAACTAAACGAACAAAACACAAATAGGTAGGTAGTGACTGCTGCACATTGGTTCCGGAACGACCATAGCTGCTAACTGAGCGTTTTGCCGGTTTATACAGCGGCAACACATTGGGGTGGACGAATGTGTCCCCTTTTCCGCAGTTTGTATAGTGACAACTACTACGAAGTCAATGACCGTACGCAGTAAAACATTGCCGATGTCTGAGCCGGCACCACAAGACGGTGCAAGTGGGTAGCAGTTCGAAGAGCAGTGCTATGCTATTCTTCAAGTTTTCCTACTAATATTGTTCGGCTTTCAAATTATTCAATAACTAAATTATTTATTCTGTGATATAATTAATATTATTTTCTCTTAATTCCAGTACTGTTGGCCGCCGGGAACAGCGGTTACATGGACGCCACGCTACTGCTCCAAAATCTATAAATGAGATACGGAAGAACTTAATGAGTATAGCACTGCATGTGTCCGAAACCTGGAATAAATTGGGGGGTTTAAGATTCGGTGCTGGAGGAGGAAGATTAATTGGATAATGAGGCACTTCTCAAGCGAGTGACTGGAAATGAAGAAATTGGAAACCTATAAACAGGAGAAGGAGGAAGTGGCTTTATAGAGGAACGGATGGATGGAAGGTCAGTAAGGAGAAAGCCAATACGGCAGTTCATGGAGAAGACAGGAGATGAGAGTTACCAGAGTAAACAGAAATTAGCAACGCTTAAACGGAAAACACCAGTCGTGAGGAATGAGGGCCGTCAGGAAGGGAATTAACGTTAGAGACAGTCTGTCATTCGCATTTAAATATTTTATTGAAGCGAATTCTCAGTTCTAGCTCTACCGTTTGGCATTAATTTGTCTATTTGGAGTTCGTTTCACCTTAAGTGTTGAATTCATCAACCGATTCCGTAAAATGTTTGCTCCATACTTGCATACACTTTTACCTCACACACTTCTATTGTTTTTGAAAATGACGCCCCAAAAATAGGCAGCGAGAGGCAGAAATGTGTGGGTTACAATTTTTATATAATCGTAAAAATCCTTGTGGCATCGAATTAAAGAGTATTTAAAAATAAGTGGGAATATGATGTTCAGTTTTTGAAATTTCAAAAGTGTAGGGCACTAGGGTAGAAAAAGGTACTAGCAATTTGAAAAAAAATATTAAAATCCATACCGGGTATTAGGCTTAATGGAATTATAACCCAAAAAGGAATGTAGTGTTACTCTGAAAATTTGTTTAACTTCAGGGGCTCCACGGGCCAAAAATGGAAGTTGAAATTTTAAATAAATGCGAGGTCTATGTGAGGCATCAAGTAATGAGGAATATAGTTCAAAATACAAACTAGATATCTTTAATAATTCTACAAATTTGATATATGTCAACACCCTTGCAAACAATTTGGAACGTCTTCAAAACGTTTGTAAACTATGCTTGTAATAAAGCTTTACATACTGTTGTCAATTATGTGTATCTGTGAAAAGTATACGATGCAGGCCTATGGATGTCTATGGAAAAATACGTGATTTTAATAATTAGGAATAAATTATTTTTAAGTTAGGCGTTGTAGTTATATGTTTAACTAAGAAACTAATGCAGTAGTTCGGAATTTCTAGTGTTCTGTATTGTATGATTGCTTTACAATTTGTATTTTTATAAAAAAAAAAAAAATATAGCAGTGTAATCGGGGTTTACGTAATTTTCTGAAAAGTGAAAAAATATGAAAAAATATTTAATACTAAAATTTGTTAGTAATGAACGTATTTTGTTCAAAATAGTGAGCAAATATTTTGACTCAAAAGAGTCCTGTAGGTCAGGGAGTTAAGACATTAACCAATAGGCCTACAGTAACTTTTCATTTTTATAGATTATATTTTATGCATATTTACACCACAGTGACGAATAAGGCTCAGTAATTCATACAGTAAAGAAATTTTAAACAATGTGAATTTCTTTTGTAGGTGACACTGATTTGATCTGTGGTAACTGCACATTATTATTGAACGATTTACTTAGTAACCGACAGACGGCTTTGACAGAAATTGATGTATCTGAATCGTTACGTAAGACATCGTTTTACTGTGTATATTTGTAAAATACAAATAGTGTCGACATTGGTACAATTTTCAAAAATGAACATTTTGTAATTTTAGCTAACTTTAATCTGTGCGGTATGATGATTAATACGGCAGTAAATATAACTGATATTAATTCGGCATTTAAAGTCCAGAATGAAATCCATTAAAATACAAATTACTAATAAAAATGCCTCTTAACGAGAGAGCGTCGCTAATTCATTCGCTAACGGATTCTGGAAGGCAAGTCGTTTCGCTTGTGTGTGTGTGGTTTCTAGTAGCTGCAATTAACATGAGACATGAGTGATATGTTACTGTTAACGTAATTTGTAATTTTTGTGTTTTTTGAATTATTGCCTGAAGACGGCTAACGATTCATGTGTAGCCGAAACGTCGCTCTTTTCGGAGAAAATTAAATCAGTCATGTCTAACGTCCGCTTTCAAATTAAAAAAAAAATCATCCCGTAACATCATTCCGCTTTTTCTCGGTTATCAACCATATTTTATTGCTATTATTGTTAACACCAAACATGTTGTCTCTGTGACATCGTCAGTCTCAGTTTACCACAGAGCACAGAGTAAACGTTCGCTGCTAACAATAATATCAATTAAACGTGGTTATCAAAGTAAAAGTGTATTTTTAGCAAACTTTCGACCACACAAGTCTACGATGAAAATAATTAATTCCGTTATTCTTATTTATTAAAGCAAGGATATATTTGCACTTAATCCTAGCTTGTAAACTTTCATTGTTTTTATCACTAACTCTGTTTTGCGGTTTAAGGTGATTTGTGCTTAGCCCTTCCTATTACGGAATGGGTTTCCACTTAAGTGTCAGTTCGGAACATGAAGATGCGTTAACACAGAACGGGCAAAAACGAAGCCTCCGTCTTAAGCTCCAAAATCAGAGTCGGCCCGACGTATTTTGTCGCCTTAGGCCGACCCCCCCCCCAAAAAAAAAAAAAAAAAAAATATATATATATATATATTACACCATAATTGGTTGGAAGAGAAACTAATATTAGTTGTGTTTTAACTTCAACTAGACTAAACCTTTTGTTGTGTTATGTTTAAGTTTTAGAGTATTCTAAGCTTAGAGAAACGTTTCTCAGCTCTTGCAACAAGCATGAGCTTGTAACAACTCTTGTTGGTAGAGTTAACAGTATTCGTATAAAAGTATAAATTTGCTTTTTCACAGATTTAAAGTTCTTTTCCATTTAACAATTCTCAACATGATCAACGTCATCTTTCTGTTATACAATTTCTCCCCAATAAGATACATAAGGTAACAAATAAAAAGTATAGCTATAGCAGTTAAAAGCAAAAAGTATAACTTTTAAATAAATTAACTTTTATTGCTTGAAACCGTAAAATTAGCTTCCAGTCGGCATTAACTTATATAATTTTTACTAAGGGTTGGTGTTTGAAGAATAACACGTCCTGCCTTCATACTTTATAAATTATAAGTTTTTATTTTTTCTCTCTTTCAACTTAATTCTACCACCCTTCCAAATTGTGCTGCCCTAGGCGGCTGCTTACCTGGCCTAGAGGAATGGCCGATACTGCCCAAAATAGTATTGTTCTATTCCCACTTCGTTATTTGTAGTACACGTTTTGGCCGAATGTGATTTTTTCGAAATAATGCAAATACACATTTTGTAAGAACAAATATATTTTTGTTTATATACATAAGCGAACGGGAATGAAATGTTATAATCTTCTGCTTCTTCGCTCTGCCGCCATCAGTGTTTATAAATACCAGCCTGTCCATCATTTAGCCTACTAGGCTCTCTGTATCTCTTCTTTCCAGAGGATGTAGATACACGATTCACTGTGGAGAGAAACACAAAAGCAGTGGCGTGGCGTGGGTACATAACACCTGTTGTGCTAGGCCTAAAATTTAACCTGAAAATTAAATAGAATTTATTCTAGTACCAAGTGTTCTTTTTAGAGCCAAAATATTCTATTTACAGACAAAATATCTTTTTGAGTATTTTCTGTCATTCGCTGACAGAAGAAGAGGGCCCGGTTCAACGGGATCTGACTCCCATCATACTTGCACAGAATAAATCAGAATACAAATAATCGAATTAAAAATAATAAAGAGAAACAGATAAACACATAACTAAACGAACAAAACGCAAATAGGCAGGTAGTAACTGCTGTACGTTGGTTCCGAAACGAACATACCTGCTAACTGAGCGTTTTGCCGGTTTATACAGCGGCAACACATTGGGTGGACGAATGTGTCCCCCTCTCCACAGTTTGTACAGTGACAACTACTACGAGGTCAATGACCGTACGCAGTAAAACATTGCCGATGTCTGAGCAAGCAACACATGACGGTGCAAGTGGCCAGCAGGTCGAAAGCAATGCTATGCTTTTCTTCAAGTTTCCCTACTAATATTGTTCGGATTTCAAATTATTCAATAACTAAAGTATTTATTCTGTGATATAATTAATATTATTTTCTTGTATTTCCAGTACTGTTGCCGCCGGCAACAGCGGTCACATGGACGCCACGCTACTGCACCGAAGAGAGACTGAGAAGGAACGTCCTCACCAATGGGCAGATGACTGCTGACGACAACAACGATGATGATGATGACGTGACGATGGGTAAGATGTGTCATTATGTTAGTTTTTGTACCAATCACGATGTTTAGCAAGATCAGAAAATGCAGTACCTAGCCTGGGTTATATTTAAATCCTTTGAGGCCCACGGAAATTTCTTGAAGGGGCCCCCATCCAGAATGTTCAATTGTTCAATTTCAGCTCTTGATAATTCTTCTCCCCCTACAACAATAATTTTTATTAAACTCTCAGTATTATATGTGTATGAGTAGATATCAATATGTCTCCTGGCACAATTTTGGGAACAACCAGAATTTGTATAAAAATATGGTCCTTGGATATTGTTGTTCATGACGTGTCCGTCGATTAACTAATTATAAGTATAATGCTACTGACTCCGAACACTAACATTTTAAAAACTTAGTGTTCCGCGTCAGTAGTATTATACTTATAATTAAAAATATGGTCTAAAGGCGCATAAAAACATCTACGAGAACACACCACGAGAAAACGGGGATTTTCGGAGTTGTCTCACAGCTGTCTTTTGCTATCACTTGTTTAGTCCTCTTCAAGAGGTATCTGCAGTGAGCACTTCAAAGAAGATATCTATCGAATAAATTCATCTCACAGGAAACTCTAAGACATTTAGAGAGAAGATTCTAAGACAGTTAGGGAATAAAATCAAATCAATCAATTTGGGTTACCCCAAGAATATTATAATAACATTATGTAACATAATGACATGGACAATTAATATACTTACGAGAAAAGAATATATAATCAGAATAATATTAGTTAGCTTTAAGTTCTACAAGAAGAGCAAACTTCTTATCCTTCAGCCCCTTATAGATCAAATTCAGATTTACATATTTATTAAATTCTTTCAGAATTCGGTCATCTAATTTTAAGAGAAATCTCTTAAGGGGATATGGCACTGAAAATGCTAACTTCTATATTAAACATATTACACATTTCAGACTACCTTTATCTGTTTTATAGTCATAAAAAATGACCATAAATGAAAAAAAATTTTTCTCATTAGTATAATATACAGTCCGAATTTTTTTTTTGAAAATATATGTAATGTATAAAATTTGATATAACTCATGTTCTAACAATTGGATTTTCATGAACAAAGCGCCATTGTATAGGTAAGGATATCCTCTAAAAAGTTAGGTAGAATTATAACTGTAGCTTAATATTTGGATTTTATACACACAATTGAAAGTTATTTTTAAAAAACCTTTAGGTTTAAAAAAAAATCTCAGTTTCTAATAAAGTGACATACATAATTCTTCCTAAATATTTAGGTCAAATATCCAAGAGTGAATGGCAAAAATCTGAACCCTGTAACATTAGTAGTTTTTGAGTTATATCAATTTGAATATTAAAAAACATGAAAAAACTAATTTGCGGAAATAACGCGTTGAAAGTTACCTTGTTGAATTTTACAAGGTATTGAGATATATAGACCAATAAATAATTTTTTTACAAGTTTTAACATTAGTTTATTTATAAGTTTGACATGTACTATAATATTATAAATTTTTATAAGGGTCTTATGTATATTTTACATTTTTTTATGTCATAATAAGCATTTAGGCCTAGGCCTGCTAAATCGAAAATCTGGAAAAAACTGGATATACCGCTTATTTATATTACTTATATTCTTTTGTTTGATGTTTTGCCTTTTTATGGATGGTCTACCCATACTTATAACAATTAATATAATACTTAAACACGATAATGGTATATTCACTCACTGTTTATAAGCAGCAAACACTACTGAGAACATCAGCTGACCGTTTTTGTATTTTGTTGTTCATGTCAGCTGATTATAGTTGCAGTGATGACTTGGTTAGTGGCTAATAATCAGTATGTACATATATATACATGTAGTTCAATATAATAACATACTAGAGCAGAGTTTAGTAGTGTATAGCCTAATATTGGGTTCATTACTGAACAAATTACTCGCCAACCGCCAATTTCGCATTTTGGTACGGTTCTAAAAAACTATAAAAATATGACACTTACTACCTTCAGAAACATATTTCATCACATTTCCCTGTTTCCTAACATTCCATAGATTGAAAAAATTAATAAACAAAAAAATTGAAAATTTTGAATTTTTTTGTGACTTTCAGTGCCATATCCCCTTAAGCAGATGAACTTTGTACTCTTTCAGATAATAGAATTGACGGCCCGAACTTTGCTTGATAGTGATGCCCGAAAAGTGATAGAATCGTCTTCACTTTCTCGAACCTTTCAACCTCATACTCCTTGTTAATTTCCAAGTCTCTTATATTTTTAATTCTTTTAACGTCTGTCCTCCAATCTGATTAAATACAGTTACTGAAAAGGCCACCATGAACTGTATTTATAAATAGAAAAAATTAACTAAAAAATTTAGTAAACAGTTTAAGAACAAAAATTTAATTTAATTACGTTAAATGGACTCAGCATCTGACGATTTTATTCACTGTCATAAGTTTAAGAAGAAAACTAAATATACAGACTTCAAGATACTTCCGACTAATAACGGTCTCTACAGAGTAGAATGCATGAATGCATGAATGAATGTGTGATTTGTAAAACTAATGAAAGCAAATTTATTAAGAAATCTGATGAAGAAACTAAAATAAGTACTAAACTAAACTAAGTACTAAACGACAGAGTTAACTAAGGAGGAGGCTATACTGCAAGCTAAAGAAATTCATGCTACCGTTAGAAACAAGTTCCCTAAGAGGAATAAATAACACTAAGTATAGACGACTTATGGGCGGCTGATGTAGTCGTAATGTCAAATTGTGGTGATCAGAATGGCAACTATAAATACATTTTGAACGTTATAGATACGTTCTTTAAGCAGGCTTGGTCGATACACTAAAGAAGAAAACCGGTATGGACGTTGACATTGGTTTCGACTCTATTACAGTTGACCACAAGCCCCCTAACCCAGTAGTTCCCAAAGTAGGTTCCCTAGGAGTCCGCGACAATGATTGAGGGGGTCCGCAGACACTTTTAAGATAAATTACTATATACCGTAATTTTCTCAGATTTTTTTATGCTCTCAAATCTAAATTTTAGAATCTTAAAACAATTAGTAGAAGAGTCTAGTATTTTTTTTGGAGGGGATTCAAACTAATTGTAATTGTAAAAGTAATTTAAAACTAATGGCTTTAATAATGTCTTTAAATTATGTCGTGTAGCAGACCTGTTTGTCAGCCGAGCTGACTAGACCTCGCTCTTACAGTACAAAAAGAAGTCTCATTGGCAGAACTTTCAACCGACAGTTTTTTGACATTATTAACTGAACTTTGATATTCACCTGAACTTTCAATTTGACATTAAACTTACAGTTTTCGCAATTACAGCTAGCTGACTTCTGGTTATATGTAATGATTGGCTATCCTGAACTCGCAAAAAAACTTTGAAGCGTTTAACTGTGTTTCCCTTTACTTCCTATTCTTTTCAAGAATAAACTTGATGCGAGAGTGACTTAATATTGCGTACATTAAACCCAATATTGCAGAGCTAACTGTTCAAAAGCAACTTCATTGTTCACATTAAACTATGTTTGATTTCATAAATATTATAATTTTGTAAGTTAAAATAATTTTGATTTTAATTAAAATATAAGAGTTTCTATCATACTTACTGTTTGTTTTATTTCAGAACTCAGACGGGGTCCGTGAATTCTTAAATTATTTAGGGGGGGGGGTCCGCGGACTGAAAAGTTTGTGAACCATTGCCCTAACCTGTTACATACCGATAAGAGGCTAGCGTTTAAAACTAAAGAGTTCAATTCAATAATGTAAAAGTATAATACTAAGCTCTATCACACAGACAATGAGGAAAAGAGCTATATTGTAGACCACCACAATAGTATTCAGAACGAACGTATAAAAGTGATCTTCGAGGTCAATGAGAACTATAGGTGGATAGATAGATAGACGTACGAAATCATACAGCAGAGAATTACAGTTCCATTAATACTGACAGTGGCGGATTATCCATAACGCTAGAGTATGTTGCAGCACCAGGTACCAGGGTCTCAGCTGTCAGTGAGGGCACCATCCAGCTGAATTGACTAAGCGAAGCAAAACTTATGATCATATTACACAATTGTTTGGTTTTCTTACGCAGTTATTAAACATTGAGAGTGTCAAGTTGGAAAATCAAGCGAAAGCTCTTATAGAAGTTTATTCGAACGACTTGAATAACGATCTTCTAATAGAACTGAAGCACTTTGTGCCACGAGTAAAATTGCAAGAAGAGGTTTTTTTCAAATCGTTCGAATGAAGATGATACAACAGTTTGATTCCATGGTACTACAGTTTGTCCGCTCAAAGTATTAAACCGGATTATTGTTTGTAAAATAATTGACGTATTTCCGATTAATACACTGCTTATCATCTGCTTTTGACTATTCCAATAGCTAACTGCGAATCTGAAACATCATTTTCTGTATTAAAACGCATTAAAGGTATGTTGAGCACAACTATGGGAGATGAGAGATTATATTCGTTAGCAAGGGTGAATATTGAAAGCGAAATACTAGAATCGTTCGATTTAGAAGAAATTATACAACATTTCGTTAAGGCAAAATTAAGAAAAAAAATGGATCGATTAGTATTTTCTAAGCTTAACTACTACTATGCTTATTGTAATCACTATTTAGCTAAATATTTGTTGCAATTTGAGAGTTTAATAAAATAATTGTCAACTTTCGAAATTGCTTATGCCATTTATCAGTGTAAATAATGGATAAAGGTTGAATTTTGAATCGGGGGGGGGGGGGCACTAATCTGATGGCAGCATAGGGCACCACGCGCTTCTAATCCGTCCCTGAATACTGAGTATAATATGTGTCCCAAAAAAGTGACGAAAGTAAACTAAACACTTAACTGGAATTATTTTTGTCCTAAAATTTAACATCATTAATATTATTTATACTTGGATAACCACATTTCCGCTGTCTAATAAGTCACATTATTTCTTCATACACATATAAAATTAACACAGGCATTGTGTAGTACTTTTTCAAACGGGATAGACGTTCATGAAAATCTTTATCCACGCTAAAACTCGTTGCACTGTCGGTCATTAAAGAGCAACTCGGTAATAACTGACCGATTAAGCTACAAACTACTTCCATTATCAATGTTCTCGAGTTTGTGGTATCGCTGTGGTTGATAAGAAATCCTGTCAGCGTCTTTCTTACTCACACTCAGATATTGTACGTGTGTTAATTTTCATGTCATAATGTAACATAGTATTTTCGGAATGTACTGTTATGTATGCGTGAAACGTTGTTTTTATTATAATACTCTCGGTGTGTCCCACATTTATTTCCTTGAGTTTCCTTGAGTTTATTCCATAACTGTCTCAGAGTATTTTTTCTAACTGTCTTAGAATTTTATGTGCTATGAATTTTTTCGATATGTCTTCGCCGGATATCGTTGATGTATGCTTGGCGAGGCTATCTCTTGAAAGCACTAAATAAGTGATCGCGAAAGATAGCTCTGAGATAACTCCAAAAATCCCCGTCTTATCTCCAATTTTCTTATCTCCGTCTCGTAGAAGTTTTTATCGTCTCTTAGTCCATATTTTTATACACACTCTTGTTGTCCCCAAAATTGACATATTGACATCTACTTGTATGCTACATATGTACGACGACGGATTCAGCCTCAGAACATTCAGAAAGAGAAATATATTTTTTTATGTTGCAATAGCTTCTTAAAGTTTTATAGGGGAATCAATACTGCAACTTATTTTCTGTTCCTCATTATATACGTATAAACAACGGTAAAACATTTAAGCTACAGGTAATACTTTTGCTTTAAATTTCTAAGACAAAACAAAGTGAGAGTGAATATTTCAAAAGTATTCAGTGTTCAGTTGGTACATTAAAATATTTATATAAACTACGGAAGTAGGGGGGATTAGGGGCATTAAAAATTTACGAACCCAGAGCTATTAAAAATTTCAGTAAAATTCTTTAATCACTTAATTTAGGCCTATTTCTAAACCAGCTGCGTGCGTTAAGAGTAAGGCTTATAAATCGTCGTAGAAATAAAACTAATTACAGTATTTCTAAATTAATAAAATAAAGTTAGTTTTCATAGTAATGACAATCCCTCAACATTTTGTAAATAACGTACGTGCCAGAAAACGAAGGCAGAGACAATTTATAAAATGTATTTATAAAATTATAAGGGGAGAATCCTGAATGTCTCATTTGTCATGAGCAAAATGGGTGAGGGGATCAAATCTTTGAGCTAGTCTCATCCCCCCTCCAAAACCAGTCTTATCCCTCTAGCTCCTAGTCACACCATTATCAGTACGGTAGTTAACAAGTTCATTTAACGAAAACTTTAGGTGAGAAAATGTCAAAATGTCATTAATTACAGCACTGAAGTCTAACTCTAATAAATCGTTCTTAATACATAAAGGCTTGTAGTATTCAGACGGTATTATTTTTGTAACGTTTCTCAGTACACTTACAAAAATGTTTGTTTTGAAACAGAACTTTCAGGGAATAGATTAAAGGTATCATTGATAAAAAATTACAAACAGAAAAGGCTGCGTTCGAAAAGACTGTGAACAATAGACCGCTCCGGTTTTGAACTACCGAAGCGAGTCCCAGTTTTAACTCGACCCTTTGGCATTTTTCTGTCTGTCTATCTATTTGGGGTATGTCTCACGATAATTTTTGAATGATTCAACCCATTTTTATAAAACTTGGCAAACGTGTCCACACCTTCGAAACTATTGTTTCTGAGTTTCATACCCCAAAACATAGGGTAGCGGGGGGTAGCAAAGAGTTAGAGTCAAAATTTTGAAAAAATCACAACATGATCGTGTGTGGTATCAAATTAAACAGAATATTAGCCACAATCTGAATATAATGTTCAGCTTTTGGGATTTCGAAATTTTGGGGCACCAGAGCCCAAAAAATTGCCAAAATTTACGAAAAAAAAATTGCACAAATCAATGTAGGGTGTCAAATTAAACAAAATGTTAGCCATAATGTGAATACAGTGTTCAGGCTTAAGAATTTAAGTAAAATTGAACACCGAAGTCCAAAAAGTATTAAAGTTTGTAAATATTCATGACGAACGTCAGCTTAAAAGGAATGATGTTAACCCAAATTCTAATATACCGTTTACTTCAAATATTCTTATTGTTAGGGGCGCCAAAAACTAAAAATGGAAGTAAAAAATTTGAAAACATTGCAAAAGTCTGCAGTTCAGGGAGCATAGGCTTACTGTTTTAGTAACAGTACACTTTCAACTTGAAACAGACACGCACATGATAGTAGATGTCATACAGAAGTTGCTCATATATTTCTATTAACGAAACGTTATATTTCGTAACCATGAAGTAACTATTTCTTCAGTGGCATGAAGTTATATAAGAATATTGTTAAAACCGTAATGTGCATCCCCCTCCCCTAAGGGTGAGGTACGCCGGTAGGAAAAGACAGCACTGTCACCTAGGGAAGGAGATGTTCTATGACTGAAGGCCTACATTATAAATTTCTCAAACATTGTTTCTGCGGGACGTCTCGATTTAAATACAAAATAGTAATGCCAAAATGCCATTTTAGTTTCTTACAAATTAATATTCAAATAATGAATATTAGTGGACCAGTTATATGAAGAACTAAATATAATAAAACAATCCATGAGACATTCAAATTATGTAGTCCTAGCTGAAAATGTGGTGACCGTTATTTCAGTCAATTTAGCAAGGATGAAAATTAGTTTCATACACTATAAACTTACCGTATCCAACTGCCTTGCAGAAAGAGTATGTTCTCAGGTAATATCATAAATGATCTGAAACGAAAAGCAAACGTTCACTTCAGATTAAAACATCTAAGTTGCTCTTTTATTTCAGTTTTGAATTGTCCTGAAATAAATTTAACCAAGACATTAAGGATATTATGGCCTGCAATGTATAAGTAAAATAATAATTAAATAATTATTTAATAAAAACAAGTTTCGCCATTGAGGTGTTAAGTAAATACACTACAAAAGTTTTGTAAATTGTCTGCTTTATTCTTTTCATTAATTTTTTCAAGATCAAAATAAAAATTATCTCCCCCCCCCCCGATTTTATAAACGAAGACTACAGAAAACCGAAAAAAATAAATCATAAAACCGATTAAAAAAAATTAAAAATTTGATGATGCTGATTCATAGCACGGCCTGCTGGTGTTAAGTTGAGAGTCGGGCTTTATGAGCATACGTTTATCTACTGTGTCTATAATGTTACGTGTACTGAATTACGTACATACCACACACACACTCGCGCGTACCCAGTATTTGTACGTTTGTTTCTTGGAAGTGTTGTTAAAATGGCTGAATGAATACTCGTTATTTCAATACGTCCTCGCAGTGGACGCCCGGAAACAAACACGCTGATAAAAAAAAAACATACTAAACATTTCTCTGATTTAGATACTGTCAGGTGTCTGTGCTGACCACATTTCAGTTAGTGAACACACACACACACACACGCGCGCGCAGCTCAAGGGTACTATTCGCATATATGTATTTCTTTACAGGTTCATAAATGTTTATCAGTAGAGATCATGATGCATAGTAGGGCTACGTCAGTAGTTTTTGCTGACACTTGGAGAATGTTAGTGAACACACACACACACACACACACACACACACACACACACACACACACACACACACACACACACACACACACACACACACACACACACACACACACACACACACACACACACACACACACACACACACACACACATCAATGAATGCCGCCACATATTCTAACACAGTTCGTGAATGTTTATCAGTATTTCCTAGTGCATATTCTGCCAACGTTTGTTGAGGCTTCAAGAATATTATTGATCACCCATCGCGCGCGTATTAATGAATGCGTTATCCTCACATATATATGAAAAGTTCACGATGTATATTTTACGACTGTTTGTGCTACCGTTAGAAAAATATTCATGAAAACACAAATACATACATCTAAGAGCAAACGTCTTATTAAGAGTATTTCTTAATGATATTCCGTCACACATTAGCGCCAGCACACAAAGAGTCATAACCGAAATTACTTTTTAAGGATGACTCAAAATCTTAATGACTAACCATCAGAGGAAGGACCGCATAATGTGCAACAATAGTAGGACCGACTTCCCCTCTCGAAATTGTGTAACAGAAAGTGGCGTGATCGGGTAGTTTGGCCGCTAACCACCAGGTTGCGCGTTCAAAGAATGCCGACCAACCACGTTGGTTCATTCAAAGTTGTAATTCCGCGCATTCTCATCTGCCACCTTGCCTGAACACAACTTCGTACGGTCAGTTGCTCCTCGCGCGCGACCCTGATAGTACTTTCAGTTCAGTGTCACGCGTCTATTCGCTCTGTACACATACACCTAGGTATATATAGATATATACAACTCTAACGCAGGAGGGACATTATATGGTGTTTGTGAATTTCACTTATACCATGAAAACCAGGTTTCAACAACATATGACAAAAGTATTCAGAACTGTTCTCGTTTATTTTTCAGGTATGTTTCTTTTTTTAATTACCGTATTTGACATGTTAGTACAATATTTACTGTCATATAAAAAAATTTATTTATAACTCGGGTTGCCAAAGTACATTACACTCGTTTACAATTTTGTAATTATAATTTTATAAATACTCTGCAATTAAAATTTTATAATATTTTAATTATAAAAGTAAAGTAATTTTACAATTATAATAGTTGTAATTAATTATATTTTTTGTAATTAACGTGTACTGCAAAATAAAAGTCAGTCCAATAATTTCATATTCAAAGAAACAAAATTACATGTTAAGACTAAAATAGAAAATTTAGGGTCAGTAAAACGCATCCCTGAATTTTTTTTTTTTTTTGAAACCTCGGTCATATTTTAGTTTTTATCGCTGTTTTTAATTCTTATAATAATACGATTCATAGTCGGATACTTTTTTGTGAAAAATATTAGAGGAACCGCTCGGAGTGCAGTTTCACCCCTCTAGCGTCGTTCCTCGCTTTGATTGATGCGTGCACGCATCTTTACTTATGCTGTGTACGTAAGCAAAAAAACTTTTTATGACTAACTGTCGCACAGTTCAGAGCGATTATTAAACTTTTCGTGGATACATTTTAATTTCACGTCTAAAGTTCAGAATAATTTGTTTTTTAAATGTGCATCCCTTAGTCTTTCCTGCTTTGTCAGTAAAATCAGGGCACGCTGTAAATGACAGAGGAAATAACGCATTCACCACTTAATAATAATATCAATAATAATAATAATAAGGTAACTGAGCAGGCTAAAACCATGCTGGGTTTTATGTCAGGGAAAGGAAGGAAGAAAGGAATAATAATAATAACAATACAAAGTATTATCTAAACAAGAATATGTATAATTTATTTAATGCTTGTAATATATTAAAACGCGCTCCCACACACATATACAAAATTGTATTTACACAATGTGTGTTAAGTACTGATTAATAAGTTAATTTATATTTTCGAAATACGATTTAAAAATATTATTTTAATTAATAGGTCCATTGTTTCTTTGTAAGTAACTCGTTACGTTTTCTGCAGTTCTCTCATGTAATAACTTCAAATAAATACACTGTAAGTAGGTTTATTTTCACTTGACTCACGTTTCATAGAAATTATTCTGTATTTTCAGAGGTTTGTTTGAATTGTAATTGGATGTTTCGCTTACAATATGCTTACAAAGCGAAACATTCAATTACAATTCAAACAAACCTCTGAAAATACAGAATAATTTCTGTGAAACGTGCACCAGATGAAAATAAACCTACTTGTAGTGTATTTATTTGAAGATATTAATTAATTAATAGGTGTAGTTGAAACTTTAGTATATTTACGTTTTGAGTAAATGTGAATATATATACCTATTTTAATTATCTCATTAATTATGCGTGTGTGTTCGGCGGGAGGGGGAGGTAAGAAACAGTATCGGAGGAGGGATGTGAGAGTAGATGGAGTCTGAAATAACCATATGAAGTGCAGTACGCAGTGCATTTCAAGTTCATTTATTATGAACAAGTTCTTACGTAAGGTCTGTGCTTGACAAGTAAGGAAAATTATCGACTTGCGTTTCAAACTGCAGTGTTAATTAAAGTATTAACTTTCACAACAATGAAACGCACACCGTTCCGTTTGTCTAGGCGCGAGCGCGCGCGGTATTGCAATTGCACGCGCCCGTTTATGAAGATATGCTACTGGCAAGAAGTGATTTTCATGCATAAAGACGTCTTTCTCACACATACACGCGCGCGCGATTTATAAAAGTTATCGTAGGAATTAAACGCAAATGCTGTACCCCCAACGGAGCCTACAACGCGAAGTTCTGGTCTGGGTCTGCGATGTACTTGGAAAATATGGGTTTTTGTATGTACGGGTTTTTAAGATGTGTCTTTTTTTTGTAATTTCTGTTATAATAAATGAAATCGTTTGCTTAAAGTAAACAAGAGTTGTTAAATCTCTTTTCTGCTTGCAGATAAAACGAAGCCGATTGGCCACAATTAAACCGGTCTAATAATTACGAAGTGAACCTAGTCCGTTGTCGTTGATACCGCACGGCCATGTAGACATATTTTACTTTCTACGCGTCGTACAGCTTTGGAAAGTGTAACGCGCCTTTCATCGCGTCTTGTTCCTTTCGATTGTTAAGAACAGTCGATTCCGAACAGTAACCTAATCGGCAAACACGGAAGGGCGGATTTGCCGGGACTGTGGTCATCCCTGCCGAGACTCTCAAGCTCCAGGACCAGTTAATGTGGTTAGACGATTTTCTCGTGGAACCGTCTTTCCGTCTACCATAGCACAACCTTACAAAAGTCAGTAGCAAATAATAATAATAATTATTATATTATCTACAATAATACTAATTATTATTATTGTTATTAATTTTATAATAACAAACTTGTAAAGTTCCTCCTTGTGTGCCGCCGAAATAGTTTAGGCAGAGTAGGCCCCTCGGCATACAGAGTCGACCTGGGGGCTGAAAAACGCACATTGATTTTATGATGCTCTTTGAATTTATTTAATTATTATTTTATAATAAAACAAATAAAATAACAGCAGAAATTAGAAGATCTGTAATACACCATTATTTGTGATCGTGCTAGTCCTTCGTTTCGATGGAGCCGAGGCTTAATGCGAGCGGGTCAATTCAATTCAGCCGAGGCCGAGTCGCCATACGCTAGCAAAGACGTACATGCGACTGATATCTGTTTTGCAGTAATATATATCTCTAGCACTGCAAAACACACACACACACACACACACACACATTCATAAAACACAGACTATCTCTCTCTCGGTTGCTATGTACCTTCTGAAAAACGTTTTGAGCCAGAAAAGGGAACTTTTATTTTCAAATTTGTATCCGAAGGCGCGCTTTATGCCAACATAAATACAGTAAAAACTTCGCAAAGTTAAAGTTCGCGCGCGTTGTTAGACGAAGAAGGGCGTAGATTCGTAGTGGCCGAAAATGTCTATAAACATGACCCATCCCTGAAGACTGCCCGTCTATCGTAGTTATTCGTGAACCAAAATTTTACGGTTTAAATCTAGTAAATGCTTTTAACATTTGGCAGAATACGAAACTCTTCAGCTTAACGCAGTTAGATCTGTCGTGTGATGAACAGTAATCAGTACTTATAGTCCAAAGAAAATAAAAGTTGATTTCCATCCGATGAAAACAATAACGGCGGTGGGAGTCGTTGTGAAAACATAGTTTGGCGCGCATATTTAGATTTTTGAAAGAAACGCGCATTGAAAATTCGTATACAGGAAGAATTTAAGTCGATTCTATGCCAGATTATTAATTACGTTTCTAAAAGTTTTCGTCGGCGCTTCTGTAAAATTTCGCGAGTATAAAATTCGACGCCTGCCGCCACAAAACGACGAAAATAGTGTGGGCGAAATTATAAATAACATAGTAAACATCAGATGACTCTAACTTTGACGTCATATTGTGAAACAAAGCCGCGACCGTAAATAAGACAGACGCCGAAATAATGTCAGGCCTGCACGGTGAACTTGTTCAGCTGTTTATAAATAATAACTGAATTGTAGTGCGGTTGCATTTCCATTGTTTTGAGACTCAAAGGGAAATTTATAATTATTTTACTGACGTCCGTAGTCAGTTGTCTGCTTGTGGAAAATTAATCTATACCTAATCACGTTATAAAATTTAATGCATCCTTTGCGGGAAGTTTATAAACGTATGAAATAACTTCTGAAAATAGTCCCTTTTTTAAATAATTTCCGTGACTTTTAGTTAATAATTTAACCAACGTAATAACCGGTTTGTAACTGACAGCAATTTTGATGCACGAAAATAATTAATTATAATTTACTAAGTAAAAAACATAATAATAAGTGTTTTTTTTGTAGCGAATTAAAAATATGATTCTAAACAAGTTATGTCATAGTAATGTTTCCGGGTTAATTTTAGTGTTATTAAAAAAATTGATCTAAAAGTCTTATGGTCATTGTGAAATTTCTACGCGATGGCCAGAAAATTTTTATTCAGCCTTCGTTTGGATGTACATGTCGTATTCGTAGATACGATTGACATAAGTTTACGGAACGTGATACAAATAGGCAAGCATATTATTTAACGAGTGCAGCCCGTTCGTTACCCATTTTAAGAATAAATTACCAGTCGACTGCATTTTTTTTTGCGGCTGTAGTCTAAAGTACGTATGCGTTACGGGGCTGATTCTGTGTATCCAGTGTCCACATCTTTATGACGTATACATCTTCAGACCACTAGCAAACGAAACGAGTTTTGTGTATTAGTGCAGTGAAATTTTCGAAATAAAGCGCTTAAAATTCTTAAAGTGGTGAAGGTGTCTGAAACATTCGACAAGATATGCTGTTGGAATTGAATAAACAAGTACATGGGCTAACAATTAGCGTTTGGGTTTTGTTCTGCAGTAAGAAATATTTTCTTAAAAAAACAAGTAGTAAACTTTCTTGAAAAGAAAAGGAACTGTATATACCGGAGCAAGGTCGTTGGAAACCATATTCAGGAATACTCGTTGATATGACAATTAACGGTCTAACGTCCTCATTAATTCCTGAGAAGTCTACATGTTTGGTTCGTTCAAGTTGGGCTACGATTTATCGCTGGGTATAAATCACACGATTTCATACGTTTGCTTTCGAAACAAGTTGCGGAAAGGGAGACAAGTTGATCTTCCATAGTGCGACCTTGTTCCGGATTCTTGTTATTATTCTTCAGGTAAGACAACGTCAAGTGACGACCCGACGCTAACCTGTTATTAGTTTAAACAGGAGCGGAATCGAACGCGCGACATACGTATCTTATCGCAGCCGGTAAACGAATCATAAACTGCTAAGCTTTTGCTGTTCTCCACACTTGGTCATTGTACGTGTTGGAGTTAATTTCCAACGACAAATGTCGATCCGTTTAAGTCTTCATAATGACGGGTTTTCTTATTTAATGACCGTCTCTACGATAATATTTCACCCTTAGCTACAGCTTCTTCCAACGAGACGTGTTCAGTTTAAACGAGATTTTTAGCTGATTTGCTTCTGCAAGAACTTCTCTCATGCAGAACGCGATCTCGCTGCCAGGTCTAGACGTGGGGGTTCATAAGAGCATGTCGATGTTCGCGACAAATAACGTATTTACCAAGCCACATAGTGGCTTACCTGTCGATTGACTGGCTAGTAAATTATTTGGCAGCATGTCACTTTACCGTGTCTGTCTATCCGGTACTGTGAAGGCGACAACACACACACACACACACACACACATACACACAACACGATGCCACGCCTACGCTTTCTGTGAAGCAGATGAATGCATTTAACCTCGTATTTCAACGTTTGACAGTTGCAAGGAGATACATACATTGTGACACTTGCCGCTAAAATCTTTCACGTGTAACACGTTCTAGTCCTCTAGTACTGCCTCCGTGTCGTCTCCATGGTTATCGGTGTACGCCTGCGTTTAGTGAAACGAATTCAGGATTTATACGAAAACGTCGTCTAGAAAACTTTACGAAATCGTGGAGAGATGACAGTTAAAATTTACCGGCAGTAGTCAATTCATATTAATTCGAAGCCTGCGTTGCCTTGCTCGAGATTCAGCCATCCAGTTCTGATGCTTACCTCACAGTGTATTTTTTTTTTCAACTAGTTAAAACTAATAGATCCAAATTTCACGGATTACTTAGTGCAGTAAACCATAGCGTTACCAAAAGATTATTTTATAACAGTGATTGTTTTTTTTTAGGCTGGTTTTAAAATTTACTCTTGTTCTTCACACTTTCGCTCACTCCCATTCGGCATAGTAAAAATACAGAACGAAACAATTTGTTTTTTTAATTTATAAAAAAAAAGAAATGAAATTCTTGGGGGGACCAATCATCGGATGGTGTCCCAACGTCGAAGAATCGTTTAAAGCGATCGTAAAAAAGGAAAAAATCTCTCTCTCTCTCTCTCTCTCTCTCTCTCTCTCTCTCTCTCTCCCCCCCTACACACACACGCGCGCGCGCGCGCGCGCGCATAAAGAATTTCGATGAAACCGAAACATCGAAGCATGATAATGTTTTGTAAACAAAAGATTTCTAGACTGTGGGGAATCGAAAGTGTGGAAGCGTTACATTTTTCGATGACGCATCACGCATTTTGTGGAATGACCCCCAGCCTAAAAACATTGTCATGTTAAAAATTAGCAACTCATGCTTCAAACGAGTATTATGTCACTGTCGGTGGAGTGCCGCAGTGTTGACGCTCGCTCAGTTTTATTTATCAACAAAGCTTTTATCTCATATTACTACCACTCGTTTATAATTATATTTTATCGGTTTGGCTTTGTCCTGAATTATAGTTGTGCTCTTCCCTATAGTTAAGGCAACTCGCGTTAGGTTTCAAACCTGAAGCAAAGTTTACCTGCGTTTTGGCCAGTTCGCGTTGTTTTAAAAACTGAAACTTTCCGTAATGGACCGCAAAACGTAGTATAAGAACAGGCACTGAAGTTTGAAAATTAAAAGTTCCAGTTGTGTGACTGGTAAAAGGCAATCTATACAAAACGAAATATTTAACGTTAACGAACTTTCATTCTGAAAACTATACCGCTGTATGCTTCATTCTTCAAGTTACAGCTACATAACATATTTTGATTGCCTTCAAAAGCCTGTGTGTAAATAGGTATTTGTGTTCTTATTATTGGTAGGCCTAATCAGAATACTGAAAACATTAAGGTAGGCCAAGTTTTTATTTAAAGCTGAAATGGACGAATAGGCCTAAGTTTTGTGTTGTGGTTTTGTTCACAGCGTTTTGAACTTTGGATTTAAAAAAAAAATAAACATTAAAATTGTACCATTTAGGCTACAGTGTATTTTAAATCCGACTCACAGAAGTGTAACATCTTTGATAATACGGGTTTTCCCCATAAACCTATTTGCAACTAGAGAGAATTAAATTTGTACAGCGGATTTCTTATAAAACCTTTTTAAAATTAATATTTTTTCCAGCGTCCCATATCTGTCGATTCTGAAAGGGAGGCTGGAGATTATTTACATAGACCCACAAACCTTCTAGTGATCCTACACTTTTAGTAATAGATCAAGTACCGTTCGCAAGTAAAGAGAGACAATGTATTCACTTGTTTTGATCTCAAAATATTATAATCGCTCTTTTATTCTAATATGATTATCTACAACAATTTAATTGGTTTCGATTTAAAAAAAATAACTTAAGCTGATATACGTTGAAAACTGGAGTAGAAAATTCAGCGGATAATTCTTGAAATAGTGATACCTAACGTTTTAAACCAAACACACGACTCAGTGTAATTTAGACAAAGTAGTTTTGTTGTGGTGATAAAAAAATAGTTACGCGAGTTCGCTGGAAATCCAGGGAAACAGAAACTGTCTAATCGTTTCTTTATTGCAACGGCATTCCCATATTAATCTTGTTTATTTTAAAATTCTTTATAACCATTTTTGTTTATTTTTAGCTAAATATTTAGATCTAACCCGCGCTTATTGTACTCACAGAACTAGTGGCCTTTTATGAAGAGAATCTACATTTCGTTAATAAAATTGGGTTAATTAAATATTTTTAAGTTATTTTATTGAAGTGAAAACTTCTATAACTTTTGGGTTGGGTAAAATCTTATGAGTTCGCGTCACCGACATGCTAATGCTAACATGATATCTGTAGCTATAAGTATGACGTGTTGCGCGTGGCCAGCAGTGAAAGTATAGATTATACTTGTGTGTAATACTATTATACTAAAATTATATTATACAATTGTAATACTATTTATCGTTTACACTTTTATCGTTTACGTACTTTATTTTGGAGTTTCTTACGCTGCCGAATTTGCTATCGCGTGTTCGATCCCTAGCGCGATTTCGGCTTTCCGTATTAACAATTAACGCAATACTTATGATCTATTTTACATTATTTTTATTCTTATTAATTACTTATACTATATTATATGATATTTACATAATTGTTATTTGCCCGTCTGGCTGTTAACTTAGGGTTTTTCGTCATGTCTAATGTCGAAGTATGTATTTTTAATAGTTTTTTTGGAAATCTGTATTAAATAAACCATTGTTTGCAATTACATGCTGACAACTTCACAAAGAATATATCTTTGTATACGCCTATGCCATGTGTTCTCTGTATGTTGTACAACATTACTGATGTGTTATGTTGTTGCTGCAAACAAATTATTAAAGATGGTGTTAATGAGTGTTGCAAAAAGGGCAAAAACAGTTCACAATCACGTAGTTAAAAGATGTAAAGCTATAACACTTTATTTGGACTTATTTGTGATTTGATAGAAAAACTAGAACATAATCTTATTATTATTGTAAGATTGTAACATTAGTGCTGTGTATATGTATATAAGTAAAGTTAAATTGACTACGTGGAAAGTTTAATGTGTGTATACTGTGCATTGTTTAAATTGTGTTTTAGTTTGATCATTATTTTAAATGTTCAAATGTAGGATCACTGTGCAGTACAAAAGTGAGTACTAAATATGTTAATATTTTTATATAGAAAAATGAATAACATAAACAAAGCATGTATTTTCAAATATTTCCAATATTCGTATCAATATTTCCGTTTAAAAATTTGATATTATTTATTTTTTATTTTTGATATTTGACCTCTGCCATACATCATGCAATGAGTATTTCATAGTGGCTTAGGAGTTATCTTACTAGCGTGGTAAAACAAATTTCTAGTTGTTCGATAGTATTTTTGCCGCGGATTTTAAAATTAAAAATTCTATAAAATTTTATAATAATTTTAGATTTATGTGTTGAATTTTGAAAATATGGTTACTAATTCAAAATTATTTTTTATTAGCTTATATTATCGAAATTTTTGATTGAAAAATTTGCAAAAAAAGCCTTAAATTTTGCAATTCAAACCTAAACATGCAAATTGACTTTTATTTCAAATTTAGGGTTTATTAGCATATACTATCGAAATGTTAAAGATTTTAATTTACAAAAAATTTTAATTTTTGATACTACAATTAATTTGAATATCCAAAAAAACCACTGTTATTTCATAGTTTTAAGTTTTCACTTCTGTTGGCAGTCCTCAATGACTGCCTATTTTTAACTTTTTTTTTATTTCAATGCTTCGTGTCCGCGGACGTTAATTTGTAACTAGGATCCAGAAGAAAACGAAACTACTTAGTTTACATACTAAGTTTTACTCTTATAAATGAAAAGTTTCAAACGGTATTAAAATAATTTCAAACGGCGAATGATTTGATGATTTTCAAATTAACGGAATCTTTAAATTATCATACCACTTGAATCACTCACCTCTTACAGTGTAACGTCGGTTTCAAAAACGTATTTTAACATTCGTCGCATCCCTCACGCCTTTTACACAAATTATTGAGCTTTGGTATAATACCGACACAAGTTTATTTATTACGAACAGCGCAACCGCAATAATAAAGGTAAACAAACAAATAAACAATAATAAATATTCCCGAATCGGGACAGGATGAGGTGTACGGCACTACGCTTCAGCCGTCTGGTGTTACGCGTTTCCACAAGTTGAGCCGACAGAACGCAACTCGATCGAACCCGGGATCTCTAGGTTAGCGCCAAGTGCCATATGTGCTGTTCTACAGATTTCCCAAGAATTTGTATGAAATTAAATAATGAAAAAGATTCAAGTGGTAATGCCGTTGCCATATATAAACGGTTGACCGTTTTCTCGATTCGTTTCCTTTTTTTTAGCCAATTAGTTTAACAGTTTTTATCTCCACATTCGATTACAAGAACTTCTTTATCTGAACATCGTGTTCTGTGAAAAACGTTAGAAATCACGATGTTAGAAAACAGGGAAACAAAACTCTACCGCTGTGCAATACAAAATTTTTAAGGCTGCCAGTCGTTGCTCGTTCTTTCAACAAGGTTATTAACAGTTAGTTGTATAATCGCGTAGCTTTGGATGCATCGGAAACAATAAACGGACCGAGCGTAGCCGGGAACTGGCGTCCACGTTCAATAGATTATCATCTTATAAGTTAAACCGCTTAAGTGGAAGTGCAGTCCGCGAATACTTATTGACGGTAGAGCATTCCCACAGTTGTCACTCTCTGTTAACGAACGGCTTAAATAGCAATAATAGCGGCAGGATGTGCTGCCGACACCAACACCGCTCTCCCAAACTATCCAACGACGGTCGTCACATAATATACCCTGTTTTTTTCCAAACGATACTCAATGGATTTTAAATTTAAGCCGTTTTAAATTTCTACAATTAATTCTGTGTCAGCGAGCTAGGACAGTCTTTTCTCTGGATCTCTTCTCTACGATCGCTTTTAATCGTTCTTTAAACGTCAGGACACCGACTCTTAGTACCCGTCAGATGGTTAGTCCCCAATAGGAATTGAGATGTTTTTACAATGAAAATTAGAAAGACGAATCATTTCGTTCTGTGTGTTTGCTAAGCGAACGTAATTCTGTAAAAAAAAAAACTGCCACTTACAGTGTGCTTTAGAACCAGCACAAAAAATGTATAATCGTTTTTATAAAACAGTTTTTCTGGCAACGCTACGTTTTATTGCGGTAAGTAAGCAAAAATAGGATCTGTTAGTTTTAACGAGTTGAAAGCGGTATCAGAAACTGAATGGTCGAAAGCAACGAATGAATTATAAATCAAAGATAACTGTTGACGGTAACTTTTAACTGCCGTTCTTCCCTAATTTTGTGAAGTTTTCTAGACGATATTTACGTGTTCAATCTGACAATAAACGAGACAACCGAAAGCTTCGTGTATTACAGAAAAAAAGTGTATTAGAGTACAGAAAAAAGTGTATTAGAGTAACAAAACAGTACGTAGAAACTGTCTAAATCTGTTCGGTACTCGTCAGAAAACGACGTGACTAAGACAGAATCGCAGTTCTCATCCGAGTTTCATACAAACTTTTTATGATACAGGAGATCCTACGTGGATACAAAAGAAATATTATTATCGTGAAGGGTTGTCAGTTTCCACCTGCCCCATTTGATTTTCAGTCCTTAATTATTCAACAATAAGAATTTTTATATAATATAACAATTATTCGTCAAGACCCAACGAAAATACTTTTCTAACAGTACCACGTTTATCAGGTTTCGTCTGTAGACAATCAGAGAAGGTATCCGTACAATAAAATTATATATATTTTGCTAAATATAATTATTTCACTAACGACTCGGAACACAAAGTTTTTTATGGGTAAAAACGTAAAGTTTTACCTTATAACCTGAACCGGTTTTCGCCTTTTAAAAAGCTTTTTCAGAGCCAAAAACACTCTGGCTGGCATAAAAAACTTTGTGTTCCCAGTCGTTAGTGAAATAATTATATTTAGTTAAGTAACGGACATGTCATGGACAACGAAAGTCCAAGTATATATTTTGCGATGCACAAGGGTCGCATAGAATAAGTAGTCGAGATAGATGTTATTGGAATGAAACTGATTTATTAATGGTGCTATGAATTTTTATGACAATCTACTGTGCCTGTAATACAGTTCACAAAAATAATTAATATTTTTCTGTTGACCTTCGTAACACAAACTAAAATTTAGTTTTTGTACAATGAAGTAAATTAATATTTAGAAAGTTGTTTTTTTCTTATCTATACTATAAAGTCTTTAATGATGTAACTTATATTAGAATCTTTCTTTTAAATAAGTTTTTATAAGTGTGTGTACGTAATATAAGTTCACTTACCTGTAACGTGGACTGCAGATCGTTCAGACGGCGGGTTGATTCTATCTGGATGAATAATTATGTCGGGCGTTTAGATATTTCTCGCGAGCACGGTTTCATAGCGAACCGATGCTGTTACTGCTTAACTGGTGTATTGGGCTTATATTTAATTTTCAATGTCTATATACCTTAAACAGAATATCTTGTATTTTCGCGGATAGCACACAATTATAATAATATTATTGCAGTAACTCTACAGGAATTTTCTAACTCGCGTGCGTCGCGATTGGCAGACCAAACATTTACCAGTGCAGCGTTTACTGGTTATCGATTCCAAAGAGAGACTGATCTATAGGATCGTAGTATTTTTCTTCAACTGAAATTTTCGTAATCTGATTAGTCCTTCGGTAACCCCTTTTTATGATCTTCTTACCGATAATAGATTTTCCTGTAGGCCTATAAGAACGTATCGTACAGAATAATTCATTTAAAAAAAAACTTGATATTTTACGACCGATTTTATGGGCTATAAAACGTTTTTATTTAAAAAACGCATACATTCAGTTACAAAAATTTTAAATAATTACTATCGTCAGGAAGGTCTTTTCATTACAAGTATTCTTATATAAGTCCCAACTCAAAATTTTCCATACTTCGATAGTTATTCAAATTAAAGTGTTTTTTAAGAATATCCCGTAAAATAATTACATACGCTTCTCGTCAGGTAATCGCGCGGTGGTGTTTATAAAGTAATTCTTTTGTGTACGCATCTGTGTTTAGGAGTAGACATCCATTGTCAGAAGAAACCAAACGTTTCAGGGTAAACAAAAAATCGTTAGTCGTAACAGCCGTTATGTTCTGGCCGGTGCAAATGAGGAAAACATCGTAACCAATCCACTCGGATGTTTTTTTTTTTTTTTAATTTTTATGATTCTGTTTGGCTCGACTGTGGATAAGTTACGACAGGTGGCATTAATTGGAGCAGTGAGCATGGAACTGTCGGGTGACATACACCATTTTGCCCGGCGTATACAAAAGTTGTCAGTGAGGTTGTTATCACTTCGCTGTTGGCTTTGGCAATGCATAGAGCACGAGCGTACACAGACTATTGTGTCCGGGTCATATGTAACGGTGAAAATTGATGGTACGGTTCATTTATTAAAACCTTAGAATTCAAGAAATCCATTGTTGCCTCTAAGGATATTAGAAGATTAATTTAATACCGAAAAAGAATGTGGCGAGAAATCGATGAAAAGAGGTGTAGGGTGGTGTTGCAGCATTAATTTTCGTAACGAATGGAAAAGAAATTCGTTTGATGATTGCGACAATAATTAGATCTGACTAAGTAAACTTGAGCTATTGCTATTCACAAGCTACTTCCATTTCCTTTGTCAGTCTGTCTGTTTATCAATCCGTTCGTTCCTTGTTACGGTCTCCCACCACCGTTTTCCCAGTATTTCTTTTTCCCTCTCTTCGTTCGACCCTGTACTCCCTTAGTCATCCATGCATTTATTTGTTGTTAAGTAGGAAGAGAGACATAACTAGGTACAAAAGCTTTATGGAGCATGATGAATTAACCCGATAGAAGGACGTAGCCAAGTATATGATCTGTCAGGTTATTGGGACAAAGTGGCTTGTCGCTATAATGGAAAGGTTGATAGGTAAAGCGAGAAACTTTCCGTCGTACCAGGGACTCCAGGCCGTTTAAAAACTGCGCTTTATTTTGTAAAAGTTTTACTTAACGAAGACGAATTTTATCTAATGTAATTTAACTAATTTGAATTAAAATTACTTTTGAGATAACTAAAATCAACTGAAATCGTCTTTATCTGTCTTAGAAAATAAACTGTCTTGAGAGACTAAAATTAACTGAAACCTTACATGAGACTAATCAGTACGAATTCTGGGCTTCATCTGGTCAATTCTTGGGCTGATACAGCTGCTCAAAACTAGTCGTATGTCGTCGCTTACGTCCAGCCGAATTCTTCGCTTATTTTTTATCGTAGCGAATGGGTCGCCTTTACCTCTGATAGGACTACTTGCACCACTTTATAACATACTAGACGAATATGCTTTGTTTTTTTTTATATTTATGTGTTGGTTGCCGCACGGACCACTTTTGAGCTTTTCGCGGTCTACCAGTTGATAATTACTGGTACAGGCGATCTTGTTCTCAAAGTGTTGAACGTTTCGATAAATGTGACACATTTCTAGACACTGTACTTTAGACATAGTCGGTCGTCCCCGGAGACAACATCTGCTCGAGTATCGGTCCGTTGTCGGGAGATAATGTTCAGGGATTGGACAGTTATTCGTTGCCTGCAGATTTGGCGACGAGTGTCGGTTGCAGAAGTTTGGGTACTCGAGTTGAGGCATTCGCCAAAAGTGACCAGATTATTTCCATATCGGGAGATCTCTCGACTGTGAGTAAGATTTGCACGCAAAGGCTATCAAATAAAAATCGATGTAAAATTGGTACGTCCGTGTACGTTTTTTAGAATTGATTGGTATAAATGCAGAAATTAAGACTGTTTTAATCGTCTTTTGAATTAATCCGAATTCCCCGTGGTGAGAAAAACTGTTTGTGGTTAACAAAAACTATATTTTTTTAATAAAGACAAAATGTTGAAGCTTAAGGTGCGTCGTGAAACAGGGCGATCACTGTTAAATCGGTATCATAGCGCGTTCTAGCCGAAAGAACGTTGAAGTTGAGGTATCTTCGAGAAAGGAGAAAATCGGGTTTTCTCATTCTAAATTGCATAAATTATAAAAAATTTATATAAACTCCTAAACACGCAAACAAAGCAATTACTTTTTTGTGTAACTTACAGTTGCAATGATTTAGGCATTAATTTTTGGTGGATGCGCAAACTCGGGTATTCAGCCGATAATAGACCGTTCACTACAACTCTCACTGGGCACGAGGACTGCTGATGTGATTGTCGGAGTCAAGTTTCAGGAGTTCGAGACGTTCAGCGAAAGACAGCGAATGATACAGAACTGTTCGAGATCGTAAACAAATCGACAACGATCCTGTGGATCGTGGGAACAAAAAAATAACCAATCAGTAGGTCTATGTGTAAGCAAGTACGCGGTCGACGATCTTGGAACTTCTTTCTTTTTTGTATGACGTGTTTCGACACTTATGTTCCCATCATCAGGTTCGTAAAACATAGATGACTTGTAATGAATTTGTCAACAGATAAGATAAAAAATAAGAAACCAAGAGAGTGGCTTAAAGTCATACTGCACGATACCCCACAAGTCGGCGAGTGACTTTCACGGCGGTCCAGGGATATCTCACTGGAACCGGTTCCGAAGTACTAAGTCCTAAACGAAAGCGCAAGTTATGGTGGGAAACAGTTAGTGGCCGGCCCCAGTTTGTGGTTGCCTTACATTGTCTAAACTTTAATTCTCCGGTGACCCGCTTATAGCGTAACAGAAATTAATTAAATTGTACAAGCACAGATATATACACACACACACGTACATAAATATTCTTGATTTATACTTGACAATACGGTGAAAATGAAAACAGAAAGTTACGATTATCTGTATCTTCTCGTTGGATCCTAATAAAATTTAGTTGATGAGGGATGCTTGAATCTGAACGCTCATAGCGGTAATTTGTTATAATATTGAAAACTGGGACGAACGGTGATGTATATGACACTTAAGAAGAGAAGTGTATATTATATACAACAAGCGAACTATCATTGTACATGAATGTACGCAATAAATTTTAAGTGAAATAATTATAAGAGGCTTTATTCAGGACCACTCTGTGTTATTACTTGTCGGGAAAGCGAAAGAACGCTATGATTAACGCCTAGTTTTCTTTTATTTAAGCCTTCATATTTTAACGCCACGGTGAAGAAGAGGGCGCTTTTTCTTTCGTCTAAGGAAAGAGAATTTTAAATTTAATTGTTATCACTGGGAATTAATCTTATATTAATTGTAAGGGGATTTGCGGGAAATCAATTACCATTTGGGAATCTGACTGAATACGCACGAATGATTAAATCCTTTAATTATAATTGTTGCAACCGTCCGTCTCGACACAATTATGTTCTGCTTTCTGCGCTACAGTTCGAATTAAAAAACAACTTTCGTTCGTATTTTTGCTTACTTTTGAAGCGGTATTCTTTAACAAATACTCGAACTTAATAACCGTTCTAAATTACACTTTCTTGTGGCAACGTTCAGTTTTTAACCGTCGCAAACAAAAATAGCACTGTGGTTTGTATTCGTACACTGAAGTTATAGAAAGTATTACCTTTTCTGACTTGTTTTTTTCAAAATATTTTCCTCGCGTAACAAATATAGACTTCATTTAGATTGAGAATTTAAAAGAATTTGTGTAAAAAGGCAATTCAGTAACCTGTAATTAAAATACTTGTATTTTATACCGTATTTTTAAATTAAATACTAAAATATAAACCTATATATGTTCATATATACGTAATCATATATGTATATATGGTTTTCATATTATATATCAAATAATCATTACTTCCGCCAGAGTATTTTTCTTAATTTATCACTATATTTTCACTTGACTCATGTTTCACAGCTTCAGTTTGAATATTCTGAGGTTTCTGTATAAATTTGTATAGAAACTTCTAAAAGCACAAATTAAATGTGTTAAGCGTGCAAATATAGTGATAAAAAATAAGAAAAATACACTGGCAGAACCATTTATTAATTGACTATATAATATATAATAAACATAAACATTATATAATATAATATACTGCAGTAGTATATAATATTCTGCAAACTGCAAGAAACGTTAAAAGTTATTTATAAATAAAAGCTCTCTGTCTGTCTCTCCCCTCTCTCTCCTTCTTTATATATATATATATATATATATATATATATATAATTATACATTTATGTTAATAATTTAGTAGTCAGCAATCATTTAAATAAGAATTAATAAATTCAAAACAATAGATTACACTGAATCCTAGAGGGAATATTTGATAATTATATAATTCAGACTGCTTTTGTAACATAATTTTTTATAATCTCTTCACTTCTGTAATCTCTTTATAATCTTTTTATATCATTTATCTTTTCCTTCTATGCAAATGGAACATGCCGTCCTCATTTTTCGCATTCCAGCTTCCATTGTATTCTGAATCTCCGGGTTTCCTATTGTAGAACCTCCGTCGCGTTAGTCACACCATCATTCCAAGATAACCGTGAATCGTCTTCCTCTATACCGTCTTGCTTCAGCCACCATTCTTCTGGCGTTCTTCCCACATGTCATTATATTCATGTCTTTCTCTCGATGGGGAAATGTAAGTGCCTACTTCTGCTGTAGTTATAATCGCGTGATTTCTAATTTTGTTATTCCACAGTTCCATCATCAGTGATTTATAATTTATAATATTTTTACCCATAGTTTCTGTGTTTTCGTTTTAAAAATCCACACACTTATAACAACTGTCCTGAACAAAATCAGAGCCGTCCTTTCGCTCGCTCTTGCCAGAACTTCTCTTTCGATATTTATCCATTTTGACTTCAGTACATTCTCCAGCACCACACTCGAAGTCGTTGTACTTTTTATTTTCTGTTTAAGTTTAGATTTTTGGAACAAAAGTCCCAATTGCCTCCAAATGGAACTTCGTATAAATTGATTTCTCGTTCTTGAGAAACACTTCTAGATGTCAATAAACTTCTCCTCTTGGATTATGTGTGTGTGTGTATGTATGGTACTCAAAGTCATATTAATCGTTTAGTAAACTAGGAAACATAGAATCGTTCGCTAATGATGTAGGCCTACTGTGCATTGTGGGAGTATAGAGGTAGGGTAGGGAAGAGAAGGGAAATGCGTGTGTTCGTCTCGTTATGATCTTACGACGGATTACAGACTTTATTGACAACGAGCGCTGCTCATAAATACGGAGCAACAGCAACAGTGGGCTACTTTGTCTGTTGACGTGTGTTAGAATTGATAAATTCATTTACATAATGTTAATAGTACGGGGTCAAATGATTTAATGATGTGGATCAGTTGTGTGTTGCCTACGCTCCACGCACCAATAGATTGTCTGTTCGTCAGTTGATAATAATTCGCTCTGTAGTATTTGGAAAATTTAAAAGAATCAGCCGACTACGGCCGACCATCGTCAGGGGCATAACGTGTATGTTTTGTTTATTTATTTGTTACACGTCAGCTATTGGTTCTGCAGACTTATAAACTGATGTTATGAAATGAAGTCTGATGTGCAGGGAATGTCGGTTCCCCTGTTACCTTTTTTTATTTTCTAGTTGCCACTCCACTCGGCTGGTCAAGTCCAGGCTATTAAATCTCCGCCTCTCTGCTGTTGAGCTGTGTTCAGTAGGTTAATGGCAAGACGGTTTGATCGGTTCGATAGTGAATGCTTAACCTTTGAATTTCTTCTTTAATCGTTGGTGTTTTGGTGTTTAAAGTTCATTTAATACGTACCACGGCGCATCGACCAGTACGAGGGATTCATGTCTTCATAGTATTTCCACAATCGAGTCGCTGGCGGTATGGATTCCATAGGTACATACTGGCTTACGGACGATTTTATGTAGCAGAAACTTGTAAGAGAGGATGTCTGTAAATGATGTTTTAATAAATTCGGATCCCAACGCTGGCAACTTCCGCTTTGTTAATCCAACAAGTAACTCTCACAAACATTGGTCAAAATTTTGTTTCACATATTTTTCGTCAATCAGCGTAAATGGTAATATAAATCTGTTCCTAGCTTTCCTTCGTTAAAAGTGTATATGTGAAATCAGTTGAAATTGTTGTACAACGGTTTCTTTTTGTTTTGGTTAATGGTTAGAACCTCCGATAACCGAAAGAAACCAGGGTACACTGTTTGACTAGACAAAATGTAGGGTAATAAGTTATATAAATATAGCAGAAGACAATCGGAATCGAATTTCCACGCGGAATTCGTTTCTTAAACAACAACAAATTATATTGTTTACATAAATGAATGAAAAAAATATATAGTTTCAAATGCATGCATTTATATTAGTTCCTTCTTCTTCTTCTTCTGCACCACAAGGATTAGGCATTTGCTTGTTCCGATATTAGTTCCTTGCTAGTATAAATACGCATATCTGGTCGGTAATTTTCTGTTCAGCATCGTCAGGGCTTTAAACACAATATGGTTACACTGAATATGCGCGTAGAACACACGAACTAAAATAAATACTTGCATTTCAGAACTTTATAAACAAAATTTAATGTATATAAAATGCAACAACAGTCACATAATTTTTTAAACACACACACTCACACTCACACACACATCATTCTTTATGTTATAAAATATAAAGTATTTTTAAAGAATTCCAAGTTTTTGTAACTTATATAAACTATTCCTTACAACAGGTTTTCTCGCAAATGATAGGAGAAAATTAAATAATGGTAATTATTTTTAATATATGTATATAATTTTCTGTCGCGCTCAACCATTCAAACGGAAATGTTTTCAGTACTAAATATTGTTATAATTTATTTAATTCGCGTGGACGTGCGTGCGCGTTTGGAGAAGGCAGATGTTATTGTTTTCTACTGGCCATTATTTCAGAAAAGTCTGTTGGGGCGTGTAGTCCGCCTTACCCTTCGCCACCTCCATTTTGTGCGCATCTGTGACCTTTAATGTACTTCTCGTAATACACATGACAACGCCTGTTACGTTTATCGGTGTGTTATTGTCATTATGAATTGCTAACGGCTTATTGCCAAAATGTAACTGAAATATAGACTGAAACGATTGAAAATGTGAACCCCGAATTGCTGTTTTATAACTATTGCCTTCTCCGAGGCTTAAATTAATCGTAAAAACATTTTTTTATATTTATTTTATAAATTGTAGCGGTAAATTATTTTAAATTATTTTATACTACTACTACTACTGCTACTACTAGTACTAGTACTACTACAACTACTACTAGTAATAATAATAGTAACAACAACAACAACAATATCGTCTATTTTTCTCAGTATAAAAAAATTTACATTTTAAGCATGAAATTCACTAAGGGGCACAGAATCTACAAACAAATTAAAGAAACACAAGATACTGTACTGTAATCACATAACACAAGATACTGTACTGTAATTACATTAAAACGTGGACAAAAAACTTGGTTTTCCAAGTCTCTTATCTGTTAAGGGGTTACATTGAAAGTAACCACTTAGTTATTATTCGTATTAGTTAAGTTGTAAATTTCATTAGCATTTGTAAATACATATGTTCTATTGAACTGTGAATTTCGTGCGTGGAAACGTGTGCTGTGACCCCTTTTTGCCTTTTTTTTAAATAAAAACCAAGTTGTATTATATGTTATATATATATATAGTGTGTGTGTGTGTGTGTGTGTGTGTGTGTGAGAGAGAGAGAGAGAGAGAGAGAGAGAGAGAGAGAGAGAGAGAGAAATTATTATTATTGTTTTGTCAGAGGAAGCAGCGACTGTGTTGATAGTCGCAAATAACACTTGTCTCCGAAAAAACTGTGAACGAATCGTATCTAGAAGGCAACGCGTAATTATCTCAGCTGATAATGTAGGCGTGGTGTGTCCTTCTCATCATTTAGGACGAACACAATGGCCTTCGTTAAGAAAGAACACAGAAGCAGTAGTAGAACAACAGACTACTCGAGCGAGGTCGAAGTTCAATCACTGTAGTGATTTCCGTTACAAACTACGTCGTCATCATCATCTGCGTAGATACGACGTGACTTGAGTGTACAACTTAGTCTCTTAAGAAGATGTTATGACAGATCGGAAGTAACTGTATTTAGATAAATGCAGTTCAACAGAAAACCTACAAAGAAATTCAATGCTTGGAAACTACTCAGTCCGCTAACGCCGTATCTCTTCTTCATCAACCTTCAAGGAGCCAATGTTGGGCCCCATACTTCTCCACACGATCAGCAGGTCGTTCTCGCATCTTGTCTGTGGTCTTCTTTTTCTTTTGTATTTCTATGCTGTTGTACCTGGGCGTATGGCCTTCTAATTTCCACTTTAGGTTTGTTATTTAATTTGTAACGTCTTTTAATTGTGTTACGTTGTGTACCAGTTTATTTTTTCTCCTTTCCGATAATTGGGTGTCAGTCATTTCCCTCTCCATTGTCTTTTGCGTTTTCTCTATTCTATCAAAAACACTAACGGGGCATATAACTCACATCTAGCGAGAAAGAATACATAGTGGCCGATTTTGATCTACGTTCTTTCGGATCGAAGGAGTGCAGTATGCAAACCGTCCAGTGTATAATATGGCATGCAGAATAGGGTGGGCAAAGTGCACAGTCCGTGTGTTGACTGCCACCGTAACAAGTATTTTTGTGTTTTGCCAGTTCGATTTGAATACGATGCGAAACGTCATGTACAGTGCAACGAACAGAGAGCGGGTTGAAGCGTAATCACAGTGTTCTTATCTCTCAAGGAATATTACGCCTGTTGATACCAGTCTAGACGATATCAAGTGCCACAAAAAGCTACGGTATTTTGTAAACAATGTTTTTGACGTGACCATTGCTGTTCGCCCAACAAGCGACTTTGTTCTACGATAAGACCTCGAGGCGAGTTCTGAGGCGAAAAATCACGTAACTCGAGTATATCGATTTTATACGATCTTTAAACCTGATTATCGTAGTGTACAGTACTGAACCGGTCATCAGTGAACAACGTATAATTCTAATAAACAGAACGTTTCAGTCACTATAAATCTGTGATCGTCTTCAGGTGTTACGAAGTTTGACGTAACTTTCGTTAAAACTAAAAATACGTAAGATGTTCGTAAGAACTCAATTACAATTTGAGAAATAATAAGTATTAAAATAAAATACAATAATAAATAAAATTAATTAAAAATTAATTTAATTTTCGCGTGATACTTTAATTTAAATTGTCAGATTCCCTTTACAATCAGCTGACCAGAATCATCAGTTGCCAGTCAATCCACAAAAAACTGAAGTACAAAAGATATCTGCGGTTATAAAAATGGATGTCACATCAAAATTCGATTTTACTGTAATAAACTACGCTAAATTCGTTGCTGTGCTGTGGAAATAAGACGTCAGAGAACTTTTAAATCGTCACTGCTGTGTTACAAGTACAGAAGTATGTACAGACGTTTTCATAATGGTAGCCTATGAAAACGCGTGAACTTAAAAAAATAATGAGACTACAGTTAGTTATATACAGTGTAGTAATAAACGAAAGTCTTTAAAGTTGACAGATGCACTGTACCGAACATTTTGAGTCGCAGAGTAGTTACTTAAGCGTTGGAAAAGTTAAACAAAATTTAAGATTGCACAGCCACTTAACCTGTTCATTTTAGTAATTGTCTTCGTTATCACTAATCCAAGTACCCGTATTTTGAAGTGAGTTTTGTTTTTTTAACGATGAAGATGAGAAAAGGAAGAATTTAAAGAAAAAAGTTGTCACGAAAAATGGGCAGATTTATTTTTCAATTGTGATCGTGAAGAACGGTGTACTATGAACTTTAAAAAGTGTAACTATAATTCAGTGGTCTTGCACCAAAACGGACGGGCATTCTTCAGGTTCTCTACATTTTGGAAACGGATTTTCTATAATTTTATAAAAGTATGTTTCTGAAAATAAACGAATTATAGAAGTGTACATCTGGAAATACTCGTGGTTAAAGCTTTCAACGGCAGAAACAATAAAGAATGATTAATATTGTGTGTGTGAAAGCAAACCGTATAACTATAAGGTAATAATAATAATAATAATAATAATAATAATAATAATAATAATAATAATAATAATGTGTTTAGTATTATCTGTAATACTTATAACAAAATAATGTGTGTAACATAGCCTATGTGTGAATTCTAATAAAATTGTCCTAGATTTTCGCTAAGAGAATTTGGTCATCCTACCCAAAACAATGTATATTTTGAGGTTGTGTCACATAACTTGCCAGTTCGTGACATATCAGTTGCAAACGGTTTCTGGAAAAAGAAAGGCGTGGAGCGATGTTGACGTACTAGACCTACATGATCTACGATATTATTGAAAATTTAATAACAAAACTTTTTGCGTAATACACAAAAGTCACTACCCATTGTGAAGTTTATTGAAAATGAGTAGGAAAGGTTAATAAAAAACACAGTACAAATTGAATTAACACTTTATTGAATTAAACATGATTATTTATTAAATTGTTTCTCAAATTGTTTTCCATCTTTGTCGATACATTTCTGCAGACGATCCGGGACGCTTAGGCATACGTGTTTGCACAATCGTGTATTTGCATCGATTTCTTCGAAAGCATTTTGGATAGCTTCTTTTAAGTCCTCAATTGTTTGTGGTTTTGTAGCATAGACTTTATCTGTAACGTAGCCCCAAAAGAAAAAATCCATTAGTGTAAGGTCTGGAGATCTAGGTGGCATTTCTATTGACCCTCGCCTTCCAATAACTTTACGATGAAAAGACTCATCAACGTAGTTTCGCACAGCTACTGCATAATGTGGTGGAGTACCATCATGTTGAAAGTACAGTAAGTTGAAATTGTCGTAATTCATTTGTAGCCCTGGAATGACATAGGTAGCTAAGATTTCCAGGTATTTCTCTCCAGTGACTGTGGCATCAAAAACCCAAGGCCCAATAACTCCATGACATGAGATTCCACCCCAAACAGTAACACCAGGTTGATTCAGCTGCTTCTCAAAGACAATTCTATGGTTCTCTGTATACCAATAGGTACATTTGTGTCTGTTGACGTGGCTTGTTAATTTGAAAGTGGCCTCATCACTCCAAATTATCTTAGAAAACAACTCTTCGTCATGTACCCTCATTTCATTTAACATAATCTCACAAAATTGAATCCTACGATCAGGGTCATCTTCCAATAGGCCATGTACAAGACGAGGTATGTAATACTTGAATTTAGCCTTATGTAAAATTCTCCGAACAGAACTTCTTGAAACATTCTGTTCACAAGACAGCCTACGAGTAGACTTTTTAGGACTGTGGATAACCGCTTGTAAAACGTTCAGCTTAGTTTCATCACTTAATGATGGCCTACCTGACCTGGGGCAGTCCGCTGTAGATCCAGTAGCCTCAAAACGTTTTCGTAAATTGTAGACTGCCATCCGTGTTGGCTGAACAGTGTTGAAATGTTTATTCCACTCACTTTTTATTAAATTATAGCGACCTTTGTACCAGGTTTTTAAAGCAAAAACCCTTTCTGCACTTGTAAACATTTTCACAATCGTGAATCAACAGTGTCAAATGAACATCAGCTGTTTGATTGAATAAAATTGCACTCTAGTGTTTACATAAGAAACTATCAGACACAAACCAAAGGCGCGTAATTTAAAATAGATGGGAAGATCACAACCAAAGTTATCTTAATGTTTACAATAGGTAGTGACTTTTGGCCCATCCTGTATATTACATTATTTTAACTTTAAAATACTGAAAATAAAAATACGATTATTCAAAATGTATGTTGAATAAATAAATGTAAATTGTAATGCATTGAAATAATAAAATATAAAATAAATTGAAATAATAAAATTTATAATTTTTGATGGTACAGACGGTACAATTTCTTAGTTAATGTATTTAGATTTTCTTGTGAGACCAGTCCATGTTCTGGATTTACATCAGTTGTATAAATACTGACTCATATTTACTGTAAATATATATATATATATATAATTATTTAATAAGTAACAAAATACTACCAAAAAATATCCGCCGATGCTCTAAGAACGACCACGGTAAACTGTTTTGGTGAGAGTAGGAAACCAATTGTTGAAACAGATTAACGAGAACAATAAATGTGTTATGGTCTGTATTATGTTGAAAAATTATTATTAATCGAAGAGGCAGTAAACGCGTGGTAGATTAGCAGATCGCGTTTTGGTCATCTGGAAGGTTACAGATAACACGCGTTCACAGGACGGGAAACGTCAGATCCAGTGACCAGTGGAATGTTACGTCTGGATAAATATGCCAATGTCGTGCTTGTGTTCTGGTCAGCAGCACCGACAGCCAGCTGTATTTATTTAATAAAAATTACTTTTATGTAAATTGACGTGTTCTTGTCAGATTTAAATATCAGTAGCAACGGTCACCGCCGCTGCTGACCTGAAATTCAATGCAAATATTTGAAGCACTCACAAATATGTATACATACATACATACATACATAGATGTATTACAAATATTAATATTCAACAATACTTGTGGTATACGTCTGCTCACTACACGCGCGCGCACACATATCTGTGTTCATAGCATATTAAAATATATAATTTTTGTATTAACTTAACTTAATATATACTGTACAATTTCAGAGGGTATATAGATATATTTTGTATGAATTTTTTTCTACAGAACTGGAAATTCTTTTTTTATAAACGATTGGGAATTGACATAAATGTCAATTTGTTAAGCTTTAGGCGGCAATTTAACAGAACTGTATTTTTATTATTTTTTATAACGGTGCTGTATTTGTGTTTTAACAATCGAACATTCTGGTTGTCTTTTATCAACACTAATCTTCATACCGTATTACTGAATTTAATATTAATAAACTCGTTATAAGTATAGAGAGTTTAACCCGTAACTAACACAATGGCTCTTTTACTAAAAAACACATTAATTTCATGTTCGCTCGTTTTAAACAGAGGTCTGATTGGTTTTATACATTTGCTCACTAATGGAATAGCAGGTAGGCCTATGTAATTGAAATAAATAAACAAACAAGTTATGTTTTTGTCTGTACAACGTTGCTTTATAAATTGTAGAAATATCTGCAATTTTATGTTTGTATCAATTTCTTCTACAATGAATTTATTATAAGCGTTTTGTGTAAATAGCCCCAGGTTCAATTTCACGTTTTTAACGGTGACATAGAAGAAAGAAGCTCATGTTGTCTTCGACAGGTTAAGATTCGCAGGCGGTAGGTATGCAATTCTTTGACATTCGTCTCCTGAGGTCAGTAAAAATTACAAAACAAATGTCTGTGAACTTGACAGCTGGTTGAAGGGGTATCCACCGTTTCGTGATTTATATTTTAATTTTAATGTTTTATATACGTCAAATTGTTATAATCAAGTAAATTATTCGGAACACAGCGTACATTATTTGTGTCTATAAATTTAACATGGTTATGTTGAATAGGTACAGTTAGAGACACATACTTTTCTCAAGCGTATAACAGATAACAGTTTGAAAACGTTTGAAAGTTGACATCATTTATTATTTACATGCTTTGGTTTAAAAATATTTTGCTGTTGTCTAGTTCGATTACGAGCGAAATCTGTGGAGTTTGTATGCATGTCCTTGTAGCCATGTGATCGTTCCCCACTGCAGGGATATGATCACTACGCTACGAAAGAGGATTGGGTCTGTGGTACAAGATACTTGTACACGTGCGTACACTATCAATTCAGATAATAAAATCTGAAGTTATTTAAATTAAGACAAATGTATCTATGGCGTAACACTATGTCATTTTGGTTAACGGAAGTCGATTCGAATTGAGTACTATTAATCGTACGAATTTGACGACGCTCGGTAGAAAATTCGGCCAAACGTAGGTCGATTTTGCCAACGCCGAGGGTGTCTCAGAACTGCGTCACGTAGACGCCATATAAATTTATAAAGCGGTCACGTGGCGTTAATTGTAGAATTAAAAAAATGTACATTTCTTTATATTTACGACTTTGTAGCCTTCGTTTGAAAAAATAATTTTTATGTTCGGAGGGTGGGTTTTGTCCCTACTTTTAAATCTGTTGAATAGGCTGAGAATTGAACGCAAGCGAGGCGGGTCTGCCCAGGAAAACGGTGAAAACATCGGTCTTGATTTTCTGACACGTAGTGTCCTGTACTAGATAACGTAATCCATTTATTTAAACCTGTTACATTAATATTACAAAATAAATTTGAATTTGGATACAAGCGATTGACATTTCTTTGTACAATATTAATTAAATAGTTTTTCTTTTTATTTATTTAAAATTAATAAAATAATCTTGAGAAACATAACACTAGAAGCAAAAATAAAGAAAAGAAGGTTCGTCGTACTGAGAATGCGAATTTTTGTTGAAAATATATTTATGTTTAATACATTTGTAGTAAACGGTGTTCTGCGTTTTCTGAATACCGCAGCGCGGTTATACTGCGGTTGTTTAATATTTCATAATTTTCAAACAATGTAATTAATTAATGTTGCTTGATTCGTGAAGATTTAATTGCTTTTGTAAGATTATTAAAAAACAGTTATCTAGAAACTGTAGCATGGGTTGGAAGGAAGTTATTCTAGAAGATTTCTAAAACGACTTCTTCTTTATCTCGCCTTTTGCCGAGCCACTTCCATCTTGGCGAGCGTTTCACTTCTAAGAGGCCTTATCCTTTTATTGGCCAGCTTCTGAATATATTCAAGCCATTCTAGTGTTGTTCTTTCTCTTCACAATTCCACTATGAACTTCAGCTTCAGTACGTCCTTCAGAGCAGTGTTACCTCTGCAAATGTGTCTGTCGCTATCTTCCAGCTGCCCGCCTCAAAACTGTCAGTTCACTTGCTTCTAATATGCTTTTATGCGTGTATAGCAGGGTGACCATACAGTGACGTGGGTATTAAACGAATAACTAAATTTCACAGAACACGATTTCCCGATGTGTCTTAAAACAACAGTTTGTAAACATTAATTTAATGATTAAGAAATCATAACACCATAGTTTTTTCATCCATTTAATATTAATTTCAGTCTAATTGACTATATCGTTATAGGGGGGTGCCGTTGTTTATCCGATATTGTTTTCAACCCTTACCGTTTTTTAGGGGATGTGCATAGTATCTAATATTAATTTTGTCTTTACTCACTATTTAAGCGGGCATTTAATAACAAGAAAAAGGAAAATTAAATTTGCAATGTGCGAATCAAAAGAGATTTTTAAGAGCAGACTGCTTAAAATTTCATAGCACTCCTGAATCGGCGAATAAGAAGAGCACAATTCATTTTATTTTGCAGCCCATTTTGTTATTTTATTCTACCATAAACTGAAACAGCAGCAATATATCAGTAATATACAGTGCACTGTGTACATAACAGTATATTCTGTGTATGTTTTTAGTTTTATTTTAGTTGCATTTTAGTTAGTTCCTCGTCGACTGAAACCTATAGATTGTCGTAGTCGTGATTTTTGAAAACACACGGCGAGCGGATCGATTTTGGAAACAGTTTCATAACGCGTTTATCGCTGTTGCCGGCCGGGATAATTGGCGTTTTGGACCTTCATTCAATTGCCAGCGGCCACTTAACAAGTCTTCGTTCTATTTTTCAGGCGCGATTCTCGAGCAAACCAATTTTCCTCGCCTTTTCTACTCGTCGCTCGTTCTTCAAATCGAAAGCGGGGAATAGTTCATGTTTGTTGTTCACCCTCTCCTCTGCTTCCGCCCCCCGACCCCGCAAAATAGGACGTCCCCTCTTCGCCGGATCCGATTCGTTGAATAAAATATAATGTTGAAGCTTAACGTGCATTACACATTCAATCTTCTATCCCATCTCAGTCGGCGTTTTGACAAGCGCTGTCGTGTCCTCTCCTTACTGTGCATTTAATTACACCTGAGTGTTTGTTAATATTGTACTATAACGGTCGCCGTTATGGCTGCAGTCTTTAATAAACGATAAGATATTTATTTAGAATACTGAAATTTAGGCACTAAACGTATAAATAATTATTTCTTAATGAGTAATATTTTAGCTGTGAGTAGAATTTTAGGTGAGTAATAATTTATTTTACTTAATAATATTTTAGGTGTTATTATTTTATCATAATAAATGCGAGGGTGTAATGTTTACTTTTGTTTAATTTCTTCTTCGGCACGGTAGGCCCTATACGTTTTCGGCTGTAGCTGTGGCAGTGAGAGAAGACGATTACTGAAGAAGGTTTACCGGAAGTCTGGACGAAGAAGAAAGAACGGATCACGGCCTGGCAATTGGAAAATCAAAACAAATGCATAGGTTGCGAGTCTTCATTTCGCATGATTCGACTTACAAATATCACCTAAAAGGGTATTTCAAAGGGCTATAGTTTTCATCTTAAGCATGTTAAAAGTCAAACGTTTTCGTCTTCAAAGGTGAATGCTTTAGACTTTTAAATACGTAACAGTATTAAGTTTGTGGCAATTGGAAAATCAAAACAAACGCATAGGTTGCGAGTCTTCATTTCGCATGATTCGACTTAAAAATATCACCTAAAAGGGTATTTCAAAGGGCTATAGTTTTCATCTACAACATGTTATAAGTAAAATGTTTTCATATTCAAAGGTGAAAGCTCTAGACTTTAAATACGTAATAGTATTAAGTATTGCTGAGTTGAGAACTATGTAAGGGTTGTTTCCAACATTTTCCTGTGCCATTCACCTATGGCCATCAGTTTTCTCCGCTTCGTACACTCTTCGAGTTATCCTTTCTTTATTTATTCTCTTGATTTATCCGAACCATCTCGGTTGGTTTTGTTCTGTAGGTTAGTTTATGGGTTTTGTTTTCAGTCTTTATATAAATGTTTGTCCGTTAATGTTTTATTGTTTTTTTTTTGCCAAGACTTTTATTCCAATTGCTTCTGGTTGTCTAATGGGTAAAGGCTTAGCAACAGAACAGAAATGTTGATTATGCTTATTAATAACCTAACTGCTAAGAAAATGAGCGCGTTTGTGTATATACGATAAACTGTACCTCGCCTTTTTGTTTGGAAAAATAACGTTTCATTAGTAAACAACGGAAATATAGACATAATTTACAGCAAGTACGTATTTTTAAATATAATTTCCTAGTTTTTTTTTCAAGGGGCTTAATGACGTAATAGACCAGTAGGCATGAAGGCTGGATGACAATCTAGAGGTCCCGGGTTCGATTGCTGGGCGGACCATAAAATCAAAATGCGTTTTTCAGCCCATAGGTCGGTTCAGCCTGAGGCGGCTGAAGTCTAATGCTGTCCGCTCACAATGAGGCGGTAAAAAGCGATCTATTATTATTATTGACCGTTATATATTATTATTATATTTTTTAAATTAATACGTTCTTTGGTGGTATAAGTAAACGAACTAAAGTAGATAGATAGATAGATAGAGAGAGAGAGAGAGAGAGAGAGAGAGAGAGAGAGAGAGAGAGAGAGAGAGAGAGATTTGGAGGTTGTCGCACCGTCTGGTTGGAGCGACATGTGGAGTAGACCCTGTTGATGGTGATGTTGGCGATGGATTTAGAACGTCGAAATACGTATACGTCATTAAACAACAATGCACCCTCTCTGTAAATTTGTATATTTATATTACTTACTGAAATAGAAAAATGCACAGAGTGCTTTATTGTAAGACTACTGAAATTTTTAGTTCCGCTTACAATGATAACAGAGTAAATGAGTTTGTTACAGATAATTCTGTATCTATTCTATATTTTGTTTTTTTTTACCATTATATATGGTCGCAGGGTTTCGCGTCCAGTGAAAACAATTCCTGTCTTTCTTTTGTTAATTTTGCTGGCGTTGTTGATAATGATGATAATGCTGACGATATTATTCCGTGCGTTTTTGGGTACGCGCGCGCGTTACACTGCTGTGAGGTCCAGTACGGCAAGAACAAATTAGCAGAAGTACGGAAACATTTTTACCGAAGTAAGCCTCTTTACAAGTGCTTGGCTAATTACCAGAGTCGGGATTACCGGACAGTACCGGCTTAGCGGCGTCTCCGGTCCCGCGGGCATTTTTAATGCACTCCTGCGTTACCAACAGATCTGTTCTGTATCAGTTAAACAAAGTATCGATTATGAATTACACTGTATACCGCGCTTCCGACAACTTAAGTATGTTTAGGTTTTTTTGGGAAATTTTAGATCGGGCGACGATGGTGTGTGTGAGTGTGTGTGCTCACGCGCGCGCACATGCTCTGGTATATAGGCAATAGTGTATTTTATACTAGTGCGCCTCGAAACAGACTAAAATTCATTGTTGGGCAGGTGGTAGTTTCACGTCTAACTTTGTAGAAAATAATACAGGATGATATTACTTTCAAATAATTCATAAAGTTACGTGGTCCGTCGTGTGAACGCCTCATTGAAAATGATGACGGTGTTAGAGTTTCTCGCTTCACCAAGCGAACCTACTGTCGACTGGCGACGCAATGTAGGTAATGACGCGACATTGATCTGTCTATGATATCTTCCACTTGATTTTAATGTTCCAGCGGGACTGTTTCCGAAACGCATTATTAATCATTCTCAACAAAGAGGTCACCAGGTAATTTCATGTATTATTAAATCACATTAGTATGGGCACCAAATAACACGATTTTTTATATTTGCAATAAAAAGTTTCCGTATGGTACGTGCTAATCATGGAAATAAAATGCACTAAACGTAACTGGAAAGGGTAGTGTGTACTTATGTCACCTCTTTACACCCACTCAAGTATTTCGGCCATTTCTTCATTAATCGTAGCGGGATTTCTCCTGTTTCATTGGCATGGCTTGCTATGATGTGCCATTTCATGGCTCCGCGTGCCCGTAGTTTATCAATCCGCGTCTTGAAACAGTGTAAGATTCATAGTTAGTGTAGCGGTAGTTTTGTATCTAACGTTGCAGAAAATAGTACAGGACTTTCATTTTATTTTTGTTTAAAAATATTTATTTGTGTTCTCTGCATTCTACGAGTTAATCGCACGTTTATTTGAACACCGACTCGGACGGTGTACAGTTTTAAAGAAGTATTTTGTTTTCCATTATAAGAAGCGGTTTTGTTCCACTGAACTAGTACATATTTTTCATTCTTTAACTTTGGTTTAATAGGAGTTAAATAAAATAACGGACATGGCGAAGTTATTAGTTCGAATTATTAAAAAAATATGTATGGGAAAGTCGTGTGTAAACCATCTTTTCATGTTCGTGTTGCCCGTTTGATACCTTTCTTGTCACTTTCGAAACATTTTTCAGTGGCCTGTAAGTGTTCTCGTTTCGAAAGAATTACTTAGTGTCCTGATATTTTAGTGTATTTTTGCCCTAAGCCCCCCCCCTACCGTGGATCTGCCACTGTGTGTGTATTGTTATTTTCAACGCACAGCTTGGATCCTACTAGTCGGTAAACATAGGGTCAGACATTCCTAAGATATAAATAAACGTTCAGAAGAAGCAGAGTTTCACACCTGAGCTGTCTCGTGTGTTTGCACATTATAAAATATCGTTGCAAATTAATGTCGCGCGCAATCGCAAAGATAAACAACTTTTTGTTACTGGATTTATTCGCGTTATGTACTTTAGATTGCAGTCTTAAAATAGGCAACGTTTTGAGCGACGAATGTTTTTCTTTTTTTTTATTCTTCGTTTCTCTCGTCCGATGCTTTGGCAAGTTCTGCCTACACGTGCGGTTACTGTACCGAATTCTCATATCTTTCGACTTACACGCTGCATTGTGTTCCATAAAATATACAACTTCGCCAATTCGTATATTTTTTCCTGACGAATCGAACGGTGTTTTGGCGATTCGCTCAATGGTAACGTTAACCCCTTATTCCCAGTTTAACTGTCGCTCCTTTAGTAAGCTATAGAAATTATTGCTTTTTAAAAACGATACAACAGCGCTATGCAGTATACGGTTAAGGGCCTTTCATATGCGTTATTAGCAATTTTAATAGTTGACGAAGCCACGTTCAAGCACTATTCACATGACTATTACCCTGTTCGAGAGCTCACAATGCTACTGTAACCCTCCTAATCCTTTTCTACCCTCCCTGTATACTCCTGTGTTTGATAAATAACTGTTATATTACGTAAAGATGACATAGGAATAGGGTGTAGATTTTTAGACAACGGGTTATTGTTTATACATCTAACTGTCGGACGAACTGAGGTTTTTTGGCTGTACATTTATTAAACTCTGACCAACGAATGACACAGTTTGTAATTACCATAATTACACTATTACACCTTTTACACAATATCTAATGACAGCTCGAAATTAATCGCACCAGGAAGTGATTAAATGAACCTCACACATTCTGGTGAAATTTTATCGCTGTAAATAAATTATTTTTGTAATGTGAAGAGACTAAAATACTTTAAATCAAGTCGCGGACTCGGTTCGAGCCTCATTTTTCAAGGATCTGTGTGTTCCCACCTAAATACAAAAAAGTGAGAAATCTTTCCGCATAACTCGGTCGTGTGAGCACTAATCATAATTTTATTATTTATGATATGTGACAAAGCAACATATTGGGTTGTGTCATTTTTCAGAATATAATTGTTGTTTGATAAGACGGGTATGTTTCAAATTTTCAAATCGATAACCGAAACGCTGGATTACTAAAAAGGCCTTCACGTTTATTTTGAAGACTGGATAAACAGTCGAATGTTTCGATTCGACCTACTCTCTCCTCGGCCTTCATTTGTATCTCGTGAATGTCATCTTAATCGCGTCCCGTGTCAAATCAATTGGATTAAGTAACAAATAAAGAGAATATTATTGTTGGTTTTCCTCGCGCGCAAATGAAGATATTTTCGTCTTACCAGCTGTCATCGTTATCATTGTAACATTGTAAACAGTGTGACGGTATCGAAACCACAGTAAAACATAAGTATAATACTCTCTACGAACAGACGCTTTAAGCATTCGCTGTTTTCATTAAAAACGTTCGAGTAATCTAAGTCAGACCGCTAGTATCCATAGACTCTACGTCCACAGCACGATTGATATTTCGTCTCGATTTCATACAACATATTTTGGACCTTCGTATTAATAAGGACATAAAACTCGTCGATCCCGTTGAAGCTACCACAGATTAGATAACATACGTCGTAAACATTGTTATTGTTATTGTTCTGTTGTTTTGACATGTCAATCGTGGTCAGGCAATACTGTGTATAATTTATCTTATCTGTCTGCGGACATTTGCAATTGATGAGCAAGTCTAGTGTAGGCGTAAAATAACTCAAAGATTTCAAGTTGCTTTTTTCAGTCAGAATTTACGCGAGTATCTTGTCTAAATTAGTGTCAGCAACTCTCGAACAGCAAATTGATAAGTAACAACACTTTTACAGGTTGGCAACCACGTTTTATCGATATTATCATTATTAATAGAAAACGTTTCGCCATTTATATGGTGTACTATCTTCAGTGGTAAAATTATGAGGATGGTCGTTTGCTGTATCTTTACAGCTTGTCTATTAACAAGAAAAGTGTTGTTATTGATAATTATTTCTTTTTCTTCGGCTGTATGCGATCATGGGATCACATTGCAACCAACCCAGTTTGCTTTTCTCTTTCGAACAGCTCCAATCAATTTCCTCTGGTAGTTAGTTTCTTTCATAGCTCTTTATTTGTCATCTCTCTCAGTTAACCATTTCTATTCTTCGCCAGTATACTACATTTCAAAGATTTCTAAATATATTCTTTCTTTGTTCGTGATACCACGTCTCTGATGCGTAAATTGCATTGCTCCACATAAAATACTAAGGAAATGTCTTATTTAATTCCTTTGTTGGGTTATAAAGCAACGTTATAAAATCGGTTAATAGCTCATTACATCAATTATGGAGTTATCAAAATAAGCTGATCTGGTATCGAAAATTGTTTCACATATACTATGACTTCATTCTGTGTCAATTTATTACCTGTTTTTCTGGAATGTACAAGCGCAAGAGGCTCGTGTCAGGTTGTGTTAACGCAAATGTTTGTATACGTAGAAATTGGTGTTCAGTCAACGGATTGATTTGCGGCAGTCGTCCAGTCAGCTCTGTCTTAAGATCTCCAATTCAACAGTATAATTTGCACAGTTGACGTCTTCCAGTATCTGTTTTATGTACTTGAGACGGGGCCTTCCCTGGCATTCCCTCCAACAGTGACATGACCCAATCTTTCATGACCCTCTCCCTCCAACTAATCTTTAGCATTCTTATGTAAGACTGTTCAAACCATTTTCCTTGTTTTCTGTCGTCTATGTTTCATACTCACACGTCGCCATACTCCAAATAAAACATCTAAATTCCTATAAACCATTTTCGTCCTATCATTACAAATATGTTTCATATTTGTAACAAACATACACTCGCGCGCGGGTTATTTGGGGTCGAGTTCGGCATTGAAACAAATTTGTTTGTCCCTCCCCCATCACAAAGGGTTTCCTCCGTTTCAGGAAAAAAAACAACAATTCTTCGCCGGACTCGACTCGAAACAGTGGTACACATCATCATGTCACCCAGTGGCGTAAATAGGGTGGGGAAGCCAGGGCACGTGCCCTGGGCGCCACTTTGGGGGGGGGGGGCGCATTTTTGTCGAGTAAAAAAAAATTGTAATTTTTTCTTTTATTACAATTTATAGACGTATTTTTTGTTCGCAACATATACCGTTTTTTCTCAGGAATATCATAGTTATTAAAGAATATCCCAAACGTTACTTTGTAACGTTGGCAAAAAGAATTGTCTTCCATTCATCAGCTGTTGGGCAAAATTTAAGGTTCTTACTTTCTTACTGGCTTCTAATCCTATTGTATTGCATTACATACCAAAATGTTCCTTGAGACCCAAGGGTGTCCTAAAATTCAAAAAATCTTTATATTTTGCCCGTGGAAAATAAAGATAGGGTAATTCCTAATGCTTTGGACAATGGAAAGAACTAGAGAGAAATTTGAATGAAAACGTAGGGTTGATTGACGTAGTACTTCAATGTCAGAATTAAAATGAGAAACAGAAATGGAGAGAAATGCTAAAAAGACTTCTCTAATGCCTGAAATATTTGGCTGTCCAGAATTTGGCTTTAAGAGGCCACAGGGAGTTACTTAGAGATGATGACGATGACAGTACCGATACCAACATGGGAAAATTTATAGGTTTACTTAAACTACTGGCTGTCTTTGACCCTATTATGAAGGAACATTTGATTTATGTGCAAAATAATCCAGGATCAACTTCATACATTTCACCAGCCATTCAGAATGAATTTCTTCATTTGATGGCATCTGCTGTTCGTAAAAATTTATTAAACAAGATTCGAAAAGCAAAATATTATGGCCTGATGTTTGATTCTACTCCAGATCATTCACACCGTGAACAAATGTCACAAGTTGTGAGATATGTAGAAATTGATTTTCAGAATAAGACAGTCTATATCAGAGAATCTTTTCTTGGGTTCATCCAGATCAGTCAAAAGAATGCCGAGGGATTAGTTGAAGTTATGTTGTCCCAGCTGGAGAAGGATGATATGAAGCTACAGGATTGTCGGTCTCAGTGCTATGATAATGCAAATGTAATGGCTGGACACATAACTGGAGTTCGTCAAAGAATTTTGGAGAAGAACAACCTTGCAATGTTCGTTAATTGTGACAATCACTCACTAAATTTAGTAGGCGTGCGTGCTTCAAAGCAAGAAGCAATGATGGTTACATTTTTTGGAACCCTTGATTTTCTATATGCATTCTTTTCTCGCTCTACTCAACGCTGGGAACAGCTAAAGAATGCAGTACCTTTGGTTGTGAAATCTGATTCGGAAACCAGATGGAGTGCCAAAGCCCATGCAGTGAAACCAGTAAGCAAGTATGTTGATAAAATCATCTTAGTACTTCAAAATCTTGCCTGAGATGAATCAAAAACTACGGATACTCGGAGTGATGCAGAACAGCTTTGCAAGCGTGACTTGACATTCGAGTTTTTGTCATTGATAAGATTTTGGGGTCTAATCCTTAGCAAAATAGACAGAATCCAGCAGAGGCTGCAGCATCCTGAAATGAATTTCCATTCCGCTGCACTTGACTTAAAGTCCCTATGAATTTTTTTCCAGAAAGAACGAGATGGTGTTGTAAATACATCGATTGATGAAGGTGTAAAACTTTGCCAGGATTGGGATGTCGAAATGGAGAAACGTCGCCCCAAAAAGAAGACAATGCCTGGAGCACTATGTAAAGATGAGAGGTTGAAATTAAAGGACGAAATCAGCAGAGCAATGAAAAACACAATAGACCGCCTGCATAGTGAAATTAATGGAAGATTTGAACGATTGATGGGTATGGATAGCAAGTTTGATTTTCTACTAGATATAAAAAGCCTTTGTTATGAAAATGTAGAGAACCTTAAAAAAAGTGTAAGCATTTGGGAGATGTTTATTACAGGAATGTGGATGGTGATCAGCTTTATGAGGAAATAAATGATTGCAAAATGCTGCTTTCAATTCGGACAGACAAGAAAATTTCTCATCCAGACAAACTTTTGGAATTTATAATCCAGTACGGAGATGAGAGCTTTCTTCCGAACCTTAGAGTGGCAATCCAAATAATGCTGACCGTAGCAGTATTCATTGCTAGTTGTGAGAGATCCTTTAGCAAATTAAAGCTGATTCTCTCATACCTACGAGCTTCTATGGGGCAGCAACGGCTGTGCGACCTAGCTCTTTTGAGTGTGGAACGAGAAGAAACAGAACAAACCAATTTTATTGAAATAATTGATCAGTTTGCATCGGCAAAGTCAAGAAAACTGTCACTTTAGTTTATTTAGTTTGTATATTGTAGCCTAATTGTAATTTAATCTCATTCTCTTTCTTCAATCTTTATAAAGTTATTGTCAATTTAGTTTATTTAGTTTGTTTATTGTAATTGTAATTTAATTTCATTCTCTTTTTTCAATCTTTACAAAGTTACTGTCAATTTAGTTTATTTAGTTTGTTTATTTTAATTGTAATTTAATCTCATTCTATTTTTTCACTCTTTCAAAAGTTTATTGTCAATTTAATTTAAATTATAGTAATTGTAGTTTAATCTCATTTTTTTCACTCTTTCCAAAGTTTTTGTGGTAAAGCTATGAAATGAAAACCAAAGACATTTGCAATTCTTATTGTGATATAATAAAATATTGTTGTGAATACATTTTTTTGTTTAATTATTATTTAGTTCCTATCAGTGGCGGCTGGTGAACGTTTGGTGAACCAAACACGATTGCCGTAATGTCCATGTTGTGGGGGGGGGGCGCCTGGGAAAGGCTTGCCCTGGGCGCCATTTTACCTAGTTACGCCACTGATGTCACCTATGTGGAGATCTCGGCGTGACGTTTGGTCTCTTTTTGTGCGAACCCCATTCACGCCGGCGGATTATCATCCTGGGCATTTTTATCTGTGTCCATAAAATTTATGTTTCTGTTGCGCCGTTTTCGTTGTACGAACTCTGTCATATCTTAAATAATTTTCCACCAAAAACAAACAGTATTTACCTTCTTATTAATGAAAGAACGCAGCTGTGCACTCCATTGAGGTTTTCAGAGAACCTTGTGGCAGAAAATGAAATTGGAACTCTGTTCAGAACTGAGTAAGTTTAGTTTGTTCTTGACATTTCAAAGGACCTGTTTACGTTCGTTCATTTATGTCCATTTGATTGTATTGCTCATAAGAAACTGCGTCTCACCGATAGCAAATTTTTGGACAGCCGCGTGTTTACGTTGCGAAACGTGTTTTGCTTGGCACTGCGTCAGTTTCGCAAAACGCGTGCTTGGTGTGGGCATTAACGTCAGTCAGCCGTTGCACCATGGATGGCATTCTTCCAGACCGAAAGAACTGAATGAAGACGCGCCCATGGTACTCTCAAAGTTGGAAGAGAACTCGCGATCGCTTCCATGGCGTTTGTTCGAAATGTGTTCTTTAATACTGTATTACTTGTCCCTTTGTTTGCTATTGTACACTCTGCTCCACAAGTTTTTTTTTTGAATGATGGGTACATTTTTGGTAACGTAGGCCTATCAATAATTGAGCACTTGGGCTTTGGTATTTTGTTTTATAATTACTAAATTAAAAAAAATAAATAAAACTGAAAATAAAGGAAGTGCCACCACTTTATTTTAAACGAATGAATCGCCAGCTAGTACATACTTCTCTTACCGTGCTTCTTAATATCAGCGGTACCAAAACTCCCACCCGAATGTCGGCCTCTTACATGAAAAAGAGGAGTGTCCCGGAACACCCGTACAGATGACAACCTTAATGAAAACTTTGAGAAAAACAGGAAGAGGTTGGTCAAGGAGTAAGTTCTTGGAAGACATGCGGATTACAATGGAGGCTGGAGGGTAGTTGTGACCTTTGTCGTACCTACACATAAGATCAATGGTCGGAGTAAATCTGCTTGGACCTGATTTACATGATCCCGTTGACACGATGACACGAGCCTTGATTTACGGCACAAAATTGATGTATTTCATACGATGTCACCCGCTACGGTTATAGCCTATAAAACTATATTAAGGTCATACATATGGACGCATTTTATACAGGTGTGTCTGCGTGCGCATAAATTTCGCGTTCGCTGGACCGTTAATTACGTTATCTTTCCTAAGAATTCACATACAGCCGTCGGTGAATAAGGCATATTTCCCTCGAATTATGAACAAAGTATAATTTTATTTTATATAAATGGATATATTGATAATTTAAATAATTAATATTTACCATCAACTTGTGTAACTATTTAAATTTATTGAAGAAGAGGCTACTTATCTGACTGTCGAGTAGATTTATGTAAAATTCCGTTTTTATCTTTTGCCAAAGCAAAGTTAAAAAAAATCCAACGACTGTCTAAGTGCTTACACATGAAATACTTTTGTTTACTGTTCGAATAAGACACACACACACACACACACACACACACACACACACACACACACACACACACACACACACACACACACACACACACACACACACACACACATGTGGTTTTCCAGTAGAAATGTAAAGGTTGCGTTCAAAGTGAGTTTTCTTTTTATTTATTTATTTTTTTTTAAGGAACTTCAGCTCTTTGAATTTCTCTCCTCGTCGTCACAGCCCCTCCCTCCCCCTTCACATCACAGATTGAACCCCCTCGCATCTGATGTTTTCCACTTTTGCACTTATCAACTTAAGAGTACCTTATACTTTAGCAGTGGTGTACCGCCGTCAAAGAGATAAATCGTCGCAGAAGTGTGAGGGAGACAGCCAGTGGCCCCCCCGACCCCACTCGACGCACGCATCCGAGTCCACTATCATATTACATCAAATTTAAGGCAACGTGACAGGATTGCTGTACTACACAAGGGGTATATCTCCACAATGGCATTAGAAATTTAAGGTTGATACAAGAACTTCGGCCGATGACTTCTGAAAATAAAACGACACTCTTAAATTTGTGCGGTCACGAAATACGTCATAGTCGTATGTATATTTATTTTCTTTTATTTCAAATTTATAATCTATTCGTCTAAACTACAATAAACAAACTGGACCAGACGTTATTTAAAGAGTTGTACACTGATGTTTCTTATTGTTTTTATCCAACAGAAGAGTGCAATTGCGAAATTAAAATTAAAACAAAAAATCTGTACAAGTGACGGTAACAATTACTACCGACTTGAACTGAGAAACAATGCAGTAACACATTTAAACAATGAACCCGCAGGGAAAACGTAAGAATTTATATATTTTAGACTATATATGTCTTCGCTATTGACCAAAAAACTTACGGCTTGGGAGCTAGAATGATATTCCTGTTGAGGCGCTGAATTTTATCTTTCACAGTAGCGACTTTTAGGTCTCGGGGTTGGAGAAAAACTGTGTTAGGGCGCCTACTGTTGATCTTAAGAAGTGTGCCTATTAATAAAAATAATTCTCCCTGCTAAAATAAGAGTAACTCTGACCGTAAGACACATTAGATTCAATTATTTGAGAAACTAATTTGCGTCCCTCTTTTGATTCATGTTTTACAAATGTATCGTTTCTGATGAATGCTTTCTAAATTTACCTGGATTAGTTCTATATAATATTGGCTGTTAATTCTGATTTTTCAAATCACAAAGCCTGTACGTGTGCATCACTTGAATTCTTTCGAAGAATTATATTAATTTCAAGTGACTTTAGTTTGTAAAACTTTAGCCGTTAAAATTTAGCTTGTAATTTCAAGTGACTTGTGACCGAACAGTACTTGAACTTTGTGGTGACAGAGTTGAATTGTGTAAGGTAGCAGTGATCTGTTTGTCCATATAGTCGACTTAAACAAAACCTATTCCAACAAATAATATAGTAACTGTTGCAAAAAATTAAGATAACACTTCAACGCGTTTCAATTTCGCAATCGTACTAAACGCCTACTATAGTCACATATGATCATTTAAGCATTTAATTCATATGTGTTCTGTAGGCGTTAGCACCAAGTTAACGCCGCAAGTAATGTAAAACTGCATTCATGATGACAGCATTTGGTTACACGTATATTACATTACAGATATCTTAATGATATTGCAGTACCGCACACACGCGCGCGCGTGTGGTTTATTGTAGTTTTGAGACGAGTCCTAAAAGAAATATACTTGTTTTCCCCGCGGAAGTTGTTGATTCAAACTGTTCACACCTTTTCGGTGTTGAGCATTCCAGGAGCATTCAGCCCTCGATCGAGCGTCAAAAGGAGTCACCAGCCTGAGGATGTCGCAGAAACTGATTTCGGGGAAAACAAGAAGGATTCTGACCCGATCGTCCTCCACACAAACACAGGGTGTATAATGAAAAACAAAGTTCTGTAAACGCTTTGGTTTCTGCTTATGTCCAAGTAAAGATTTTCTCTTTTTTGGTATAAAAAGTAAGACAACACGATACTGCATCTATGTGTACTGTATGTGTGTGTGTGTTTTGTTTTTTAACGACAAAAATTGACGATTTCAGATGGACTTCGCCTAATGAATTTTAAAAACCAGTTCAAAGGCTTTTCGGAAAATTTTGCGAAAATTTGTAAAAGATTTTCTGAAGTTACGTTTTTTACATTTTCAGTAGAAAACCCGTTATTAAAGTTTTTCTGAAATGAACGAGCTTTTCTCCAACTCTGGTAGAGAATTAAAGTCTTCTCAATTGGTTGTAAACAACAGTTGAAATTGTTTACAGAGGAATGTAACTTGTACATTTATTGAAAACATTGTGCCAAGTTTACAAGGCCGCAAAGTGCTGGTTATTGAATTATTATATCCATATTTCCGATGTTATTTTGTGCAATGTTCCCAGCGGCTTGTTTCCGTTGAACTTTATAAAAACTAGACTCCTTGAATGGTTTTTCATATGCGTATGTCTTACTTGGGAACCACTGCTCCAAAGAGCCAAATTCCGTGTCCACCTTCATTTACTTTTTCGTTTCTGTAAATGATATCGTCTACTCGAATTCTGTTCGATTCTTCATGTTCGTCTTCTCATGTTCATGTGTTTGAGCGTTGTGTTTCAGGCTGAGTGTATAACAATTCACAGATGTCGTAACAAACGTTTGTCGTTACAGATATCGATTTCTCCTTGCCGGCTTGTGCAATCGATTGTACAGCCTCATGTTCGTCGGTAATACATTTAATCGGCACAATTAATCTTGAATAATTTCTTGATTAGATTTTATTTCTCTGGTTGGTCTTTTATTAGATTTATTTATTGAAGTGTGCCCAATTACACATTTGGTTGGGCTTGTTAGATTAATGCACCGCATTGATTTTATCAATTTATTATCTCCAGTATTGTTCGAACCGGTAAGTGTGTACATAAAAAGTTTTGTGTAATCATGGTGAGCACAGGTACTGTTGAAGTAACCATGTGAACAATTCTATGTGTAATATCTTAACAGCACGTTTATATAATTTAATTCATACACGGACACACACACACACACACACAACGCTTGCGCGTAGAAATATATAAGATACACTAATTATCAGAATGAAAATGAAACTCAAAACAATTTATGAAAAAGTATCTGACAATGAAAGGCTCAAGAGGAAACCGTTTTAGGGCACAAGAAAGCCACTTTGAAACCATCCTGCAATATTTTTGAAGAGCGGTTACAATATATCAGTATTTTCAAAATTTTTTTAGATTTTCACGTCCTCTTGTCAAAGATAATCTTTTTCAGCGCCCACTCGGGAAAACTCGTTTCACTATTTCAACTTCACTCCAGACAATTCTATACCTCTGTAATGAGTTTGTTCATTAAACTCAACTACCTTTGTTCGTTAGACAACGGTTTTATAACAGGGCAAAGAGTTTCGTTGTTTGAAATTTAAACGACTGTAATAATCGTTTGACGATGGTACCGCGTAAGCTATAGAAGGAAATTTTGGAATGCGTTACGAGCCGTTTGGCATTTCAATCATAACTTCATAACGAATTGAAACAGCCTGTAAAACATAAGAAGGCAAAAAGTTATGACTGTATTTGCTATAAAAAGCTTCAGCCTAAAAATTTGTTTAGGTTACAAAGCCTTTTAGCGTCTTCTCGTTGCACACGCGCTCGTGAACATCCCCTACTGCCCCCACGGGGGGGGGGGTAACGACCAATGTGGTAAACTATGAGTTAGAGCGTACCAGTGTTATGGTTTTGAACGCTAGCGGCCATTGACAGATAGAACCCAATCCATTGCCAAATCCTTGATGTTAGTATGTTACAAATGACATTTAGAGCGTTTTGCAAACCAATGATTTTTTAATTATGTTGTGTTGATTTAAATTCTTCACAGTTGTTCTACAACTATGTGCACAGAGAATAACATTTTCACAAATGAAAAAATAATATTCTTACTTGTCATAAACGTCATTGACAAGAGAGCTTGCATCGACGTATTTGTTAATTTCAATTATACGTTGATAATTAACTTTCTAAAATACAATTTACAATGACGAATTCGAATGATGCCGTATATTATTAGGGGCTTCAGTTTAGTGTGACCGGCTCACATCAGCGCCAGTCGATTCAAAACCAGACTCATAAACTCGTTCTGATAAACAGATTCCAGTTCTGATGGGAAAGTTTGTATACTTTTTGAACTTTTATTGCCTAACTGGGACGGATGAATTGACTTTTTTGAAGATTGTTACGTACTTAAAAAGTTGTGTAGTAGATTTTAGCAGACACAGTGTGGCTAACTCCCCTCGGTAGGAGAGCTTAGTCGATTGTCATGGAGGAAAGATTCCCTTAGAGGTAGCGTTCGAACCCCCTGACGTTTTGAAAGACTGTCCATTGATCGATGTAAAAAAGAGTACGACGCACCGCAAGTAACTGGGAGAGTTAATACGCTAAAACCTAACTAGGGTCGATAAACTTACGCCAACAATGATTGAAATGTTTTTTTTTTAGTCCAGAGAAAAGTTTGAATACTGGAAACAAACACACACGTACACATAGCGAACGCAACAATTTTAAAGCGTTTTAATGGGTCGAGTTTTTCACATGTCCGTCGGCCTGGCTCAAACTTTTGCAATGAAAACTGCACTTTATGGCCTTTCTGCCTCCAAACATGTTTTTAAACCCGGCTTTATTGTTGTTCGCATGTCTAAAAATTAGAACTTTATTTCCTAGAAGAACCTACAACAAAACGGTTTCAGTGGAAACTTTAAACGTTTGTTTCAAACTTCGTGACTGTAAGGCTTAAGTACAAACCGCCGCGCGTTCTACGTTCACCACACTCTGTTGCGATAATCTGTAGGTACTGTTGAAATTTCCATAACGTACAACTGTTGGTCGGTCGCAATGCCCACTCAGTTCGAATACCCACCCATTATCTATAGGTCGAACTTGTGAAGTAGTCTTCGCAAGGTGAATTTTGCACAAGTCGCTGTCCTGGTTTTGACACACTGTCGCTTCTCTTCAGTGGCTGTCGTACTGTTATCGACCTTGGTAACTTTCTCTTCAGTTATTATGCTGTCTTGTACTCTTATCGGGCACTTTGCTTTCGTTGTCGGAATTTTACACCCAACTTGTTTAGAATTGATATGGATGTGGCCAGGGACACGATATCAGTGTAAACATCTTTTTTTTTAATTGTTCATAAGTAAGCTTAACCAGGTCCTGCTCCTCATCCGCCTGACAACGCAACTCTCCTATTCGTTGCATTTGTATTGTTGTCTCAGTAAAAAGTGAATGAAGTTGCTCCGACCTCGAAATCTTTACTACTTTTATGAGCTAATGACTTTACCATTGGACTTTATCCGTCTCTTTGTAAATATACTTACACACATAGGTACGTACGTATGTACACGCGCGCGCGCTTGTTTTGTAATCTTCTATGTATATTACCAATTGATAATCGCCCTCGGACATACAAACAGAATTGATTTTATTAAATTCGGTAAAAAAAAATACCGAATGTTTATATATAGTGATAAACATTTGGTTTTTTCTAAGGTTAAATACGGGAAGTGTCAATTTGCATGGCGAGCGGGACAAATCTGTAGCGGAACATCCGAGTAATGGCGAACGGACAGTCATATCGATCAGCGCATATATTATGGAGTCAGTCACTTTAATTGTGTCTACAATTCTTCTTATCACAATACCACAGTAATTATCGTATTATTATTAGTATACCAGCAATTTATAATGTCGTGTTATGACAATAATTGTCGTTACTATTTAATGCCGTGGTTTGTTGGGTTATCAGTTCCATTGGTTTTACAGGCAATTAAGAAAGATGTTTACACACATGTTGTCAGACAAAGTTACTGAGACGGAATATTTCTGTGAAAAGATATAAGCCATTACTGATTTAATTTTTAGAAAATTATTTCGGCTATACCAGAAATCTGTTCTCTATTCTGTAGCGTGCGCATTCCTTTTATGTGTTACACTGTAGTGTGTTGGTAGTCGTACCAAGTTGGTGGGGTGAATGAGGTAAAGAAGACCAAGAAACCTCCCATCTGTCTATATTTACCTGCCTTAGTATACCAGAGGAATGTGTGTGAACTTTTTGTGCTTTGTTTTCCGAAACCGAAACGGAGAAATTGAGGTTTCAGAAGTACGTTATATATTGAGCCGGTTAGAATCATAATGCCGTGAGTCAAATCCTCTTAGTTTTGTGTAAATTAATGTTCCTCACATTGCGTCGTGAAAAATACAAGTGTCAAATGCACTCTTATACTTTTGTCATTACGGTCTATAAAGCTTCCTAAAGTCTCACAGTTCTTGACTGTTAGTAGTCTCAAAATTTACTATTAAATGTCAGTTTTGAAAACTTACACCACTATCAGTCAAAGCTGATCGTGTATTTAAAACGTTGTTTAGTAGATTTAGCAGACAACGTGTGTAGATCCTAAAATATATAGTATGTGTAGTTAGAATTACGTATTTTATAAAGCAACTTTTTTGAAAACTCACTCTGATTATTCTTTTACCCTAATTATTTGTTTATCAATGTGTGTGTGTGATTGTTTTCAATAGTTCCACACTACTTCTTTATGTATTTAGTTTTCAGAATAAAATGTCCACCACCATTTTAGTGGTAGTCTATCTGTCAAATATATTATTTTACTTTGAGTAATACGGTCTTCCTACATTGTTACAGTTATCGGAGTGGTTGCTTGCTCGCCTTGCGGGCAGGATATGCTGTCGAGGTGTTCACAGCCGCTGAAGGTATTCTCTGAAAATAAGGATCTCACGTTTGCTGCCAAAAAAGAAGAACTAGACTTGATCTGCCCGTAAGTATATAACGCAACTGACAGTGTACGATTTATGGTTTGAAATAGTCATAGTATTTTGATATAGTCTGTGATGAACGTTATTCGTAGAATGTAGACCGGCGGTTAAACTGTCTGTAGCTGCCTTGCATAGTGCGCGTGTCATCTGCGAAAACGTTTACGTTAATGTAGATGTCATTTGGAAATGGAACCTGCGTGAAAGATCAATGTAATTTTGAAATGGAACATGCGTGAAAGATCAATGTAATTTTTAAAATCGAAAAGGCGTCTGTAAAGTGCAGCGCGTTCGTTGAAAAGTTACTCTACTTGCGCTAAATAGCCATGCGATTTAGCAAATCACAACAAGAACTCGAACCTACTTAATTCTAAATATTTTATGCGTGTTGCCATGGATAGTTTTTTAGAAATTACTTGACGTTTCGAGTTTAAACTATGATTAGCACACGAGGTTGAACCGTAAGTAACGTCCAGATTTATTTTTTGGATGGGAATTTTTCCGAGACGGTATTTCCAAAGCGTCAGGACGAAAGCACAGTTGCAAATACTCCCAGTTCCGTCTACAACATCGTTTGAAGATGAAGTCTGCAGTGAAACAAACTCAGCGGCGTCAGTTAACTGGACTGATCGGTTAGTGGCACACGTCCTTGTAAGCGACGTTTGATATTAATCAGATATCATGACACGACTCCGCGTCGGTGAAGGATACACAACATTCACTCGCAAATATGAACGTAAACAGCGAGACAAGATAGAATATAGGCATGGCAATAGGTAGTTATGCGGAATAACAGATGTGGGAGTTGGCGGCCTTGCCACTAACCAGTGTTTGCCAGAAAACTCGTGGACGTGTGCAACGCTATAACGGGCCGTGTGTGGTGTAAGGCTAACGACCAAAATATTTTGTTGCACTTCACAGTGTACTGAGCGTAATTCAACCGGTATTTAAACTAATACCGATGGCGATAGAAAAAGATGTTTTCTTTAGAACAGCGATTCCCAAATTGTTTTGTTGTTTCTCGGTGCCTTTTCAAAATTGCCTGAAACACTGGGGCTCCTGAACTCCGTTAGCTCGATTTATATCGTTATAATAAAGTCTGACGAATAATGAAGAAAATTTAACTAATAAATAAACATAATGAACGACGTCTCTAATTTACCTGCCGCCGAGATGCGGTCTTACGTACCGCCCCTTATCGGGATATGAACGTGGGGTGAGTGAAGCTAAGTAGAGTCTCGTTATTAACGTAACCACTTTTATTTATAACTAATCTCACAATCTTATGAAATGACATAGTTACAGAGTTGAAATTAAGAGTAAGTCCAGTAATTAAAATAAGTAATAGACCAACTTGAATACAATGCTGTTTGCGCGCTCGTCCAAAACAATAAATGCGAGTAACACGAAGATTTCTGTGCAAAAGACATAAACTATGGTTTTTACGAGCAAATTACCCCGTGTTACCTAAAATTGTGTTAGATAATAAGAGTATAGTGCAAGTGTCACATTTTTAGTTAATGTGTGGAATAATTCGTCAAGCACTGTCAACGAAAATTAGGTGGTGGCTGTGCCGCTGTTGTACAGTTTCTGGGTGAAAAAACATCTTCGTAAATACAGGCATCGGAGGTGAGTTTCTTGCAATCTGTCAAGGCCTGCACACGGAGGAGTAGACTTTACAGTGAAAACATACGCAACGAGTTGAACATTTTTGATATTCAGGATCGCTTGCGGAAAACAGAGAGATGGATTTCTCATCGGAATAAGATGCCCGATGTCAGGTTGTCCAAGGAAGTGAAGACATAGGTGACGGTGATATAATTCCTTTGGGACCGGAACAAGCTGTTCGCCTATTCCCTGATGGAAGAAGAAGAAGAAGAAGAATCTTATAACAATGAAATATCAATTATAATATTGAAAGTAATAGGCCTGTTTGTAAATTTTCGAGAATAAAAATAAATTTTTCTTGATTGTATTATCACACATTGTTTAACAATATCAATTATATGTCATTGTCGTTTTCTATTTTCATATTATCCGTACTCGATAATATTTCTTATGTTATAGGCCTGCTTGGTATTAAATAGTTTTTAATAATTTCCAAGTAGAACTTTTACTCTCGGCGACAGTGACAGGTTAACGCGTAAAACCATCGACAATTATGGAAGTGTGGTACTGAAATTACTTTTGACAAGTGTGTGTTTTGTTCTGTTGAAAATTTCGATGATGACTTAAGAAGAATGTATTTACTGAATAAACATAATCAATGATGTCTCTAATTTATCAGACGCCGAGAGGCAGAACAGCAGAGGCAAGGCCGAGATGCCCCCGAAAAATAAAACAAAATTGAAAATTTTAAAATCAGTTTTGAAACATGTTAGCTGCCGCCCTTCGGGTCTGGTGCCCGGGTGTCGCGCAAATCTTGCACCGCCGTTTCTGAAGATAGCGAATAGTGTGGAATTCTTTACTGTAGTCCGATTCCGTTCTACAAGTTATGCCGTTCATTTTAATTCTTTAACTGACAAATTTTGGGAATTACTGTTTTAGACGTCCCGTAAGTGACATACTATTCACATTTCTTTTTAAATAAAATAGATTTTTAAAAAGTTTGCTTTACTTATTGAATAAGTCGGGTCAGTCAGATTTTAAGTTTGTACGCGTCGTGTTTCAGGAGCAGGTTCGGAACCAATAAAATAGCGTACATCTTGTTAAAGGTAGTGTAATTAAGCCATATCGGAAGAAGCAGGAGAATATAAAGTTAAGTTTTTTGAGATTATTATTAAGTTGAGCTATTTTAATAATTTGTATTAGTGATTGTAGTCGATATTTTCCGTATTTGTTTATGTTGTTTTATATTGACGGAGGGTACATTTTTTGCCAAACTTTCTTGTCCTTTTTTCGCTGTAACCTCAACGTTTGCCAACATAACATCATCGAAAGGTCAACCGAAGGTCATCGTGGGGTGTGTATTTGTGTCTATGTAAACAGATGTTTTTTGTCTTAACCTTGTTCTGTCTCGGATGTGTCAACATTTATTTTTAGTTTGAGATAAGTAGTAATTATCATTGCTGTTTTTAATAATGAAGAAATATATAAGACAGCATTTCTAATAATGTAAATAAATTTATTTATTTTTTTATTAAATTTAGAATTAAACAATAATAGTACTAGCAGTAATAATAATAATAATATAAAAAATAATAATAATAGTAGTAGTAGTAGTAGTAGTAGTAGTAGTAGTAGTAGTAGTAGTAGTAGTAGTAGTAGTATAGTAGTAGTAGTAGTAGTGGTAGTAGTAGTAGTAATTTATAAATAAATAAAAATAAGTTAATGTTAGAGCTTCATTGTACGTTGAAATAAAACGTTGCTGCGGTGTGAAGTCTGTTGAAACGGGCAATACAGCATCCCAAAAATGTGACAAAATCAGATTTGATACAACGGCAGATTTGGTAGCTAAATATAAATCACAACAATGTTAATCTGTAACCAAACATCACCTATAGTTTTCCTGATTATGATAGCAATAACTTTGAACATATTGTGTTTTATTAATGGCAAGTCTGATGTGTATGGTCGTCTACACTGGAAGGAGAAAATTGGCAACTGTTATTAACAGGGGTAAAGTATGAGAAAATATTAATATTAAAAACAATGATAACAATTTATCTGTATAATGTGTAGGCTAACGACTTGCATTTTTCGAGCTCTGTAGAAATTACTCGGTTGAAATCGATCATTTATCCGAAGTCGTTTTGTAGTCAAATTTTCATAATTTTCTAATACTTTTGTGGCACATTACAAACAACAGAATCGAAAATCCAGATTTGCCATTTCGTTTGGAAACAAAACTTGAATACACCTTTCGTACTGGGCAATGCTGTCTAAATGGCGTCGGATTATTATATCACTTGTGTTCAACGATTGCTTCGGCCTCAGGATTGACACAGACGGCGTTTAAAGAAGTTTTGAATTTCACAAGTAGGGCGCACTGTATCTTTTGTCGCTTTAAATAACTGTAGCTTTAATTGAAAGGCTTGTTTATAAATAGTAAGTGGCCTGTAGCCAGGTGTTGGGGCTCGGTTACGGACGCAAACGTGTTTACAGTTGAAACTCTGCTCCCTTTTTCTTCTTCTTTTTTGTCTTCGTCGCCAGTTTTTTCGTAAACAAACAATAACAGAGTTTAACGAGTTTTTGTGTTTGGTATCTGTGATCGTCGATGAACTGAAACTGTCTGTTTTTCTCCTTAATCTAGTTCTAAAATTAATTGCTATTCTTGCAAAATAACATACTATCAACATATTATTTAATGAAACTCGATAAAATAATTCGAATTCGATGGTAACGAACCAATTACAATACATAAAAATGTATATTTATTTATATTAATGTACTGTGTATTTCCTGTTATAGTACGTTTCTTATAATCCCCTTCTTTTGTCCCGATAAAAGACGAGAAATCCGTGAATACACGTCCACGAATATAGACCCTAATGCCCACAATCTGAGTCGACAAATGTCTAATTCAAAGTTTTAACAAAAGGTAAAAACGAAGAAGAAATTAAAACGTACGTAGAAGGAACTTCTATGGGTTTTTATCATGTGTCTTCGATTCACACGGATTTCTTGATATTAAATGGCCTTCCAACTGTAATGTAGGCTACTTCGGAGCGACAATTCCGAATGCATGAATGCTCAATACTAACACAAGCCGTTCAGATTCGTGGATCTTAACACAAAGGTGATCCTCAGTACGTTCGAAATTTAAATTTAATTGTTTGAGGACTACTGAGTAGGAAAACGTTCAACGACGGATTTGACGGTGGAATCGCGACGACTTGATCTCCATGGATGACGGAAAAGTCTCGGTGTTGGGTCGTGTTTTAACTTCTGGGAATATAAGGGGAAACAGGGAAGGAAAAATTGATGTAACTCTGTAGAAACAACACTTTATTCAATTGCTTTATGTGTTGTTTCAATGGATTTCAATCGTACCCGTAACTATATTCTAAATCCCCGAACAGACTTCCAGTGATACGTAGATTATGCCTTGTGAATCATATGCCAAGTCAGTTTTGCACAAAGACAGTTGGCGTTCTGTGCTCGAAGAATTTCGTCACAGTCGATCAGGTTTGTATACACAACGTGAATATGACGTGTTTCGATTTGTTTCTGTTGGCGTTTATCACCCGCTTTCATCATTTGGCGGAGACTGCCATGAATAATGTAAGAGCCCTTAGGCCTACTGGTGGCAAGTCTTTTGTGCGGAGTGTTGGGTGCGGGGGACTACAGACTGACCGTGATTTATTTGGGAAGAATGCGAACTCTACTGCAAGAGTTATCGACTTCTTTTCTGAAAGTAATAGAAATTATTTTTACTGGCCGTTATTATACAGACGGAGACGCGATGAATAGCACTACCTTACCGCAATATTTGGGACTCCAGTCTGCGTCTTACACCATATCGAGCCACCAGGGAAACGCGATTATTCGATTTCAGAAATTCCGCCTCAATCGAAATGTAAATGCTCTACTTATTATGGCCTTTTATCAGAGACAAATCGTTGTTATCGATAATGGAATACTCCAATATACTGCTAGTTACATATTTAAGGTTTACTCGAAATTGTAATGACTTGTCAGAATTGTTCACGTGCTCTGTCGAAGAATTTCAGTGTACCCTAGTTTGGTTGGCGAAATCGATCGCGCGACCACGTTGTAGAGCGCAGCGACGCGTGTGTGTTGATACCAAGACCGGACCGTAATCGTGACTATGTTCTCACTGAAGTGTAATTATAAGAACTGATAATCACAAATGTTGGAACAAGCGTGTACGCAGGGGAAATATTATGTCGGAGAGAATTAACATTGTTTTATATTAACCGAAATTCCACGTCGACATGTTGGCAAACAGAGGGAAACACGTACACTATGTCCCGGCAACGGTTAACTGGTAAAACAAACTTACCCGAGCTTGTTATTTATTCTTCTTCCTAAGCTATTCCGCCGTACATCCTTTTAATTTATTTTATTGTTTCTACGCCATATCGTACTATTTCAAACATGAGCGCTTTGCCAATTCGTACGTAACACACACACACACACCTGTCTTTTTCTCAAGAGAATTCACAAGATATATATATAGTAGCTCAAGTCATACGCTGCTTGTAATTTTAATACGTTTTATGTGAGAAATGCATTTCTGTATTTTTTTTCAGGGATTTGAACGAAGGTTTGAGCTGTATAGACGAGTACACAAGAAGTTGCATGTCTCCCCACCAGAGGTCGCATTTTAACAGACTGTACGCCGGCAGCAGTATGGTCATTCAGGAGATCTGCCAAGAAGGCCCGTACCAAGAAGGTAAAGATCAGTTTTATTTGGATACGATTGCTTAGAATAAAGCTATTTAGCGAACCAAAAAAAGGCCGAAATGTTTTCTTAATCGTATGAGTCACACTATTCGTCCTCGTGAGTGAGTCACTTGAAAGAAACGTTCTATCACGGAATACGGAATCTCTCGGAAAACTGGGTTTCAATAAAATATATTGCAACTTACCGTCTGCGGCTTCCAGAAACAACGTCTTCACAAAGTTGACATGTTTCGGGACACTTGTCCCATCATCAGAACTTAAAATAATCGTGTACCATTTAAGTTGATACATTTGTCAATTAATTAAAATATTAAAATCCAACATGAAATAAATAATTTAAAACAATATGAATACTTAAATGTCTAAAAGCGAGCGCGAAGGTTTAACGATGTACATCGTACGGAGATTGACCGCGCACTCAATTTTAAAACTAATTTAATACCCCTTCACATATGTAAGAAAGGGCGATATTTGAACGCTCTTGAAGAGTACGAAATTTATAAAGCATATAACAATAAAAAAGAGTGCGCGGTCAATCTCCGTACCATGTACATCGTTAAACCTTCGCGCTCGCTTTTAGACATTTAAGTATTCATATTGTTTTAAATTATTTATTTCATGTTGGATTTTAATATTTTAATTAATTGACAAATGTATCAACTTAAATGGTACACGATTATTTTAAGTTCTGATGATGGGACAAGTGTCCCGAAACATGTCAACTTTGTGAAGACGTTGTTTCTGGAAGCCGCAGACGGTAAGTTGCAATATATTTGATTGAACAACACGTGGCTTGGTACTAAACATTTGGAATTATTCCTTTTAAACATGAAACTGGGTTTGTGTAACCCGTGTTTTCCTTTTACGGTGTCTACTTTCTCTGCTTTCTTTAACGAGAAAGATATGACTACGTTTTCCGAATCTTTTTTCTTATCAGTTTTTCAAAAATGCTTTTCTTTCCGTACGCCCGGATCAAAAATAAGAACCCTGAGGTATCGCTGACGCGCATCAGGTGACTTCGGTCTGAAAGTGGTTACATCATTGCTGTGTCACATGGAGTGCGTCATTGACGTACGCCAAAACGTAATCTCAGTCCCACATTTATACCTGACGTCGATAAGGATCCTTTCTAACTACGGTATTTTCTGACCGTCACCATTCTCTAGTGTCTACAATTTAAATGCTGCCGTGACTGGGGGGGGGGGGTGCGTACCCTTTATCCCATTCAAAGATTCCCTCAGTGGGCGGAATGTTTTTTTGTCCCTCAAATAATTGCTGCCAGTTAACGATTGTTTATAATAAATGTGTACAGACATGAACGGCCTCGTACCATTTGTTAACTATAGGCTGTATTCTCAATGAAGTTACAGGTTCAAGTGGTGTCAGTTTGTAACTGTATTATTTTATTACCAGTTGATAGTAAACTAACATTGAATATACAAACTAAAAATGAATTAACATTTGGAGAAAACACGCAGGCAATGTAGGATAGCTCGAGTAGGATTTGTCACCATTTTATCATTACAAACATTAGAAAGGAAGAAAATAAAAAAATAATAACTTTTGCTCGTAGCGCAATGGTTTCCGTTTACCTAATGAAAGGTAATAAATAAGAATGGCGCTTCATAAAGTAATCTAGATTGTATAAGACAGAAATAAATTTGGTTTATCAGTTGCCTAATCCCTTCAGATTAGAACTGAAAATCTCAGCAACAGTGTCTGTCTGTATATGAGATTAAGCTTACGGAATTGATTTATATCTATTTCTGAGTTGACAAATGATTTCTTCTGATTGCATTTACTTCTAAATGTTTGTTGTCGTGCGAATAAGAGCTGTTTCATTGTGTCAAGTGAGTATCTCAAATATAGCTGATTGTCATTTGATACTCAAAGGCAACCATTGCTCTTTGAAACTAGATAAAAACTTAATAAGTATTATTATCATTATTTGCTATATTATTATTTTACCAGTAGATAAAAATGGCTGCTTAGTAGACCAGTGGGCAAGTTATTCCTACGATGCATCTTTACTACTGTCGATTCAGCTTGTGGAACTGGGTAACATACTTGGGTAACAGCTTGTTCATAAATATATTGTCGTTACATACGTTTGTCCCCTCTCTACAAATATATGTGAAATCGTCGCTACTGACTGGAATCGTTATCGAGTGTGTTAATTATATGCATGCCAATGGTCGGAATTTCAGCTCACTCTGGGCGTGTCTAATATCCGCAACAATGTCGCACTGGTGATGATTGGAAATTACTTTAATTTTTGTGTGTACGAGATTCTCTCCTGTCTGGTGATTGGTGATTTACCGGCCGTAAATAGACACAGGGATGGAAGATGGACACAGTGGGGAGGAGCCTGTGTCCAGTATTGTATCTTTGAAGGAAACGATATCACACGGTTATGTCAAGTGTGGAACGTTACGGGGCAGGTTCAACGTCCGTGCTTAACATTTGCACTTTCACGTTGGGCGACCGTGACATTCCAAACCACTTTGCCAGTACTGTTTTTGTGTATTATACAATTTGAATTGTCCGTTCATGACAATAACACTGAGGAGTATGCGGACAAACAATACAAATTAGGGTTGAGCCTTGAGCGAACGGGAACTTTTCTCCGTTCAGTGCAAAATGCGTATTTTTCTTCTTATTTTTCTTCCTCCTCCTCTTTTTCTTTTCTTCTCCACCTCAGATATTACGATATTCCTCTCTTCCTCTCTGGTCTACGTAATCACCCTTTGCTTTAGCTTAATAATTTTTAAACAGTTTGGGGAAGTATTGTTTCCTCTGTTTGGTACGTAGGCCTATATAAGTATTACAAGTTAATTGTTTTTTGTTCTGTCATCGACAGCATAACCCCCCCCCAATTATTCTATCTGAACCCTTCGTTTCTCGTTTGTTCTTCTGCTGTATGTACTTGAAGTCTCCCGGTCAGCTGTCACCCGTATTTCGCAGCCGTTCAACAGTAATTGCCGGGCTAGAAGTGGCTTTATTTTATAATATTCAATTTTTTTCGACTGTACGCACGTTTGAAAGTACGCAGAATTGCGTAAGATAAAATCGTATTCACCGAGGTCTGATCTGATTCAACGACAGCAGACCTGAATTTTGACTGTCAAAGAATTTTTCCCGTTTGGTTTTCCTCGAAATTTTCAAACATGAAGCTGTTAATACGTGTCTGCGTTGGCGAATCGTGTGTATACCACTTGTAAATTGGACGCAACTAAGTCACTGTATATAACAAAATTAGGATCAGGAACATTAGTCCTCGGTTTTTATGTAGGTACTGGAATTTTTTGCTTTTAGGGTGGCACGGATTCCTTATAAATGTAATAAGGAAAAGGGGTTTGGTCGCATCCTCTTTATAATGTTTATAAACTATATTATAACATGCGCGCGCGTACACACGCACACATAATGTGTGTGTATTCGGAAATAAAAGTTGTCGGCAGGGTTCAAAGTTTTTATATCACTTTTAGCATGACTGTTACGGCCTCTGACTGGAGATTCTATTTTAGGAACTTTAAAGAAGGTTGTTGTCGGCGCGGTGAATTAACGGCCGTCTGGTAAACGGAGCCAGTCAGGTGTGTTTCATGTGGTGGGGACTATCACGCCACTCTACATCACTGGTGACGTCATGTATCGTACGATATGTGACGTGTAGATGACCTCCAACTAAACTGCCGTTGCATAAGCAAGAGAGTGAGAATAGCGCCACAACACCAGTTCTGAGTGGTTGAGAGAGACACACCCACGGCCACAGCCTCTTCTAATGTCAGCCGGTCTCCTTAAACGTTGAATTGATTCATGCCGCATGCACCAAGTATGCTGTGTCATGTTTTGTGAACAAGGTTAGCTACGAAAATAGCCTTACAAATGGACGGAATTTTTAGAAAACAGATAAACATACTCGAAGAATTTCATTCAGTTTTCGAGTACCTACCGAGATAACTAGTCACCTCATTCCGTTCTCAAGGTTTAACGTTAAGACTTTCTATAATTAACGTTGGTTATCGCATTTAGAACGATGATTGATTGCTTTAAACTGATTTCGTTTTTCCCATTGATGCCATACCTTTTTGTGAACCTAAAACCCAAATGAACAGGTTAAACCCAAGTATTCGGGTACTTCAGATATTCTCACCGTCTATGGCCTTTCTGTGATGTTGTTATTTCGTTTACATGTTTCGAGGTACTTGCCTCATCATCAGAACTTTATGAAACTAATGCAAAATATTAAAACACAATACGGCACTAAACTATATACAAAACTTGTTTTAAAAATGAGCACGTCAATGTTAGACGTTAGTTGTTCTAACATTGACGTGCTCATTTTTAAAACTAGTTTTGTATATAGTTTAGTGCCGTATTGTGTTTTAATATTTTGACACATGTCATCATTGATGACATGCATTAGTTTCATAAAGTTCTGATGATGAGGCAAGTGCCTCGAAACATGTAAACGAAATAACAACATCACAGAAAGGCCATAGACGGTGAGTTACAGTATATTTGGTTAACAAACACGTGGCTTGGGACTACAATAGGAGTTATTCCATTTAAATTCAGACATTCGTTATACGTTTGTGCACAGAGCATATTTATAAAAGGCACTTCCAGAAACGCATTAATCCTTATTATCAATACTCGAAAATTCCTTGAAAATTTAGATGGCATCACCAGTGGGATGTGAGGACTCGAATACTATGAAAGACGTTTATGAAAACACTACAATTCACCGATATGCTAATATGCCCACATCGTGAAAATGCGGCTGAAAAATTTTGAAGCTGAACATTCAGTCATAGCTGTCTAAGAGAGCGAAAGTAAGGAGAATACAGATGGTTCCTGACATTCCAGAAATAACTCCTGAGTGTCGTTGGGGCTCCGACATAAACCAAACTGGTTCCGCTTCAAGGCGAAAATTGTTAATGCATTCGAATACTCCAGTCGTGGCCTATATTAGTACTGCCAACGTGACATCACTGCCAGTTTCTGCGACGAACAGATAATTTTCAAAACATTTGTATCGGCGTTTTGTTGTTATTATCAGAATCTGTGAACGGGCAATACAGAACTAATCAGTATGTCTATAGAGTATTTGTTTATGCGTAGGATGTGTGTGTGTGTGTGTGTGTGTGTGTGTCACATAAAGGATATAATTAAGGTTACACGTATTAATTAAGGTTACACGTACCGGTACATTATTTGTATATTAATAAGGTATAATTATAATATTCGGTGTACGGCATCAATATATTAATAACATAATAATTGCATAATTAGATTAATATAATTAGAATTTAATGTATATAGGCCTACAGAGAATTATATTAGTACAGAGAATAGGCACTAGGCCTATACACAACGCGTTATTGCCTGAATGGATTATTATTATGTGATTATTAGATTACAAGATATTTGGTACTGTTATTTCAGTAAAAATTGTCATAAAAAGTGTTTTAGAAATTGTTCATTGACCGAACCTCAGGAAACCTTTCGTTATTTGTTGATTTACGGTCAGTACCGAACTATGCATTCGTATTAGTAGTTAATAATTAGGCGTTTCGTTAACACAGTTCACTATTAATTTGTTCCTTAACAAGGCCGTTGTCCATTTTGTCTCCTGTTTAAGACCGTTTTAAGAGCTTTCTTTATTTCATTCTGATGTATAAGACATTATCACTAGGAGACTGTGTCAGGTTACATAGAACGACTGCGATTTCACAAATTCGGCTCGATTTATGTTTTAATAAACGTTTTTCTTAAAACGTCAGTGACCTTAGCAACGTGCAGCGACGCGTTTGTCTTGTCGAGAACTAACGAATTCCTTCACTTCCTGTCTGAAACTGGGGAGAGTGAAAGTGGTGCGAAACAAGACAAGAGGCAAGCGCCCGCGGGCAAAACGGTTTAGCCGCAACCAAATATTTCTCTAATTTTCCAAGCGTCCGAGGCTGGTTACAGCCTAACTCTGCCCTATTGTTTCTGTGTCATGAAGTAAATAATGCATGCTTCCACAATAAAGACAATCGACCGACGCCCGACGAAAGTCGAATACATACCGATATTTACTTCTCATTCAAAAATGTGCGTGTTTATATGTGTAAGTCGTGTAGGATTAAGGTAGTTTTGAGGGTCGGTGGATGAGTAACAGAGAGAGAGAGAGAGAGAGAGAGAGAGAGAGAGAGAGAGAGAGAGAGAGAGAGATTGAAATGCTTACTTCCGGGTGCTGTCTTCTAGAAGAAGGCAGTACAACGGCATAACGCGTGCTAGTTTGAAGCTCCGGCGACTTAGCTCTGACGTAGGTCTTATCACCTATCACGTTATTATTGTTAGCAAACCAATGTAAACGCTTTAACGACATCTGATCTGAATATTCAAATCAAAGACGCACAGCCGTTACAGTGTACACGTGGGAACAGCGTTCATTTGTTCAAATATTTATTTAACGTCACAAGTGTTCATCGATTTTCACTTCCCGTTGCGAACTTTTTACTGATAATTACATGCTGACAGCGGCTGGAGTAATGAGTCTCAGTACTCTGTCCGGGCTGTAACTAGGAATTATATAAATAATGCATAATTAAAAACAAATTAAAAATGAAATCCGATTAGACGTATTTTGTTTTTTGTTTCTAATATATCACCAATTACAGGATGCATTTACGTAACAAAACTAAAAGCCGGGGGAGTAAACTGAAGAGATAACATGTGACGATTTAAAAGGAATTTAAATCGCACAAACTAAATTTTTTTATTCTTATAACAAGTGAGAGAATAATCCACCCGCCCTCTGTACCTATATGCCTGTATCAACTTGTAAAAATCTAGTATGGACATGAAAATTACACTATATTGAAGCGAATATTAATAATAATTCTAATAACTAATAATCATTCTATTTAAATAAAAGACGTGATAATAATAAATGAAATACCTAATCCCTAACTAAGAAAAGGTAGGATAATTTATAGTACTTAATTAATGGACAATTAATAATAATAAAAGTACGAACTACTTTTCTCTCTCCGCGTAAACTGCGCCCGCTTCCCGAGTATCTGCCGCTAAACTAACGCCAGTCGACCGAGAATCTCAGATATGTAAGCAGCTTGAAAATGTGTCGTGAAGTTAAACGTACGTTTATGTTGCTAAAACGATGTAACAAGAAGTTAGTGTTTCTCATTTACTTAATCCACATGTAGCTGAAACGAAATCAAACTTAAAACTAGTAATGTAGTTAAAATGTTGAGAAAGTATTATTAATAAAAAACTTAGCCGACACATCTCTTTATGAAAAGTAAATGGTAAGGTATGTTCCATACCATGTAAAAGGTAACATTAGTGCTGTAAAAAAAAAATTAAATGTGAAAAGTGAACACCAACGTCAGGAGTGAAGTTACGACAACAACTGTACGAGCTCCAGGTAGCAGAATCCCAGCGTCATGACCTAGATCACAACTCTGAAACAACAAACTAAATGGAGGAACCCGAACGACAACGAACTACATCCAGGAAAACCTACTGAAGAGGATCATCAAGACGACCAGCCGCAGATTCACGTTGTACTCAGGTGACCCTAAACCGTAACTTCTGTGCATATATTGTTTTTAACAACCTCAGTAAAAAAAAAACAGTAAAGTTTCTTGTAAAGACTCATTCAAATAACATAAATATTAACATATTAATGTTTGTAGTTTCTGTAACGAGATAGTAATAATCTGATGATGGTTAAAGGTAAAAGTTAATATGAAATTACATCAGACTATTCTTCAAATAGTTTGTATGATGTTGCAGTATGTTAGAATATTATAAAGTTAGAACCCATTATAAAGAATGTGGTAATAAAAGAAATACACAGCTGTATGATTTTGAGATAATAAGTGTAACAATTTAAAGAGTTTTTTGATGCAGAATCTATAAGAATTTTCTTTTAAAGTAAAAACCAAAAGATGACCATTAAAGGTATTATATTTAAATCCGTAGTTAAGAAGCAATAATAAAGAGATGTTTTCGCTAAAATCCAGAGAGTGAATAAATTTACATAACCTTGGGTAAATTCCTGATATATACCTTATCCCAATTTGTTAGTAAGTAATTTTTACTAACTACGGCAGCTAGTTTAATTAACAGCAACCAATTAAACTGGTTCCCTATGTTATAATGTCTTAACTGGAGAGACGTTATAATGTTTTATATCATGTGTTATGTTTCGTACTTACGTAGATCGTGAACGGTTCAAGGAACATACGTTCTAATCATATAAATTAACATCTGTATTTTACAAATTTATTCAGTGGTAAAAAAACGTACTTTAACATTCTTGGATTTTATTGTCCAAGACATATCCGAATACTAGAAACATGTACTGCATTTTCCTACTACGAAACGCCAACTTTCAGGTAAAAATTGTAATAAAATATCTGTGTTCGCCTAAGCTCTGATAAAACTCGCGGTGGGCGAAAGCTGGCTTGGGCGAAGGTAAAAATCTTATCGGAATTTTTGAATGAACGACGAAGCCTCCGGCGAAGCTCGCAAAGTAAGGTGAAGGTTTTATCTGAAAATTGGCCTGGAAAGTGCAGTATATATTACATTGCTATTAAAATAACAATAAGAAGATATCTCTCAATAAGATTTTAAATTTTTCGAAGGAATTTTAGGCGCGATTTCTTCGCGCCACTTGTTTCATGCTGTTTTCCTCTTGCGACCCGTGAGACCCTGTGAAATGCCATAGTTATTCTGCTAGATTTCAGGATCCCAATTTCGCGGTTCTTGCAGTTCACTGCTCGTTCTTGTTTTTAATTCTTTCGTGGACTCTTGTTTCTCCGGCACAAACGGTACTCGCATCTCAGATTTTTGCATCTGATGCGTACAAATTAAACGTAGGTATTTATTGAGCTAAACCTCAAACGGGAAGGCTTTAGTGATGAAATACAAGATAAGTGGTGGTTAATTTCGAGAGGGGAAGTGTAAGTGGAGGAAGATCGGTATCGAGAAACGCGGTTTTTTAGTGTGCCGTGATTAGAAAAGTAAGAAACAGAAAACTTTTGGAGCTAGTTCCTAACTATAAGTGAAAAAAAAACTATAAAGAACTGTTTTCGTTAACGAGTTCTGTTGTCATGCTTCGAGGTGACAAGCTGTTTTAAAGACTGTAATAATAAAGATAATGTTTTGTTAAAGAGATAATTAAAAAATATAAGCGATATATTCGGTGAAACGTCTTGTTGGCTTCCGGAAGTCACGACGCAAGGGCGTATATAATGCGATCTAACGTTTAGCTCGATACACTGAATTTATGTATTGTAGCCAAAGTAAGCCGGTCGCCCATTGATACCCCAGGGTGTATTCTCAGGTATTCGCTGGGTCGATCTGGACAGTGTTTGCCCAATGAAATCCAGGTTCGAACAGTATTGCGTGTTCGTTTGTTCGTTGACGTTCCACTACGTGCAGAAGAAGAGTTCGTGATTTGCTCCAGCCGGACACCACACCGCAGGCGCGACTCCGTGGCACTCTTAAGGATTCGCCCGCAGCAATTTTGAGGTGCGCTTGCACATAGGACAACAGCTCAACCTATGGGGCGTAGAAGGAGTGATCTTGAGGCTGGAAAACGCACATTGATTTATGGTGCGCCCGGGAATTGAACTCGGAATCTCTTAGTTAGTAGTATGCAGATGTCGTACCCACTGATCTAGTAACTCCCCCTCCCCTCCAAAAAAAGAAAGAGAATTACTACCTTGAATTCAGTAACTGTAAGGAAAATATGGGGCGTATGTGGAATGTGTTATCAATAACGGCAACTGACTGCCTATCAAGCTCAACGACCGACAGGCACAAACCTCGTAGTGTCTTAAGGCGTCTAGAAGAACGCTAGAAAACGGTTACAGAATGCTGGCATACAGAAGTCTAAATTATAGTCAGAACATTTTTTTTACGAAAGAAAGGATTTAATTAGAACTTAAAGTTCTAAACCCTTTTCGTTTATTAAAATAATTTAAGAATTCATATTTTTATGGAAAGTCAACAATAAAAATGTAACGATATGTTAATAAAAACACTGCAAAACCGGGTGCAAGTGAGTTTTATTGAACTTGGCTCTGGGAGTGGCACTCAACGACCATCACGCACGGGTAATAAACATACTTTATTGTGTTGACACCCGTATCGTTCTCTTTGGGTCAAGATAACACTGCTGCACGCTAGTTAGGAACAACGCAAGTGTATCAAAATAAACGTAGATGCCGTCTGTGCTTACACTAACTGGTTCCACAATTATAACTTATGTAGTTAAGAGTTATCTTAACGTGAATACTACGTACAAGTTACTTGGCGCATCCAACTCCACGATGAGATCAGCGACAGCAAAGTAACGGAAGGAATCGTGTGTTGGTGAACGTAACGCGGGGGCGTGAAAACTGCCCGAGTGGTCGACCTGAATAAGACGCTGGGAATTAGCAGCTGTCCTGTCCCTGTCCTCCGTGAACTTAAAGGCTTATCAAGTGAACTTCACTTGCAACTCGCCTGCTCTCTTTCTCCTAATCTTCCTCGGACAATAAATGTTTTAACAGAATTTACTTATCGAAAGGATCGCAATAAACCGAAACTTGACTTCTCGATTACGTCGAGTAGTACCAATTCGAATCGCTCACTTCGTTGTTTTCAATAACGTTTCTTTTTCTTTTTCTTCTTCGTCGTCTTTTTCTTTATGAAGGTGACCTTACGATTCTTGTGGTTAATAACTGCACGTCGATGTCTACCGGGGGAAGGTACCAATCTTATATTATACAGTATAAGAAACACATCCATTGTATTAAGAGATATAGAAAGAATTTCACACACACACCCGCGCGCCCGCGTAAACTTATGTATTTATGTTTTTATATAATGTTTATAATGTTCAGAGGAACGTATAAAGGTTTTCAATATATAAGGGTTTCAATAAATATTATCATTCAACTTCATCTATTTACACGCTACCATTAGAATCACAACCCAACATCAAAGCGAAATAACTACTACAAAGTAGGTAATATTTGCAGGAGGCCTGGACGAGGGCTTTTCGGTGTCTCCACCGTTATCAAGACCTGAACAGTGACGTTTATCTGTTGGTGGTGTATTTCAGTAAATTTATACAACTGAACAGAATTTTAATTTGAAAATTTTAATTCCATAGTTAATAGCTTAAGGCCTACTCAACCCTCGTCTGAACGTAAAAACTGTCACTTCATGGCTTGTCCATAATGCAGTTACGATATGGTCGTGGGTTTTGTAAAGCACAACAGGGATGAAGTAGAAACTGTCACTTCATGGCTTGTCCATAATGCAGTTACGATATGGTCTTGGGTTTTGTAAAGCACAACAGGGATGAAGTAGAAACTGTCACTTCATGGCTTGTCCATAATGCAGTTACGATATGGTCGTGGGTTTTGTAAAGCACAACAGGGATGAAGTAGAAACTGTCACTTCATGGCTTGTCCATAATGCAGTTACGATATGGTCTTGGGTTTTGTAAAGCACAACAGGGATGAAGTAGAAACTGTCACTTCATGGCTTGTCCATAATGCAGTTACGATATGGTCGTGGGTTTTGTAAAGCACAACAGGGATGAAGTAGAAACTGTCACTTCATGGCTTGTCCATAATGCAGTTACGATATGGTCGTGGGTTTTGTAAAGCACAACAGGGATGAAGTAGAAACTGTCACTTCATGGCTTGTCCATAATGCAGTTACGATATGGTCGTGGGTTTTGTAAAGCACAACAGGGATGAAGTAGGAAGTAATATTAAAGTATAACCTAAGTAAAGCTATCCCAAAACGCTTGAAGACAGGTTATCCTTCAAAGCACACACACACACACACACACACACACACACACACACACACACACACACACACACACACACACACACACACACACACACACACACACACACACACACACACACACACACACACACACACACACACACACACACACACACACACACTATTACAATATTTATAAGAAGTATTCCGTCATAGTTCGCAGTTACAAACGTGGCTTATTCTGCACAAACGTGGGCCAGCAATGGTGTAGAGTAGTGGTTCTCAACCTCTTTAAGTCCGGGACCCAGTTACTTCATGGGACCCATAAGCATGGGCGCCGGCTGAATTACTTGTAGGGATGTGCATCCAGTTTGTAATCATATTGTTGCTAACATCGAGTACTTTAAGCGCTCATTTATGCTTAATCTAATTATACGTACTTAATTCTACTTAATACTAAATGTAATAGGTTTTTAAAATGCAGTAAATAAATTTCTGAGACCGACTTCGCGAGCCACCAAACGCCCCTCGGGACCAAGCAGTGGGTCGCCACCCATAGGTTGAGAAACTCTGGTATACAGTGCATTAACCGTTGTTGAATTTTTAAGAAGCACAATTTTTCGATTTCTGTTTACCTGTGGCCTTCTTCGTGTGTTAACTACGATGAGGATGGTGGCATTTAATAGAAACTTTGTATCTGGTGAGAAATTCTCACAACCAAAATGCAAAAATCAGGCTCAGTTAGAAAGTCATGTTCATTTAGACTGATTTAAATGCATATAATTTGAATCGTTTTATGGTAGTCGGTCTCTTAAAACAGTAAATATTTATTCTGTAAAACGTTTAGAACACATTTAAGTCCGTCAATATGAATACATGCCATAAATATGTATATGTCTTACGTTATGGGAGATAAATCCAACACTTGAACGCCTTAGTTTTAAAGTGACGACACACATTAAAACCATGTTGTAGGTTTAGCCTTCACTACATAAGTGTAGCATGGCCCGTCTCGGGGAGAAACGCATTTTGTTTATTTTGAATACCACCGTTTAATTAATTTTTAATGAAACGCGCTGATGACGATCCCATTGAATTTGCCCATATGGCTTCCGACGTGCGTAAGCAATAAGCCGTCTATTGCGCGTCAGATACGAAACAAAACGCTACAGCATTTTAAAAATATAATCTGCGTTATTCTTTATTTTTTGAGGCTTCTTGTACGCATTTTCTTAACTTTGCTTATTTTAGCTGAGCTTGAAGTTTTTGTTATTAAAAATCACTGAAAGAAAGTGGCAACCGCCAGAATGTACAGAAGAAAGAATATTATTTGAATTTTATTTCAAACTCGCTTACAGTACTACAAAATTATTTTATTACTTGGTTTGCATGGTTCTATTTCTTTACAACGACGGGAGGGAAAAAGTGACTTGACCCCCCCCTGACCACCTCATCACGTAATTCGTTTTGTTGTTTGTTTCAGAATTCTTGCGACACGCCCCGTGCATGAAAGAAGTGAAAGAAGATTACGAGATATGCGCCAGAGAGTACGAGCAGAAGATTCACAGCATGCAAGCGATAGGAAACCAAAACACTTCAAGTCCTGAAGACGGCAACGATCAAGTTAGGAAGCTTTGCTGGTAAGTGAAATTATGTTTTGTTAACGGTCTCATAACCCTTAAGTACTCTCACATTAGAGTCACCCGTGTAATGTGTGTGTGTGTGTGTGGGGGGGGGGGGCTAACGTATTGTGCGAGAAGTCGCGGGTTAGTGTCCTGCGGGGCAGAATGATTACACATCAAAAATATTTTTTACTAACTTGTGCAGGAAAAAGGTACTAGACCTGACGAACGGTATTAAATATGTCTTGCTTTCGTTTCAATATATTTACGGTATATTATGATTTACCTTTTCTAAGATCGCGAAAATTATGAATAAAACAAAATAAATAAAACTCGTCTTCGTATAGTCGCCATAGTCACCTACGAACCTGACTATATTTGTCCAAATTTTATAAATGCACTAGAAATATGCATTCGTTACTTTTTTTCAGATTTTGTGAAATTAATTAACTATTCACCACAACCAAGTAAATCCACATACTACTGAATTGGGAAGACCTTTCACCATTTTGGAAAGACCATTACGCCATCGTACTCCTGTAGCCGTGTTATGTAACCTTCTTGGGAGCCTAGTCTATCTTCTTCCATCTAATACTTACTCCCAAACTTTTTTTTTGTCAAATTTGATTATCCATTCTCCGCGGAGGTGACGTAAGTTGCTCAGGACATACCTGCACGCTTGGTTTTCTCGTTCTGTTGTTGAAGATCCAGCTGATCTGCGTTCTTCTCCCAAACCTCCCAATCGTAGGGTGAACTAACTTCACGTACGGCGGTTTTTGTTTCTTTGTAAATTTTTACCGCAACACTGTATTCAGTTGACGGCTAACCTTTGATCCCGAGTGCGTTTTTTCTCTCTCTATGACTTTTAAATTCTTGGAATATAAATACCTGATTGTTTATAGACGTGTATAGTGTTATGACTGCCTATATTGTTTCATCTGTTCCCTCAATAATGACACTGACAACTATTTTCCAGGAAGTTACAGCGAGTTCTGTCGGATTCGAGGTTCAGTAAGGTGTTTCGAAAGATCAACTGTTTTTCCAGTAAATCTAAATGGAACAACTATGCGATGCCATTTGGTGATCATGGTTTTAACACTAAATTATAAAATTGAAAGTTAATGTCATTTTGAATGACATTAAGAAGTGAATATTCTGAACTTTCTGGATATTCATGACGTTAAAGTTCCTCACGTCATGTTCTGTTCAATATATTTGTGTAAAAAAGAATTTTCCGTTTGATTCAAGTGAAAACAAAGTACAGAAATAGAATTGATGCCCGTTCAAATTTACGGTTTAACCTAACCACCGTCGACCCCAACCAACTTACCCACTGTCCCACTAGTTCGATGAGTGGAAAATATCGTGTTTCAGCACCTAGATAAGTAATCTGGTTTTTGAAGTAACATAGTTACATTTTTTCGTAATTAGGCTTATAATTATTTAACTTGTTGATCATTTTTTGAAGGTTAACTTCTTTCGAGGTGGGTCTGGGACTTAAAAATTTGTCGACAACCGTTGCGTACAGGTGTGTGTGTGTGTGTGTGTGCTTATAAATGAAACTCCGTCAGTCCAGGGGGATACACATCACAGGAGTGTAATGACTTGTTAATTTATCGGGCGACGTAACAATGTCCTGGTCCTTATGTGCTAACGTGTTCCTTTCTCCCCTCGCTATTAATATTTATATCACTGACAATTATTTGTTGAGTTTAAACTTCAACAAGGCACGATAGGTTACGCCGTTTCCCGTATCGTGATCGCGACTCCCGTCGTGAACATGCAACTGATAAAGTAAAAATCGTGTTTTCTTTTTCTTTTTTTCTTTTATTATTGTCGCTAACTTCTAATTTAGATGAGAAAGGCTTTGTTTTGTGTACAATTTCATCGCAGAGGAATATATGAATAAAATTCAGGATGGAAAACAACAGCGGCGTATTATCGATTCTTAGAATAACACGGCCGCGAACAGAAAGGCAATGCGTGTCCTTAATGTCGTTTCTATTTTGTCGTTCGGGAAATATCTGTAAACGTGACGCGATGAATTATTGGTTGTTGCAGTCATTAGCGGGCACGGTAATCAACCAACGTATTTCTTGATGAAAAATGTATATTTATATTTTACAAATCTGTTGCTGATACCAGATGTCTAATACGCATTACCATATTAATAAGTATTATAGTCACGTTTTACTAAGAGTATTCTTGATAAAAATGTATAAATCACCCTTACTGAGCAGATGCTCCCTGGTTTGGCAAATAACATTACGATTAGGCCTAATTAAACGGTGGATACGTTAGCAAACATAAATATTGTTTATCTTGATAAAGACGAATGGTCGCCGTCGTTGCTCTCTTAATATTACGAATGAAATAGTGATGGAAAATGACCGGTTAAAAAAAATAATAGGTAATAAATAATTTCTAAGGTTGGACGGCTGTAATCCATCACGGTAGACGAGAAAGGCGTGATGTTTATCGGCTAGAGGATTCTGCTGTTCACTGTTTACGAAGTCGTATTAAATTCATCATCACTATCACTATTATCGTCATCGTCATCATCTAGACCATCCTTAGCTTTCAACTCCTACGGATGTCACCGACTTTGTGGACGCAAAGTCTGGCAGGTGTGGATTGAAAGCGAGTGCCTTATCCACTACGCCGACCATCCACTACGATCTGTAATTTTACGTTAGCTAACAGTAGCGTTTGTGTTGCAGCTCGTTTCAGGAGTACCTGAGGTGTTCACATGCCATCGTCATGGGCACCTGTGGAGAGGAAACTGCCCAGTTTACCAAAGCGTTCTTAGACAGGATGGCGTCGTCCCTCATACAGGTGAGAATCATTAGTGAAGTACAGTAAATCACACACACACACACACACACACACACACACACACACACACACACACACACACACACACACACACACACACACACACACACACACACACACACACACACACACACACACACACACACACACACACACACACACACACACACACACACACACACACACACACACACACACACACACACACACACACACACACACACACACACACACACACACACACACACACACACACACACACACACACACACACACACACACACACACACACACGCACGCACGCACGCACGCACGCACACACACACACACACACACACACACACACAGATATTATGAGAGACAACTACTTTAGAAACTATAAATTGGAAAGTCGAATGGAGGGTAATGCCGGAGAGGAGAGACCAACTCTCATGGGATCGAAATTGAACCATGTTAATTATTACGTAAAACCCCGTTTTTATCTCTGAAAACATTTGTTCTCTTGTCGGCAAAACAGCTCAGCTCGGACCATGCAGTGTGGCCAACACTACGCTTCATCCGCCTACTTTTAACCCACGTAAACTTGGGTGGAAGCTGCCGGGGGCTGTGCATTTGGATCCCATCTGGACTCTTCACTTAAAAAAATAATACGGTATATAAAAAAAAAAACAACAAATGAAACATACAGAAATTCAGAAGTTAAAAGTATTCGCGTATAAAGTACGAAACATACAGCAAAGCGAACAGTTGAAGGCAACGGGGGGAGGGGGGCGTGTGTTTGTGACTGATTTGGGTTTCGTATGTATAGTTATCACTACAATACTAATAGTACCAATGTCGCAGTACCAAAGCGAGCGTTTTACAAGTGTCGTCTCTAGACTAGATACATCCTTACGCAGTTACTTGAAAATTAACTTTCCGCGCGGAAATACTGTTAACGTTATTATATAATACGTAGTAGTAGTAGAAGTAGCAGCAGCAGCAGGTCACTATCAGTTTTTATATCATTACAATAAATTATCATTGTAATCAACTACGTACGGTGTCATAAATAAGTTAAATTATTTTAATTATAGGGTTTAGTCTAATGAATTTTAGGGATAAGTCTAATGATAGAAGGTACTGAGGTTGGCTCCTAGCCTACATGTTCCGTGTTCAATTCCTGGGCAGCGTACCATAAAATGTAGTTTAGATTTTTTGGTCAACTCAGTCTGTGGAAATGATTACCTCGGATAACAATAGACTCCTGAAGTGTAGTGTTGGACAGCTTGCGAACTATTTCCGTTGTACAAAAATGAGCCATTATTGTTATTCCACTTTATGCAATGCTTCAGAAAGAGGCATGGTACCAGCCGGGAATTACCTTTTTGCCTGCGATGGTTTTTAGTTCACAGAAGCCGGTGAGTCTCGTGGACCAGTGCAAAGATCGGTTTTCAATGTAAAAACGTTGAACAATGTGAAATACTACGGGTATTTGCCGTTGTTTTATTGAAATGCCCAGTGGCCGTACGGTGATAGTGTTTGTATTTAGTTTGCAATGGCCAATATAGCTGCTTTGTTCGTCTGTACTGTGTACTTTTAATCTCGTATCAGGACGAATCACTGACTTGCATATGGACGTGACTTGGACAGGAGGTCTGTTCGTTGATTAATGAAGTACGACCTCTTCTGCAGTTTCGTAAAAACTTATCTTTGAATTGTACGTTTTCTTATTTGTTTTTGCACTTTATTTATTATTGGGTTTACATTATTTATTCTTGCGGCAGGTGCAAGACTTTAAGTTCTAAACATGCGTCTGCAGTTCACACTGATTATGCATCCCTCTTCGTTCTGTCACAGGAGCTTCCTCCCTTGATGACGTCAATAAATTTCATCCAACGTCTTCCCCTTTTCTCGTTCCCTCTATCGTCTTTGGTATCATATTCCCAGTAAGACAATTCCTAATTAACGTATGTCCTAACCAGTTGGTTTGACTTCTCTGAATACAGTCCATACATTCCAATAATTTCCTCTCCACCCCATTTCTATCAGTATCTCGTTCTTTGTCATATCCGTCCAGCCTAAATTCTGCTTATCGTATCTTTCCCTACAACCGACGGTCCATTTTTATGCCGTATACATTGTCACGATCCGGATACGGCTTACCAATAATATTTCCCTTAATGAACTATCCAGTCTACCATTTTATTCTACACTTTCACCCGTTTTATTAAAATTTAGAATTTCTTCTTTCTGAAGTGGATCTTGTTACCGCTTTATTGCGTTGAGGATTTTATCACAGAGGAGAACCGGTCACATAGAATGAGAATAAAAAATTATTACGATCGTGAGGAACGGTGATTATAACAAAGACGTGAATGATTATGGATCAGTAATGTTTAACCTGAACACTGTGTATAGATTTGTATGCAATATAATGCACTTTCATGGGGCGTAGTGATTAGTGGGCACGCTTCCTAAGCTGGAAAGCGCTAGTTCGAATCCATTTGAGAGTGAATCGTCTGTCATAAAGCCCAACTGTGAACGTTCAACGTTAACAACACTTGCTTGTAAACAATAACGTTAACAATACGACTAATATAAACAGCCAATTTTACACCGACTTGAAAAGCTATTTGACTAATCAATTACCTTAATTGTTGTTGTTATTATTATTAGTATCATCCCAGCATCGGGCAAAGGCCTCCATTATTCTCAAGCCTGAGAGACTAAACTTCTGAACTTCATGGTGATTAGTGATCTTGAAGATTTCCAAATACAGTACCGGTATACGCTGCGTACAGTTACGAACCGCCGTTACAGTTCCGCACAAGAGCCTCCCATTTTAATCTTCTTGCAAATGATACTGATCCTCAGCTCGCGTCTTCTCTCTTATCATGGTGAAACGCCAATGATCTCTTCTAGTTAGTTTTAAAATACGTCTTTCCATGCTTTAATGACAACGTTATTAATACTGTATATTAGTTTTAAATATTACTAATTATCACTCCTTTTTCAACGCCGGATTAACTTAGGATAATCAGGCTAGGTTGGCTGCCTCTATCGCTTGTTCGGCATACCAGGCGGGGGTAGTGGTGTGGCCAAAACTACGATTCAGGCACCCAGATACTCATTCAGTTGGGTGAGTTAACAAGGAGAGGGGGTGAAAAAACGCACCTCGATTTTATGATGCTGCCCGGGAATAGAACCCGAGACATCTACGTTAGTAGTCATGCGCCATACCCGCTGGTCTATTAAACTCGTGGATTTGTAACTAGTGTAACTGTAAATCTCTTTCAAGTCCAATCTCACGCCAAATTTTCGTCGCAGCACCACGACGTCCATGTTTTAAACGAAACGTATCGGAAGGTCGGAATTATTAATTTCATTCAAAACCTACCGCGATTTTTTAATTACTTATTGGATTGGACGGGATGTGCGACATCAGAGGAGTGTCAATAGAACTCGGCAATCGTTACGCGAAGACTTAACGAGGTCATTATATTCATGATAACGAGCAAACACATTTGGTGTTAAAGAAAGCGCCACACCGAGTAACCGTCTACATTAAACCTTTTTATAATTACGAAGATATTTATCCTGTCTCGGATGCTTCTTACCACTCGTGACGATTTGAATGCAAGTCATAGTACTAAGTGTGTAAACAATGGAAAATCAAATTGTGGCGAGGCTATGGAAATAATTTCTCCAAATGGATTTACCAACTATTCCCAAACTTTCACGGACCAACCAACGACAAAAGCCGGACGCACGCACGCACGCACGCACGCACACACACACACACACGCACGCACACAATTTCATAATTTACTTAAAAATAAGGAATTTAAAGATTCATTTTCCTCGTTAAGAAAGCTAGTACTTCATAAAGGAGAGTTCGTAGCTGTGAAAAAGTGGCTAAATAATTATTACCAAAACAAAACATAAAACCCGCCAATATATGGATTTCCCAACTTTAGATTTTCTTACACTTCTCCTTTAATCGCGATCTGGATCGTCAATGATTAATATACATTGGCGCGCATGCTCGCGCGGTGTGGTAATCAGAGCTTCGGTTGATGTGCGTGCACACGATATTCGATACGATTACAACGACCATACTTTACGCACTGCGGTTGATGTGCGGTCGCCGTTCACACGGAATAGATTATGAAACAGACGGTTATCCAAAAGCCGTCCGGACACAACGTTCTGTCCAAAGCGATGTACGAACAACGTAAAATTAGGTAAGCGGTTGTTGATGAAGCTGTTTCTTTTACTAATTCGTTAGCAGAGTACGTACTGAAGGTTAATATCGTGGTTTAAGCACCCAGCCCTGGCGGACGACCAAATACCATATGCAGCTAAGGTTGGCTGAGGCGATTCTTTGATGTCCTGAGGTTGTGTCTAGAGGCGGCCGTGGCGACTGTAGCTTCTTTTCCGTCGGATGCAGCCTTACGTGAATTAGGCGGTTACGTAACCTAAATAGAGAACCATTATTAATATACACCAAACAGTTTTATTATTGGGGCTCCAAACGGTTGGTTGGGGCTCAAATAAAATTTAAACTTATTTTCTTATACTTTTCTGCGTCCCAGGATTTTCTTTTAGAAATTTCCGTTCTTTCGCTATTTCTGAAAGTCCTTTGCTAGCTTCTGTCTCTGCCGAATATAAACATTCCGGTTTGACTACTGTACTGTGGTGCTTGAATTTAGCCTGATGGACTAGTAATTTGGATGTGTAAGTCTTCTGATATAGTCTCAACGTCTTTTATACAATCGATAACTTCTCATTGATGTTTGTGGTCTGAATGTCACTCAAGTAATTGAACGTTTGAACTCTTTTGGTGTAACGATACTTGGAGTTCGTTTCTACTTTGGATATTAATACTACTATTATACAATAACATACACAGCTAACTAATAAATAAATAATAACTCGCATTTATTATCACAAGCTGATAACATCAAAATATCAGGTACAATAAAGACAGTAATATTTTTAAATTTTCAACACTCAAAATCAACTTTTCTTGAGTTTCATGTCGCAAAAAAAAACGATCTTTCATTTTCTACAACAGTGGGAGGAAGACATAAGTAAATGAAGAAAGCAATCGATAAATAGAAAATACGATATTTATGTAAAATTGAAAGAAATATTTCTTCCGTTTTTGGACTTAAATTTATAAAATTTGAATTAGGAAAAATCGATTATGCAACTAAGACCTGGTGACGCCCGTAACCACTGCATCGATTTTGGGTTTTACGTTAGACCACATAGCGCCGTAATTTTTAGATGTATAAAAATTGCCTTTGATAGGGTTTTGGTTCGAAGTAAAGCAGGCCGAATTGCATTAGCTGTACTGTACATCCTGACCACCTTTAACGTCTTTAGCTGATGAGGACAGGTACGAATTTCAGTTGATGACGCTTACATCCCGGCTGTTAAACGCCACAAAAAGTACACAGAGACACACAAACTATGCTTTTTCTTCTATTTGCCCTCCGACCTTAACGGATTGGTGAATGACCTCAGAATGTACTACTCGTTTCTAATTTCTGCAACTCCTGATAACCGCCAGTTCCTGTTTCCTCCTCACAACCCCTTGGAGTCCACTTCCCGTTCTTACTTCCGTCCTTCACTCCGTTAAAGTAACTGTGTAGTCATTATGATGCCTCATAATGTGTTGTAATGACTTCTTCCTTCTGTTTGTGGTTTCCCAAAGACTTTTTTTGGACTCACCCGTCTGAGAACTTTCTTGTTATACATTTTATCAATTAATGATGTTTTATTACCCTCATCCGGCACCACACATAGCCTACTCGATTGCCACTATACGCTCATTGGCCCTTTTGTCCAGATCTCGGAATCTTACAACGCGACACTCCACACATGTACAATGTATGGTTATTGAAACGATGTACCTACATACCGTGATTTATTAAGTCCTCGTATTGCTACGTACAGGTTAGGGTAAGATAGATTAGGTTTAGTTAAGTTATGTGCAATGTTTATCTTGTGTACAGGACTTAAGCTTTAACAGATGTTTAATTGATTTATTTTATTTTTGCTTTGCAGATCCACTGCGAAAAGTATCCTCCCGGTTCGCAGATATGCGACGACGACTACGGTGCGGCGTCGCATCTGCCCAGGTTACCGTTCAGCGACATGGTGGCGCTTTCCTTGGCCGTTTTCCTGTTGCGGACATGAGCCATCCACAGCGTAGCAGTTTGTTGCCGTCCGTACCGATCGTGTGTGTAGGCTCTCTACTGTAACTTGCCAATTTCAAACGGACTGTATATGTTGTTACGCTTCATATCACTGTACACATCACGTCTCCATTTGAACTTGGCTTTTTACACGGCGTTTTGTGTGAGAGTGTACGTGTGTTTGTGGCGAATTTACCTAAAGTGTGATATATGTATATGTGTGTGTAATATATAGGTATGTGTTGCCACAAGAACTTGAAGTGGGCCTGAAAAGAAATCAAATTGAAAGTTATGAGTTGTTAAACAAATATATAACGAACTAGTTTTAGCACGTAAGCATGTTTGTGTGTGTGTGTGTGTGTGTGTGTACACATACATACATAGTTAGCTTCGCATTCAGAGAATAATTACTGTGTTGTATAGTTAATTTATTATATTTGAGATTATCTTTGTCGTGTGCTCGGGCGAACTGTTCTGGCGAACTTCGGTGACATAGGGTTACAGTTAATTTATTTTTAATTCAAAATATATATAGTAGTAGAATAGGCTGGCTTCGCAAAAGCTTCACCGCATAAGACTTAACATTCCAATTGTATAAAAAACCGGCGGTCCTTGACAGTTCGCTTGGGTCGGAACACCGTCGCGCTGAGTGGTCGACGCTGCTGGTTCCCTCTAACGTTGTTTCAGCTGAATACATTATTTTGTTTGCAAAAACGGTAACGACACGTCCTGATTGCATCGCAAACGAACCGGCGGAACTCCGCACTACTTAATTTTAACGTTGGATATTCCGTGCGGGACAACAGACATATTTTAACGGAACGTGTGTGGAAAAGCCTGATGGCAGCGTAACCCTCGGAGGTAAAGCCCGTCGGTAAGAACTGAAGGCCACGTTTTTCCGTATTAAGCATTTAAACATTCACGATTTTTAGTATTTTAAATACTTGTAGAATATTTTGCAACCACAGGTTTCCACAGCTGGAAAAATTAATTAATTTGTGCGTGTGGTACGGTTTAATTAATTTGTGTGTACGGTTTTCTCACAAGAGATATTGACTTCTACGATACGTGTTTCGTTTGCGATGAGATCACGGCCACTCGCCCATTTTAAGTATCTACGTTTAAACCAGAAGTTTTCCTTAGATAATTATATTAAAAAACTAATATATGACAGAATACAAAATAAAATGATCGACGCTGGTGTGAGACCTGCGCTTTTCATCTCGTATCTTTTCATTTAAATCTTGTTTTTGTCTTGTCATCTTGTTGCGGCACGTGCTCAGTGAATTCAGATAGTTTAATTAAATGTAAATATAATTTATTTTTTTGTCAATTGGTTTGCTTTTTAGTTAGTAACAAATAAGAACTGAAGGCTCATATCGTAATATGTGAATACCGCGCGCCCAGTCCACGTATCCAGCTCGACCAGACGGGTGACCAAATAAGATCTGCAGCTCTGGGTTGGCAGATTCCTGTGATATGGAGAGTAGTTGTGCCTGCGTCTAGCCGGATACGCAGGCGTCGTTTAGACCACGAAGCGTCGCCGTCTTGTTTCTCTGGTGTATGCACATATTTATTGTATTAGATTGTTTATTAGCGCTAATGAAAAAGTCTGCTGTAGTCGTTTAGTTAGCTTTTAGTTCCTACAGACTTAGAGACACGTCAGACTGAAAGTGATAATATTTGTCTTTATTTATTGGTTGTTACATCAACAGCCCAGAGATTCTTAAATAATTGAATAGCATTGTTTGTAAGTTATCTTAATTTATAACGCGTAAACTGTTATAGTGTGTGTGAGTGCATATGTAATTGTATGTACGTGAGTATACGTGTAATGTGTGTACTCACGTGATTTTTGTAGAAAGAGGAGAAAGAGGAAGATAGAAAATAAAATTATTATAAACAAATAAACTATAATGTAAAAAATAAAACATAATGCAAACTTTAAAATGTAGAATAATAGGACTAAAGCTGAATAAATATGTTACAGTCTCCAACTACGAAATGTTTACCGATAGGAGAACAAAAATATATAGGCCTATATTATTTGTAGCGTTAAAAGTGGCATCCTGGCAAGTGCAAGAGGGAGGAAGGTTTCGATTTCTTTGAACTTCATGAAATTTAGTTTTATTCTTTCAGTAAATGTTCGTTTTTGCTTATACGTATCAGGGTGGGAAGGTAAAACGAGCTGGGAAATGTAATTTGTTTCTCACCAAATTGTGAAAAGCGTTCATTTGAAATGTATGCCTTCTACTTTGCACGGAGTTTGGAATTAGTATAAAAAAATAGACTTATGTTAGAATACACAGTAATCGTTGCCTTTTGTCTATATCACGCACAGCATGGACTCGAAAATGGATAAACAGTCGAACTGAGTATTGACAAATTAATGAGAACTTTAAACGTGTGTCAGAATGAACTCGCCAGGCATAAATACTGTACTTAAAACTGGTCAGGATTAATGAAATGATCAATTTTGCGTTTTACATACTTGCATCGGTTATACCGTTACGACCTGATGCCACTTTTGACCTAACTGATAAATATTACTATCCAGAACTTAAGGCTGTAGAAATGTTTATAGTCCATGTGATCGCTAAACTTAATTATTATCTGTCTTCTTCAGTTCACTTCACGATGAACTGTTAATCTTTAACATGCAACGAACTCGACATGTTTTCTGACGAGACGGGATTATGAAATTATTATGGAACACTCAAACCACACTTCGGTAACTCATTTCATTTTATTGTTAATATAAACCACTTCACATCTTGTGAATAACTGTGAAGTTTTACGCGGAAAGACGGGTTCTTTTTCGTAAAAAACATTTCTGAAAGAAGTCAAACAAAAATTGTCAAGCGAACCTTGTCGGCGTTCGGTGCATGTAATGATTGTGTATTAATGGAATGTGCACGATGGAAATGCCGTTTATTTGTTAATGGAAAATTGCGATGCAATGCATTCATTTTGACGCTACACAAACAATGTAAATATAATTTAATTTGTTGTCAAATAATTTGTTTTGTAGTAAAATCGTACTTCTTAAAATAGCGTTGTTCCGTCTTCGCTGTAGCCCACAGGTCATGAATAAATACAATGATCTAATGTAGAATTAGTTATTGAACGAAACAGTTTCGATGTAAAAAGCAATTCAATTTGTTCAGGTAGTTAAATATCGTATATGAGTATACTGATATATTTTTTGTAACACTTAAATGTAACTTAATTCAGTAAGAATTTTACAAAACTGTTTACTGATATTACTTAAGTATAATTTGAAATAAATTACAGACACTTTAATTGTCGTTGGAGCCAACTAATTTTATGGTATTAGTTAAGAAAAAAAAAACTGGTCTCAATGTGAACTTCGTATATATAGTTGATAATAATAATTATTGATGTTTGTAACAATGGTCACTCTGTTATTTGTTTACTTAGACAGTAAATCGTTCGTTAAGGTTAATATAATTATACACACTGTATATAACTGATGTAAAAATGTTCTGACTGTAGCTTAGTCCTCATTGAGTTCCTAGTTCAATACACTGCGTTGATTTGTATTATTAGTAGATTCGTTGAACTTGTATCTTTGTGCGGTACAAACACTTTTTTTATTGATACTTTTTTTTTAATCGATAGAAGTCGAACATAGTATGAATGTATATCTATATAATATAGGTTAAAGTTTTAGAGGAATCTCTGATTTATTTATTATTGTTAATTTGTAATTCGTAATACTAGTCCTGCCGCAGTCTCGTGGCATTCAGTATTCAGTTGCACATATCCAGACACGTTTGGGCGGCTCTCTTGAAGCACATATATCAACGATAGTAAAATGTGTATGCCTGAGTGAGAAAGTGTGTTTGCCTATGTGTACAAACACAAGTGCATGCCCGGGTAAATACAAATTCATGTGTGGATATACGTATACTTTTCTAAAGATGTAGTAAGGTTAGTTTAAACATAGCAAGAAATTGTAGTAGAAATGAAATTAAAATTGTATATTTAAATGTTAAGTAATTTGTTTAATAAAGATTATTGTAATTATTATCCAAGTGTTTTTTTTTCATATAATAATTCACCTTATTTACTCAACAATCCAAAAATTGGTCTGGACCAGTGATTGACAATTTTCGATGAGCTTGCGCCAGTAAATTATTAGACTTTATTTGAAAGGCCACCTTAAAATTGACAACTGGTGCTGTCAGCTTAAAAATAAGTTTTTTGAACATGCGAAGCGAGTGAGTTCTGCGTTTGGAAATTGTCTGTCTACCTACTGTTTGGGGTATGTCTCAGGGAAACTTTTGAACGCATTAACCGACTTTCGTAAAACTCAGCACGAATATCCATACTTTTACCTTACAGAACCCTATTGTTTTTAAGCTTTATCCCTTTAAAAATAGGGGTGGTAGGCAAAAATGTGGGGGTTCAAAATTGTGAAAAAAATAGCAAAAGCTCATATGGGGTTATTAAATTAAAGAGAATTTTAACTGACATCTGAATGCAGTGTGAATTATTGAAAATTTCAAAAGTTTTGGAGTAAAGGTGCAAAATGTGGGTGAAAATTTTGATAAAATCGCAAACGTTCATGTGGAGTATCAAATTAAAGAGAATTTTAATTAACATCTGAATGTATTGTTAAGTTTAGGTAGTTTCAAAAGTCTGGGCTCAAAAAATAGATAAAATTTTGAAAAAAATTTGAAAATCCAGCAGGGTGTCAGATTAAAACGAATTGTATCACAATTTGAATGTGTCGAATTTTTAGTGTTTATTATATGAGTGTCTGCTCTACAATTGTTATATGACTAACAAAAATAGTAGAGAAATCAAGATTTTTGTAATTTTTCCCATAATTATCTAATCATTATAATGAAACTGTCTTTTTCACTTAATAAAAACTTAAAACACATTTGGTCGTTTTACACAATTTTAACTGAAAAACTCTGACAATAGTTTCTGCCTATTAGGCTATTCTTAAAAAGTTACCGAGAGTAATTGAAATACAAATTAAATGATGGACGGCATACAAAGTAAGCATTTTCCGGATTCACCAACTTATTCTCGGCCTTCCAGCTTCCAGTATATATAATATAGGTCGGCCTTCTGGAGCTATATGTAATACAGGGGAGCAGCCAACATTTCCTTCTGGAGATGTTTCGGGGGGAGGGTAGATTTTTATGCATAAAACTACAAAAACTTACAGAAAAGGAACTCGTTATTTGCTACTTATTTCGATGTAATCAAGAAGGTAAGTGTGGAAACTTAAGGGTTCAATTAAAAGATACCTAAAGCTTAACAAAGTCATGAAACAATGAAGATGATATCTTATGTTACAATATAAATGTAATTAATGATACCAGAAACTAGTAGAAATCTTGTACAGACGCTGATATTTTTAACTGGTTTATACAAATTTTATAAAACTTCGCCTTAACGAGTACTCGCCTGTAAATATAATTAAACGGTGTACTTTTTTGCCACGGAAATTAATAAAAGGTTTACATAAAATTTCTGGAGAACACTGGAGGTTCTTAAAACCGCGCTACGGGGCTCGTAAGTACGTGGTTGTCCGAAAATTTTGTTGAAGTTTCTGTACAAATCATTTCACCGATGGAACGTTTGTAAACCGGTAAACTTATGTATGAAATAACGGAAAAGATTTAAGAATTTATTTGTTTGTTGATTTTTTCAGTGTTGCACTAAATGCAAAACACGTACTAAATTAGAAAATATGAATTATTAAATACGGATCGAAAAACAGTATATGAGATTAGGCACATCTGTATAAGATTCGAATAGTAAGCAAAGAAATGTTTCGAAGAGAAATGTTTTAAGTTGCTGTAGACTAAATTACAGCACTATAAATATACGTAAACCGAGTTGGACACACTGCGGTTTGAATAAACTTCGAAGCCTACCTCTTTCCTATTCATGAAGAATTACTTCGAAAGCTAGGATACAGATTTGAACCAGTCTATAAATTTCCCTTAGTTACCAGACAAGCAACACTGTTTACATGAAATGCAAGACGGCTACAGTCTACCAAAATTAGAAATGTTCGTATTCACGTTACTAATTATTCTAATTACAGTATTTCATTTGACTTACATGACTAAATTTTTACCGGTAGATTATTTTACATTTTTGATATTTCCTTTTTTGTTTATCGCTTTGGGAGGGGGTAAGACTCAAAAACCCCTCGCTGAATAAGAGTTTACTATTGTCCTCTTCCTCAGTAGCGAATCCCGAGAGGGCAGACCCTCATATATTGCTATAATATCAAATTTGTCTATAACACTGAAAATATCGTACAAATAATCCAGTAATCTAGGATTTTACCAAATAACATTGTCATAAAAGAACAAGAAAAAACAAAACTTAACTTAAAGAAAAAATAAAAATAATTAATAACTAAAAATGTTTATAGTAATATTCCACGCACAATGACGAAGTAAAAAGAATAGCCACCCTAAATCAGAAGAATAACTGAACTATTATAGTTGCCATAACTAATCTCATTTACCTTATTGAATCGTGTTTTTTGATTTCAAAACATCTTGGTAGAAATTACGTTATTCGTTAAACCTCGTTTGCTGACAAGAAGGGGGTCGGGTCAACATGATAGCGCATCCTTCAGGGAATCCACCAACTGTCCTTCTGGAGTTGTATTCATGGTCCGACAGACTACAACAAAACAAACCTAACTGGAAACAGCATAATAGATTGGCTGGATGAAGACCCAAAACTATAAAAACTATGAAGTGACGCCGAGAGATAAGACACAGTGGCTGGGGCCTAAGTTCTTCAGAAGCCTGAGCTTTACCTTATTAAATTTTATATTAAGCATTGTTTTTTCATGTGTAACTGTAAACTAATTTATATAATTTATTATTATTTTTGTTTCCATCTACTAGGATGGCCCTACATTACTTTATTATTTTAGTTATTATTGTTTATTTGCACTACTAATATCCCCTTCTAGAAACGACACTGGAGAGACTCAAGCAGACCAAGAAATCATGGTATTACAGATAATGGAAAACCAATATGCCAAATCCTTGAAGTAGAGACTAAGAAGAAAACTGATACAAACTGGTGTGTGTGTGTGTGTGTGTGTGTGTGTGTGTGTGTGTTTGTAGTTTCAGAAACTATACTGGCTGATTGGCAGGAAGTCCCAGGTGACAATGGAAAACAAACTGTTAATTTACGTACAAAACTATCCTAAAACTTGTCAGAACTTATGGCATACAGTTGTGGGGAACCAAAACAAAGTACCGAGAGCTCCATGGTATGTGCCCAACCGAGTAATACAAAGAAATGTATTCATTCGTGGAAGAGATAAAGCGACAGGGTGAGAAGAAACTATCCTAACATCCTCGCCAAGTAGCTCCAGTGGATTTGAAAAATTTTCAACCCAGTGTCTTAGCGAATAACTTTTATTAGTATGTGGTCACTATTATGGAACAACTTGTAATTTATAAAGTGTATTTGATATAGCACTTGTTTGTAATGGAGGCGTTTCAGTGGAAGAAGCACCTTCTGCGTATAATTTCTCGGTTACTAATATTAGTGATTGCCCTTGCTGGGTAGGTTGTAACACAACTTGCAAAATGCGAAATCCCTGAAGTAGATAATAACAAATCTGACATAAGATGTGTATACATTAAATGAACAGGGGCGTTGGTGCATAACGAGTTGTGGTACAGAGCACAGAAAGTAAAACAAACACAATTTTTATTAACAACTTCTAACGGACTGCCATTTAATTCAGTAATCCTTACTTATGAATGCAATAATACAATATGCTCTATTTATAATCTACTTGACCTTCTGTAGTAACGTAATATAAGCACTCAAGTTACCGATCATATCTACATATTTATAGTCGTGTTTACAAGTACGCTACAATCATAATAGCATCTGAAGTGGCTCTGCTTACTGCATATCAAACTGTTCTCAACGTTATTATTCGTTTTCCAGTCGTGGAGGGGTGGGTCGACAGTTACGAAGGCGTGATCTAACGGCGGTAGCGATGATGAGTTTGGTAAGGAAGAATTTCAGCCACTCACCAGACAGTATTAAGGAAAATATTCTGTTATTTGTATCTGTTACAGGGAAAGTTGATTGTTAGGGAGAGTTGACTCTGCCTAGGAAGAGTCAACTCTTACTAAAAGTATCAGTAAAAGTTGATTGAAAATAAACAGATCAACTTTTCCTAGGAAGAGTTAACTATGCCTGCTGTGGTTTAGTAAAAGTTGATTCAGAGATGTTGCTCTCCACATGAGTTACATGCATACATAGTTACATGCGCGCGCAAATCTTTGTTTTGATTATTCCGGCCAGGCAGTCGCCATTACTCGTCTATTTGTTGTAGTGCAATAGTGACCACGGATTCAGTTTTTTTTTACATTTCAATAATTAGTTTCAGTGTGCAATAATTATGTCAGACTCCAAGGCAGAACTGTTTCGTGAAAAAGTAAAGCTAGAACGCTCGACTTCCAAAGTAAATTCACTGACATTGACCAAATTGAAATATGATAGCTACATTCAAAAAGTCAAAAATCTAAAAACTGCGAATAAAAAAGAAAGTAATGATCTCAGGTTTTTAAGACGATATGACATTATTGAAGTAAATGGTATTACAAAACTAATACGCCCTGTCACAGACCAAGAAAGCATAAGGTATTATGTTTTTGATGAAGAGCTGTTTGGAGTTCTTAATGAAGCGCACATATCCGCTGGACATGGAGGAAGAAATCTTATGATTGAGCAATTGAAAGGAAAATTCCAAAATGTTACTACAAAGGACATTCTACTATTTTTAAGCTTGTGCGAACCTTGTGTTCAAAAATTGAAACATAAGAAGAAAGGGCTGGTTGTAAAGCCTTTGTTATTCAAGGAAATGAATTCACGATGTCAAGTGGATTTGATTGACTTTCAGTCGCAACCTGATGAAGACTTCAAATTTATAATGGTGTACCAGGATCATTTGACAAAGTTTGTTGTGCTAAGACCACTGAAATCAAAGACTGCAGATGAAGTGTGTGATAACATCATTGATAATTTTACTTTGTTAGGCGCTCCTTGTATTTTACAGTCTGACAATGGCAGAGAATTTCTGAATAAAATTATTGACAGTCTGGTTAATACATGGCCGAACTTCAAAATGGTGCATGGCAAACCGCGACATAGTCAAAGTCAAGGTAGTGTCGAGAGAGCTAATCAGGACATAGAGAATATGATAACCACCTGGATGCAAGACCACAAAACATCAAAATGGAGTGAAGGCTTAAAGTTTATTCAACTTAAGAAAAACAGTGCATTGCATAGTGGGATAAAAAGATCCCCGTATGAGGCAATGTTCGGTTGCCCTCCGAGACATGGCTTATCTACTTCAAATCTACCTACTGAGGTATTGGCAAATTTAGAAACAGAAGAGGATCTTCAATGCGCCATTGATCACATTCAGGAACAACAACAACAACAACAACAACAACAACAACAAGAAAACGAAATTGAAAGTAACGGGAATGGAAATCCTGATGAAAATGAAACAAACCAAAATTTATCAAGTGGTGAAAAGCTCGTAGATGATGGTGATTATCTCCTCACTGACCTGGACAAGTCTACTGAGGCCATCAAGAAGCAAAGAAATGAAGCTTTCCACTGTCTAGAAGAGCAAGCTAAACGCATGAAAAAAACCTCAGATCAGATTCATCCGCCAGTAGAAAAAGGAACATCAGTTCGAATTCCTGTCCCAGATGTTGACCGCGGAAGAGGAGATGCCCGATCTATCCTTGGCGTGGTACTGGAGGTTGCCGATGATGGATTCTATCGAATTGGAACAAGAAATGAAATTCTCAGGCAGCTTTTCTCAAGGTAATTTTTCCAAGCTAAAATAAAAGATCTCTCTCTCTCCCCTCTCCCCCTCTCTCTTTCACTCCTCTCTCTCCCTGCCCCTAGTATTAAATTGTTCAGAGTTCAATGATAATATTTTTTCAGGTCTCAATTCAGTAAATGTCCCACGAACATTATCCAAGAAAATGAAGTCCCTATGGATAAAACAATAGCTGTGAGGACTGTTGCAACTTCACAATCACTTGGAAGTGGACAAGGATTTTTCAAATGCTCTTCCAACACTAAATGCAAATCCAAGAAGTGCATGTGTAAGAAGAAAGATGTGCTCTGCAACTCAAAGTGTCACAAATGTTTACCTTGCTGTAATAAATGATAAACATTTCTATCTCTCTATGTATTATAAAGGTTTTGCTTTTTTATTTGTTTTTTATTAGGTAGTAGACCCTTTCCTTGCAAAAAGTCAACTTTTACTAACTCAAGGCAGTAAGAGTATACTTTCCCTAGGTATAGTCAACTCTGACTAGTAAATGTTGATCAAAATTCATCACTTTTCGCTTTTAATCAACTTTTACTGAAAAGACCAGTAAGAGTCGACTTTACCTAGGCAGAATCAACTCTTACTGGAGAATCTACTTTTCCTGTAACATATCCACTGAGTTCGGAAAAATTTGAGTTTAATAACTGAACAGTCTTTAAACACTGACCTATTAAACAATTTGTTTACAACTGATTGCGTTGGGCCAAGCGAATTCTAACTTAATTAGGTGTTAACATGGCATGGCGGTATACGTATCAGCGAAACGTGCACGCAACAAGGATTTTGCTAAGTATGCGGGCAGTGAGACACTCTGATACCTGAGGAGGCTAGATTGCGGTGTCACAAACATTTTACATGCGAAGTGTGTGGACACCACCTCGGACTATGGGGGGTTGGAGAAGAGACAGTGAATATTTTTCGTTTAGGCCATATCAAATAGATTGTATTGAGGCACCTTTACGTTTCTGAAAACTAATTCCCACCATAATTTTTCAGGCTTTGGATAGGTAAAGTGATGATAGAATTGATAATCGTTTTGGCGTGTTTAAAATTAGCTTTGAGTGTCTTCTTTTTTTGTTATATTTTTGTGTTTTTTCTTTTTTTTTCATTTTTAATCTTTTAAATTAAACAATTTCTTATCTGTTATATTTTAAGTATATATAAATTCAACACAGGCACGCGCGCACACACACACACACACACACACACACACGTACACACATCATCGACTTACTCCAGTTTACTGAATGAAAGAAATAGCTTTTCAGCATGTTCTGAAATGGCCCGGTTCTTCATACTTTTGAACTGTTCTTTCCATACCTTCGTCCATGTTTCTACCCTCCTCAGATGTCAGAGTTACTCACTGTCCGCACTATTCGTGACACTATCATGGGAGAGAGTGAGAGAGAGAGAGAGAGAGAGAGAGAGAGAGAGAGAGAGAGAGAGAGAGAAGAGAGAGAGAGAGAGAGAGAGAGAGAGAGAGAGAGAGAGAGACAGACAGACAGACAGACAGACAGACAGATGTTTTGTGTGTGACGATAAACACCTACAACGCGTGATTGTGAGTGTACGTTTGCAACAGAGCGATGTTGATTCACGCTCTTCGAAGAGCTGTCAGAGCCATTCTGACGCAGTGCAACTCAAATTATTCGAATTCCAATCATCTGGATTTCCAATTATCGGGATCGTCAGTTAGTACAGAACAGTATTCATTCTCACCTTTTCACCTCTCGTCATATGATACACTCACCTGTACATATTAAAATCAAGGTCAGTCTACCGGTTCTCCTGCGATGTATCTTTATAATGCCATACATTATATTCCATCACATAATAAAGATTTTAAACATAATAAAGATTTTATATTCATGCATTATTGTTTTTCTTTACACTGATTTAGTTCTACCCATCAGATCTACTTCATACAACGCATGCATGCGTCTAAAACTTTGTACAGTGCGATACGTAATTTTAATTTTCCAGAAAGTATTGCAGTAATTTGAACAGAAGTTGAAAAAGCGTATTGAGTATATTGCACTGTTAACTAAGTAAGAAAAAACTGTTGAGCATCAAAAGTTTCACAAAGAAGTCCGAGACTGCATATATCTATCATTAAAAGTCAGCGATCATTAAGAGTTTTATGTTTCAGTTTGCAATACTTGTGCAATTTACCGTCCATGTTTTTAACATAATTATTGAATTCTTATCAAAATAAATTGCTTATTCATCTGAAGTATCTAAGTAAGACTAAAAAAAGTATCCTTTGTGTCTTTACAACTACACCTACAGACAGAGGCGGCCCTACCACTTAGGCAAACAAGGCGTCGCCTAAGGGCCTCACGCTTACGGGGGCCTGACAAATTTATATATTAAATGTAACTTCCTTCTCATAAAACTGAAAATTAACTTAATGTAAGTAAGTAAAAGTAGGTGCTTTGTAGTAAAACCTTGTTTTATGTTTTGTAATATATATATATTACAGACTGTACAGGATTTTTAATAGGCATTTTTCATATTTATTATTCACATTTAATATCTTTCGTCTTTCTACTCTCTTTGGTAACAGATTAAACACATCAACGTGATTATTGACTTACACTGATTCAATAACCCTTCCCATGTCAGTTTTTAATGGATTTGTCGGAAAGAGTTGCCTGGGGGTTCACGAATCCTAGGGAGGCCACTGCTTACAGAATTAGTTCTATGAAGCATCTGTGACAAACCGGAGCCAAACTCACTGTTGAAATGACATCACTAGTGAAAGTAGAACAAAGGAGAATGGGGTGGAAAAGAAGTAATGTCGTCTACAAGGAAATCTTATAAGACGTCGGTTGAAAAAGCCTACCACCGTTAATTGAAAATTGTTTCCGTACGAAGTTGGGACGGATCGATAGCTTATTATTAAAGCCCTATCAAATCGAATTTGTGCGTATTCAAATAGATAGACAACACCTATAATACGTGCAAGAATTAGAATGACAATTAGCAGGTACAGAAGAGTCGGTGAAGAAATAAGGCAGAGTTCATTGTCCATTATTGGCTCCTGTACATTGCTGTAAGCACTGGAACAAAAAATAGCGATTCGTGGGTAAAGAGAAAATACCTTAAAAAGGATGGCTTAATATCCTGACAGTGTAAATTATAAGGGCGAAAATGTCAATATGTCACTCTAGACTCACAGATTATTGTCACATGCTATGTGTTGTCCACTGTTACGTTTACACGTTACTATAAATTAAATAATAATGTACGGACAGATCATAAGATAAATCAAATATAATATTTTTATATTCGTGTAATTTTTTACAATTGATTAGAACTTTATTTCCCTTATTTATTTATAAGTTTATTTACTTAATTTAATAATTTATTTAACTAAGTCTATAACTACTAGTTAAATTAATCTTGAAATAATTAATCCATCTCATTAATTAATTAACTAATTAAATTTTATAATGTTCTGTGGCTTGACAATCCTTTGATAAAGACTAATCGCCTTCAACATTCGTCTCCAGACATCTATACTGTCACTTAATGACATCCAGAAACTCTCTTGCGTCTTTTCTGATGATGTCCCGCCGCCTGTCCGTGGTTTTCCCTTGTCCTTCCTTCCCCCAAAATTGTCCTTTTGATCACCCTCCTCTTCCACCCTTCCTGTGTGCCCTGCCTATAAAAGTCGCTGCATCTTGACAAAGTTCACCAGGACTGTTGTCCTTGTACAGCTGCTTCAGCTCGTGATTGTAGCGCACTCTCCAGGCAACAATTTAACTGAACAATTTACATTTCACATGACCTTTCTTTCAGAAACGTCAATAATTTTTTTCGTGCAATTTATTAGTTTATTCCTACTAAATTGTTAAACTGCAATTTCGTTAAGGTATTACTGTTGGCAGGCATAATTTTTTTTTACTATTTCAAGTCCTATTTTACAACCTAGGATTTGTAGAACGGGATTTAAAAGTGGTGGAGACATTGAAAGGGCTTGTCCAGGCGACGTGACTATCAGGTTAGCAACAAAACTTTACAAAGTCAATAAGAACATGTACTAACGCACGCTGTGTAGGGTTTGGAAATAACGGCATCACTCAGTAAATAAGACACGGGCTGGTGAAAGGAAACTGAGAACTTCACGCGTACATAAGATTACGAAGTTGAATTTAGTGCTACTCCGTACAAGTCTAATACTGTACAGAACAATAATAAAGCGTCCAGTTATCTATGGATACGAAACTTGTACACTCGCAGAAAATACTAAGTGGATAATTGAAATTCTAAAGAAAGGTTCTAGGAAAGATATCCGGGATAATTCAAGAATACCGATGCTTGGAGTCAATGAAATGGATACCTGGATGATCTCTACAACCATGAAGTGAAGTACTTACACAGTGAATATTCACTTGTTGATTTCTGTCAGGTTGCAGAGACTTAAATGGGCAGGGCACATAGCAAAATGGAAGAGGAGATGATACCAAGGAGGACGACAAAGGGACAACTCTTGGGAAGGAGGAACAATATCAGAAAGGATAGAAGGTAGTTGCTAGGTGTCACTAATTGGTATCCGTGTCACAATGTAAGGTAAGCGGATGTTGAAGGAGACAGCGAACTGCCATGGCTCAAGAAAAAGAAAAAAGCAAACCTATTCTCGAAAAGTATTTAAACGTACAAGTAGGAAAACTTTACTTCATTTTGCTAGAAAGGTAGTAATTTTCACATCTGCAGAAATTACGTGTTCACGGGAAGCACATATACATGGCATCGAGGGACTTACCTATACCTACCTACCTATCAGTAACGCGATCTTAAAAGTTTATACTACTCAAACGCAGACTGCTATCTCTTTGTAGTTTTTTTTAGTGTCATATAGCAGAAATCATACAGTTCGATAAAGTTAAAACAAAGAAGTAGGCTACACATTTTTAGAGAAGAAATATTTTTACTGTTTTCTTTCAGAAAAGTGGTGGTTCCTTTGTATTGGTAATATTCACACAACGATTGTGTCTTTCTCTTTGTATATTACGCATTTTGTGTATGTCTAATACCTCATTTGGGTTGCAATATGTCGTTTGACTAAGCAGAGACCTAGATCAACACACACACACACGCACAGAGGAAGGGACAATGTTAAAATTCTCTAACAAATTAATTTTAACAGTATTCCGTGCTCATATATGCAACGAAAGTTGAACCATATAAAAGTACAAGATACGAGCAGAAGGTTCTGGAAGCGTTAAATGATGAAGTCAAAGAGACATGTAAAGAAATGAGGCAATAAAGGAAAGCGCTTCATATTGTTATGATGGTCTCACTGATCGACGTATTGTACAGCGGAAACAAGATACAGACACCAATGAAGACACTAATTACAGCTTTAATTAGTCACGAATAACAATTTGAAATCAACACGGTACTCCCATACAATAATTCAAGTTAAATTTGTCCACACGCAATAATAATTGTCAACTATTAGAGTTCTGCACTAATTATAACACAATAATCACTTTCCACTAATCTGCAACAATCACTTGATCCGCACGCTACAATATCGCCAGGTGTAACTAACCTCTAAGAGATGGTGGAAAGATTTACATATTTGGGAGTGGAGATGACAAGTTACGGCAGCGAGGAAGGAGAGATAAGAAGAAGAGTCACACTAACAAACAAAGCTTACTTCTCTTTGTCACAAGTATTCCGGTCAAAAGAGATACATAGGGCCGTAAAAATCCGAATGTATAAAATTATTATCCGACCAATAGCCATATATGGCGCAGAAACCTGGATAATGACAGAAAAAATAACAAACTTTCTCAACACCTTTGAAAGGAAAATTTTAAGAAGAATTTTAGGCCCAATTAACGAGAATGGAGTGTGGCGGATACATTTCAATCATGAGCTTTACCAGCTGTATAAAGAGCCCACAATAACAACATATATAAAAATCCAAAGACTCCGTTGGGCAGGGCACCTAGTTAGAATGGAGAGGAGCAGAGCACCTAACCGAGTGTTCAACGGAAGAATGGAAGGCCACCGTCCAGTTGGAAGACCCAGAAAGAGATTGGAAGATGAAGTGAGCGAAGACTCACGATCGCAGCTACATATCGACAATTGGAAAAGAATGGCAAAGGAGAGGGATGCCTGGAGGCATAAACTGGAGGAGGCCAGGGCTCAAATTGGGCTGTAGCGCCATTGGAGGAGGTAACTAACCTCTAAGCCGGCCGCTCTTGCTTATATAGGTCACAAGTGTTACAAAGTTACAAGTGCTCGAACAGTCTAGAGGCTACTTAACTGCACGGGCCTGACCGAGTCACTGCAGCTGCTCGGCTCGACGTTACGTAATTATCGTCCCGAACTGGCAAACCGTCTCTGAAGTAATACTTAGCCAGGCGATCTACGCAGTTGGTCTACTTTCGAAGAATAATTCTGCGGCTCTTCGAATTTTGTGATCAGAATATCAAGTTTCCAAGGAATACGAATCTCCCACTCATCTACTAATTTTGCTGGACTCATGCTGGTACTAATTTGTCGTGTACTGATGACCTATAAGCCATTAGCTGGTCCAAGTCTGTTTGGTTCTCGTCAACAACCTCTTGCGTAAAGTCATCTTCAGCAACGTCTTCCCCGGGCGCTTCCATTAATACAGGAACAAGCAAGCTCCTTTCCTTGACACCCACAGTTGGCTTTCCAATCACTTCTATTGTCGTTACAGAAATTGTTACTTTCTCTGCTAGTTCTTCTTCCATTTCCGCATGGAATAAGAAGGGTTCCTCTTGACCACACGTGTTGACTTCTTCGGCTAATGTCACAGTCTGTATAGTACAAGAGCTAAATTGAGGCTGGCGGTTGGTGACTAAGTCAAGGCGCACAATGGGCACTATAGCGTCCGTGTTAGCTGTAAATGCTGCAGGTTTGTCTTTACTTAATCCTTTGACAATTAGGTAACCTGTAGTCTTATGAAGCGTGGAGACTGTACGCAGTTCCGTATCTTTACATCTCCAATTGCTGCATTCACACTCATCCCTCCGCTTTTTCATCTGCCAACAATCTGTTTGAAGATAGCCACTTTTTTCCACAATTGTAACACGTAGGTCTTTTGTCTGTTTCCCTCCCTTGGTTCAAAATATTTTTGTGGCACTACGGCTTCTTAAATAGTTTTTCTTGAATCGTCTCTTTATTCTGTCCGTTATGACAGTACTGTGATATTGGTTCCGTTTGACTACAACGTGATGATCTACTTTTATTAATGTAGGTCGCCGATTTGGCAGCTTCGAAACGGAGTGCGTGAACAAGAGCGTCTGAGCTACTCTGATGCCGTGCCATTCTTAACACTTGTTGCAGTTCACTATCTCTGATACATAAGAGATAATGTCAATAAACGTAATGAGTGAAATCCACGTCCGGAAGTCCTCCGATACTTCAGGATAAGCCATTATCGTCAATCGGTCGACATTTACTTCAACTAACTCCTGGAGGCTTTCCTCGGAACGCTGTCGGCTCGCTTTAAGTTGAACACGGTATATTTCGCATAGGTGGCTCTACTACAGTTAATGGTGTTTTTGAATTCTCTGATACTTTAAATCTTCTTAAGCGTTGATGAACGCCCTTGCCTTGTCAACTATATCTTTCATTAAATGCTCTACTTCAACTTTACTTTGTTTTGTTACGTTTGTAATCGAGTCTTCAATACTCGACATATCTGCTTTCACAGATGACACCGATTTTTCTTTTTCAGATATTCTGTAAACTTATTTGTTCAGCTCACCTTGTAACACACTGAATTTTACAGTGATATGTTCCTTCAACTGTTTTTGCTCTTGTATCAATGTCTTAACGTCTTCTGTTCCACGACTAAATTCTTCTTTTTGCCAGTTATTTACTATTTCATTTTTACGCTTCCGTGTTTTGTCCTGTCGTTTTACTGCGTCTTCTGCCTCCTGACTGCATTCTACTTTCTCTTGTTCCTGTGTTTGCAGTAGCAGCGCTTGGAAAACTTTCATCATCTAATTGTTATCCATTCTTTTTTTTATCAATTACCACTCACACTAATCTTATACGAAGTGTGCTCTGTTTCCATTGTTAAAGATTCTATCCACTTCTGACACGACTGTTACGACAACAGTCTCACGAATCGTCGTATTGTACAGTGGAAACAAAATACAGACACCAATGGAGTCACTAATTACAACTTTAGTTGCTCACAAATAACAATTTAAAATCAACAAGGTACTATCATACAATAATTCAAGTTAAATTTGTCCACACGCAATAATAATTTTCTACTATTCGATTTCCTCACTAACTATAAATCAATAATAACTTTCCACTAATCCTCAAAAATCACTTGATCCGAAATCTACAATATCGTCAGGTGTAACTAACTTCTAAGCCGGCCGCTGTTATAGGTCCCGCAGGAGTTCCAGAATAATTTTCCAGTCTTTTGGCGGCGTGCCGGAATAATTTGCTAAGTTACAAGTGCTCAAACAGTCTAGAGACTACTTGACCGAGACACTGCACGTGTTCGGCTAGCCGAGAAACATTAGAACGACGCTCTCGACTTTTCGAGAGTGTTACGTAATTGTCGTAACTATAAATATAATCCGAATTGGAAAATTTATTCCAATCCTGTGAGACATGTTGAGAGGATACATAAAATACTGTAGGTTGCCACTAAATGGAAGAAGGTATAAACTAGAAGAAGGAAAAGCCTAAAGAATACAGAAGAAAGGCGGGAACCGTAAGAGACGGAGTGCCTAATTCATGAAACGGAGATGATGAATATTTACAAAGCAAAGAGAATGTAGTAATGCGAACCAAAAGAAAACGTCTCATAAAAAGTACACATAGACTCTTTGATCTACTCAGAGTTTACTACTCATTGCTAATTCCTGCAGCTCCTGTGAACTGCCAGCTCCCATTTCCCGTTATTCCTTCTATCCTTCCATTCTTTAAAGTAACCATGTAGTCATCATGTCTCATCATATGCGTATACAGTTCGTCCTTTCGTTTGTGCCTTCCAAAGTCTTCTTTCTCATTTATTCGTCTGAGAATTTCATTATTATCTAATTTATCAATTCAATATGTCTTCAGTGTCCTCCTCCAGCACCACCTCTTGAGTGACGCTACACACTGTTTGTTCCTTTTGTTGTTAACAGTTCAGGTTTCGGATTCGTTCAGTGCTACACATAACTCCTTATACAGTTCTTCCGTATTCTTTCGCCTTTAGTACGTGATAATGGCCTTAAGTTTTGCATTTAAAAAGACATTTACAAATTTATTGTGTGTTGTCTGTTGAAAAATGTTTTGCTGCACGCGTAAATGGATATTTAAAAATTTTGTCCTCCGAGTTTTTTAATTTGAATGGGCAAACACATAAACAGCTGTTAATACATAAGAAGTATTTTAGTATAAAGCTATGCTTAAACGGATACGAAAATATGGAACAGAACAATGGATCTCCACAAACAGCTACTTTTAAAATCTTGGCAAATGGTACAATGAATAATCTTGCCTTTACAGCGGACAAATCTGACTATCACAGAAATTTACATTGTTTCAAGTAATAGATTTGGTCAGTGTTTTACACAGTAAACCGTATCGTATGAATCTGGGAGATGGGCTGTTAAGAACAAAGAAAGGAAATGTTTGGAAACCTTCCAAATCTGGTTGTGGAGGAGAGAAGAAAAGATTATCTTTAGAGAGGAGATAATAAATGAAGAGGTATTCCGGAGAATAGATGACAAGAGGAAATTGATAGCAGTTATTAGAAAGAGGAAAGGAAATTGGATTGGTCACTTTTTGAGAAAGGACTGTTTACAGAAATTAATTATTGCAGGGAAGAGAGGAAGAGGAACTGAACCTTGAATTAGGACAAGCAGAGCAATGCGTTTGGTTATCAATGGGAATAGAGTTTGTGTAGATATGTGCATTGTAGGTGGACAGTTATTGTAGTTATTGTAGGTGGACCTGTATCTACTTATTGTCGTTGTACAGACAGTGATTCGAATACCAAACTGTTGTGTCGATACCAGTGTCGGCTGGTGGTTCCAAATTTTGGTGGTTGCAGTAGTCGGTCGAGTGGGGGGGGGGGAGTTAAAAGAACACATTAAACAGGGGGCAGACCTACATATGTGCAGATGCACATATGTGCATCATACATAGTGCTGTCGTATGAAAAAAAAATAGAAAATTACTGTTTTCCAATTGTTTGAGCAGTTAATTTGTGGGAAATTCCAAGTAAGTTGTGTCGAGACAGTTCATCTAACAAGCATCATGGAAGGGACATAGCGACAGAGCATCATGTTTAGGGGGAACAATGAAACCCCAAAATCTTTCAACGTGTTCAGCTTTTATTATATAACGATACACTATGACCATCTGGAAAACATTAGCAGCATCAGTAGTCTCATCAGCAATTATAGCCAAATAATCCGCTTCTTGTATCTTACTCGTTATTTCTTCGTGGCATATTTCTAACATTATATTTAAAAAATCACTTTGAATGGTTTTTGAGGTGCCCTGAAATACAGTTGCTTCCTCTAAATGATTTTTCATTGCTGTGTCAAGCTCAGAACTGAAACCAAATAAGCCTCGAAGTACACCAGGATCTGATGAAGATTCAGTCTCATTATGACCCCGCAAAGCAAATTCAAAAGCTCCACATGAGCGAAATATTGTTATATTTAAGACGTACCGATTATTGCGTACTCTTTCGTTGTGTAAAACAATATTTCGTCCACATTCACTGTACAGCTGCTGTGCTATACGTCGCAAAAAGAGAAAACTGAAAAGCATTCTTTGTATGTACACTTGACGCCTGATGATTTCTTATTTTTTTGGCTAGATGACTAATATCGTTCATTCCAAATTTTGTCCAAGGGTCCTCCCCTCCAAACAATAAACATGGAAAACAAAATAAAGAAATTCTTTCGTCACAACCACATAACAAGTTAGTATTTTCATAATATTCTAGTTTAAATGATCGATTAAATTGTCGACCGCGTGATTTTACAATTTGATTTATTGTTAAGGGGGACATTTGGCGCCCTAGTCTATTCGTTCTTAACGCTATTCATTTTGAACTAAAAAACAAAAACACGTTGGTTAAAAGCACGCAGAAACAGTAACTTCAAAAAGCACAAACACAAAAGCACACAGCAGCACTAAACAAAAGAAAAATAATGCTTAACACAGTTTAATTATTAAAAAGTCAATTCGCACTTTATTATCACAATCGCAGTTATACCAAATTATTAGTATAATTTTATAAAGTCAAACAACGGGTAACGTTTACCTTTGAACCTGAAACACTAAATCCGACAGCGTACAAATCAAGAAGGCTGTGCTGACTTCATGACACAACTAAGGATGAACTACAACGCTACTAGTGGAGCGTTGCAGAAGCTTGTGCAACCGCCTAGCTAACATAGGAAACATACAACAACAATATTATTGTGAAGAGTAGCGCACGTCCTTCCATATGTTTGTGTAGTAAGCTCTACCATTTACTGTTCAAGTTACAAGCGGGCTACAACCACCAGCCTGCGCGCCACATTTGAATTGTACGCGAACATTACCGCATAGAAACTAATACGCTCTCCATTGAAATTTATGACAGTTTTAACTGTTTAATGTTTTCATATATTATTTTACAGTTTAGTTATTCTATTTTGGTGGTTGTGCAACGCTGCAGCCATAGCACCAGCCGCCACTGGTCGATACATACTGACTCCCATTACATGTATGTGTAAAGAAACAACATACCTCAAATTCGGTTTACAGATTTGGTCCGTCAATTAACTGTAGCTATTTATTGTTATATGTTGACCTACCTCAAGAATTATGTCAGAAAAACAATTCCTATAATCCACAGTCATCATCAGATAATCTTGCGTGGAATATCCCTCAAGAGGAGTACAGTCAATGATTTCTCTTAGTGTTAGGTGAAATACAAATTCAAGGACAAGAGAGTCCAAGATGAACCATCTTGCTTACCAACAAACGGCAAATATTATGTTATTCTTATTTCTTGTTAATAAAGTAATATAGTTAACTGACGGCATAGTAATGTTGCCTCACAAATATGGTCAGAAACACATAATACAGGTGACGGAAACGATCTACCCAAGGTCAGTAACGTCATAATTACATCGCACCGAACTAGGGCCTCGTGTTGCCCGTCGTGTTTACTGAGACAGGTGTTTAAGCATAATATACTTGACTAGGCATGGATTTGGTGCGGAACTACCTGAGGTAGGATAAGAGGTTTGAACAAAACTTTCAGACAATATTCATTTATTTGAAAATTATGCTTTTATCCATCTGCGTCTGTATCGCCTCATTCAAAGCAGTCTCCAAACCTTTGATCAGTCTTCAGAACATTTATGGAAAGCACTTTCTGAAATACACTTCAGGTCGCTCAGCAAATTTTCGGTTTACGTTTTCAACAATCGCGAAACGTTGGTCTTTCACGTTTCTTTTTCATTTTCGGGAAGCGTAAAAGTTTGTATGCGAACATATCTGGTGAATACGGCTGGTGCGTCATTACGATGTTCCTTTTGCCTAAAATTATTGAACAGGCAATGACATGTGTGCTGGTGCATTATCGTGATACAAATGTCATAAGTTCTTCTTCCGTTTTCTATGAATAGCGCCATGCAAGTGACCCCAAAAGTAGTCTTTACTGATCGTAGCAACTAGTCATAAATACTCCAAAAGTAGTCTTTACTGATCGTAGCAACTAATCATAAATACCCCAAAAATAGTCTTTACTGATCGTAGCAACTAATCATACATACCCCAAAAGTAGTCTTTACTGGTCGTAGCAACTAATCATAAATACCCCAAAAGTAGTCTTTACTGATCGTGGCAACTAATTACTAATCATAAATACCCCAAAAGTAGTCTTTACTGATCTTAGCAACTAATCATAAATACCCCAAAAGTAGTCTTTACTGATCGTAGCAACTAGTCATAAATACCCCAAAAGTAGTCTTTACTGATCGTAGCAACTAATCATAAATACCCCAAAAGTAGTCTTTACTGATCGTAGCAACTAGTCATAAATACCCCAAAAGTAGTCTTTACTGATCGTAGCAACTAATCATAAATACCCCAAAAGTAGTCTTTACTGATCGTAGCAACTAATTAGTCATAAAAATTCGTGGAATACAATACGAAAATCTGCATCGTAGTATCACCATCTCTAACCAATTCACAACTGTCTTTGAAACTTTTGTACCATTTGCAATCAGCTTGATCAAGCCTTTGCAACATTTTTTCCATGTTACAGTAATTTATCTCATCCATCACACAAGATTTACTGCAAGCTCTGCATTCTTGTAGTGTAGAATTTTACAAAGTCGCCCAATATACCATAACCAACTTACTCGACCAGCTGTCTTATCTAAATCGATCAGCTGTACATCCAAATGGCTACAAACTTGGACAATTGTTACAGACGGGTGTAACAATATTACAAAACAGAACAAAATTATAAATAGTTTTTGAGTCGGGCATTTATAGAGAGAGAAAATCGAAAATTGTATGGACTTTTTGCTTTTTGATAAAACGTGCTGGGTAATAAAACGCGTAAAATAAAGTGAATAATTGTTTGTATGACATAGGGAAAGTTGTTAACGTGAATTTTTGAGTTTCCTGCAGAACCATATTTGCCGATATACTACATGTTTTCAAGATCAGCCTAACACAAGCGTTTCTAGGTTTAGTGACAAAATCTGTGCAGTTTTATTGCAAAAGTCACACTTGTCCTGTGAAATCTCGTGCGATAGAAGAACGGGGTGTTCCACGTAGTAGAGGAAGACGAATTTGTTTCCCAAAAGAGCCTGAGGTTTTAGAGTACACCTGCTCCAAGATGAAAGTATAAGATACCTGTATCAGACCCGGTTGAGTCAGTTTGCACAACAAAAACCCATCAGTAGCAATATAAATCAAGAATGGGGTAACATCAGAGATGTCATATCACAAGCAGCATTTGAAGCATTGGGGACGAGACGTAAAAGGTATGGAAACCGAGGCCTACAGGTATGGGATGATGATGTTAGAGAAATAATAGATGCTAAAAAGCAGGCATACCTTAAACACTGCTCAGACAAGGTGTGAATATAAGCGCTGCTGTGCCATTGCCAGAAGTCAGGAAAATCAAGCGAAGTTCATGGGATAAATATGTAAGTGATATAGAACACTATATACATGGCAGGTAGGACAAAGCTTACAAAATATTAAGGCATTTAAATCGAACGGAAAGGGATAACCTGAAGGTCAGTAATATCTCAGAACAACAATGGCTTGAATACTATGAGCAACTATGGACCCAGGATCAACTGGAAGAAACAACCTTTGCTGATATCAGTGATTTTGTGGACCCAATAACAATAGATGAATTGTTAGCTGCTCTACACCGCTGTAAGAATAAAAAATCACCAGGTACTGATGGGCTGAACGTGGAGCACCAGGCTTGCTGCATGATCGTTTGCTGCAGATCATTAATCTATGCTGGACCACTGGTCATGTTCCTGACGATTGGCGGATTGCAAAGGTAATTACCATATTCAAAAAAGGTGATAGTAATGACTGCAGGAACTACAGAGGAGTCAGCCCTCTTAATACTTCATATTAATTATATGCATCTATATTAAGAACACGGCTGAATGCGATAACGGAGACCATAATTTCAGAGGCCCAGAACGGTTTCAGGAAGGGCAGATCATGTTTAAATTGTATATTTACAATAGCCCAGCTCATCAAAAAGCGTAGAGAGTATCAGCTGCCCACATACATAGCTTTCATCGACTTCGAGAAGGCTTTAGACAGAGTGAATCGGAGCAAACTATGGGCAGTAATGACAAGGAAAGGGATCCCACAACATCTAATTAGAGCAATACAGAGTCTGTATATGGAGAATAAAATCTTAATAGAAGCGAGGAGACCGAAAACAGCTCCTAAAATTGGCCTGATCAATTGTGGAGTATGACAAGAGTGTCCATTATCACCTTCCCTTTTTAGTTTACGTATATATTGACGATGTTATACAAAACTGTCAAATGTGTCTTCTAGACCATTTTATGATTGGTCACTCTACAATTGACACGTTGTTGTTTGCGGACGATCAGGCTATTCTGTCGGACTCTGAAAACAGATTGCAGATGGGTATACATTTGTTAAATGGAATCTGCAAAGACGCTGGATTGCAGATATCCACAATTAAAACCAAGGTGATGGCTTTTTGTGGAACTGATCCCGTTCGGGCAAAAATTGTTATAGATGGTACTGTCCTGGAACAAGTTAGCAGTTTTGAATAACTGGGCTACAGTGTGTCTTATAATTCAAGCAACGACGTGGTGCATAAGTTGGATAAGTTCAACCTTATGTGCGGGACCATCAGGCGAACCCATAAGTCAGCAAGTAAAGGAACAGCCTAAAATTCTACAAGGTGATGGGTCTTCCCAGATTTGTTTATAGGTCTAAGAATTGGACTTTAACGAAAGGCCAGGCCAGTCGCATTCAAGCGGCTGAAATGAGATTTCTCAGGCACGTGGCACGGTATACTCTCCATGATCATAGAAGAAACACAGACATACGGCAGGAACTGAATATTATGAATATACTCGACAGGAGCTGTCAGAAGAGATCTGCTTTAAACAGTCTTTTTTTCACCTTATGGTATTTCTCTGTGACCAGAAGAGAAACCTACGGTTTGGACCAACCCGGGCGGCGGGGACGCGACCGATCCCATAGGAAAGCTCTCGTGTAGCAGCCATACCTCTCATCAATCGCCTCAGCTGGTCTTCCGGCTCCTGTTCTTCACTTCGCAGGAACTTCAGTTCCTGGTCTTCCTGTTACAACATCTTCAGTAATCTGTCCCAGGTACTTCCTTCGCTTGTATTTCTTCCCCGTGATTACATCGTCCATCACTGAAGTCAATAACGCCTGGGTGTCTCAACTAGCACTCAAACAAGCTGCTTCGTCTTTTCTTTATAATGCTCCACATCCTTCTCCTTTCTTCCACTATTTCCAGGACACGCTCATTTCTTACTTATTCCACTCTGACATCCTCTTATAACAGCCATATATTCGTTATCCTAATTTACCACAACTGTTGGAATCACGCCTCTCCATTGGAACGCTTTAGTTGGCAATGAAAAGTGTAATCTGTTAAATATGCATTGAAGCGGCAATCGCATTTATGTCATCTCTTTCGATACCACCGAAACTAGGAAGAAGGGGTATGCTTCTTCCTCTCAAAACCGACGAGACACGGAGCCGTTTGAGACGCATAGGCCATACGTAATCTATCTTCGATCGTCTTGAACTTCATAGCTTCTGTTGCTAATCACATTCTGTATTTCAATTTAATTTGTCCACGGAACAGTGTACAGTGCATTGAAAATGAACGGCAAAAGTGTCCACAACTAAAATGTCTAATAAAACAGTCACAAACCAAAATTTCCAATAAACAGATGTGTCTACGTCAAGTCGACCAAGAAAAAATTCCACGCAACTGAAAAGTCTATTGGAACAGTTGTAGAAGTAAAAATCCTCAGTCACCAAGGATGTACCATTAATAAATAACTTATATCCTTACAGTCAATATACTTATGTCACTGTTGTAACTGACGATTAAGCCCATGTTAAATATGAGGCGACAGTAAGCAAAGAGTAGATGTTACAAATCAACGGCGATTTAAAGGGATTGTACACCGACATAGTGAATATAAGGGAACACTAGTGTGAAACCGTATATTCGGTCACAATCATATCACGTGAAGCTGCATACTGACTCCGATGTAGAGGAAAATTAGGAAAATATTGGGCTTACGTTAGAGAATATTTTTAATTAGATTTGAATTTGTTGTTTAATTGTTGTTAAATAATGACCTTACATTTAATGAATTTACACTTTGACTTTCATGATGGTCTTATACTCCAGTGGAGACCGTGTCAGAAATATTATTGACTGTAGACATTTTGTGCTAATGGTCGTGTGTCAAGCAGACTGACATTTTAGCGTGGACTATTCGCAGTGAACTAATTAAATGATAATCTTAATTATATTTAAAATTGTCTAATATAATAAGTTATTGAAACAATTGTAGGTAGGAATATGATCGTTTAATGACACGCATTCAGAAATATGTCCTTGGATTTTGTGGTCGGAGAGACGTCGGAATCCGTGGCATTCAGATGCCGGAGGACGAGACAAGCGCAGTGGCTAAGACATGTAGCGTGGAAAACAAAGCTCATCCGTACACAACAAATACTTTAATACAAACACAAATGTTATCCTTATTTAGCGTCCGGGTATAAGGGAGAGGGGGCGCGCGCGAGTGCACAGTGAATCCCTTTCATAGACTTCTTTGTTTGGCTATGTTTGTCCACGATATTGATCAGCTTTGCAGTATATTGCGTGTTTCTCTCTTTTTTACACATCTGACTGGTTTAATTTTCTCCCCAGAGAATGTATCGGACTGTCTTGTCCCGTTACTCGTGTGTTTCAGCTCTTTGCCGTTAACGCACTCATTAAATTTTCAGTTTTCGTAGCAAATGAACAGAGTCGTAAGTGAGAATATTTGTTTTCATGGACTTGTTATATTGGGACGAATAGAAATATGATGACGATTGTCATCTTATATTGACAGAAACAAAAAGTCCATTATCCTTTCCATACGAATTAAAAAAAAGGAAACATGTAATACTTCATCCTTCATGAAAAGCGATAGGCAAACTTCTCCAGCACTCCAGCAAAAGGCAGTTTTGACTGTATGGAACAATCGTGGATCTGAACTTAGATGACCGCTAAAGAATAGGGGAGACGAGTGTATGCTTGTCTCCGATTTGTACAGCCTCACCTGGATGAGGTTTCTGATCTCTCCCTGCTCCAATCCACTTTGGGTTATTTCGTAGGTTAGTGGTACCAATTAGAGGTCACGTCCTTAGATATGAGGGGGAAAAGTTTAAAGTATGTACTCTACGAACTGTTTGTTATTATGTGATATTGTAATTAATAATTTTTATTTCATTATTATTGTTATTCCCAACTATTAAGATGACCCCCCCCCCCACATACACAAACCTTAGACCCGTTATTTGTTACGTCTGACAGTAATTATCACACTAATCGCTGTCAGCATCCTCTGAAGCTACAACATACATACCGTAGTTTCTTTAGGAACAGAATATTTACATAAGCACTTATTCATCACTTAATCGATACACTGTTATACGTTAGACGTGTATTTTAAGCAATCAAATAAGATTATTTTCATAAAACATACGATAATGATGATGATGGGATGGGATCCTTTTTGAAGAATAAAAGACGTTTTGTAGATTCAGGTGTGTAGGATAGACTGCAGTGGCGACCTTGTATTAAAGGTCCTATAAAAAGGTACCCTTAACAAAGTGGGAACCCTATAAAAAGGCCTCGCACTTGCAGATATTTTCTCCCACAAAACTGGAATGTAACGCTAAACAAGGACGTTAGTTTGATGTTCATGACTGGATAGTGTTTGCAATAGTTATCGTTCACTGGGCAAACTGTGCTAACCATTATTTACTAACAAAACTTGCCTTCCCTTTAAAACTAAAGGGAACTATTACTTACTTTAGGGAACTATTTTTTATTTGTTAAATGTTTGTAATTGATCAATTATTGTACATATTTTATATTTTACTATGTGTGTTATAGTTTTTCTCTCTCCTGCCTATCCAAATCTCTTCTACCAGAAGGTGAACAAGCACGACAAGATTAGCCAGCCTTCTGTCATCCATTTTATTTATGTGTTTCTAATTTTCTGTAGGACATTTAACTCTATCATTGACAAAAGTATTTTTAAATATCTCCTTATGTCCTCATGGTTTTTTTCCTGATGGGTTCTCTCAGAGTGCAACCTTTGGATCTTCTTAAAACCTTTATCTAGGCGGACTGCAGACGCTGCTCATGTTTCCGAGTAAATGTCCACGACTCACTGCTCTGTTGTAACTTTATGAGAAATTAATACGATCTCCATCCTTCCTTGCCTAGCGTCTTGTGAGTAGTATCATTTGATATTTAGGCTACTGCTTCCTATTTTTCTTTTCTATATTCACGACTTTTGTTGTAACGTAGGAAACTGTAATGAGAAACCTATTCTATACATACTGGAAACACTGCAAAGATAAATATCCACCAAACCTACTACTACTATTAAACCTATATTACAATCATCTAACAGCACCAAGCCGTATTGTTACAACTTGCAGACCGACCAAACAGTAAATCCAACTTGAGCACAGATGACGAATCATTAAAGATGGGCATGCCAGTTAATGCCCGAAACATGTTTTATGTAAGTAAACTCGTAATCATTGATATATTTAAAAAATAGTTTAAGAGAAAAGTTATCGTTTTTAATGATTTAATGCGACATGTCAAATGTTTGTGGATCCAACACTGAAGTAGCGATTTTCTGTTTAATTTATTTACGAGTAGACCTATCTGTGAGAAACGGCATAATTTGCTATTCTTTTATTATGTAGTATTTAAAAATAACAAATATAAGCCATACATTCCTCTAATCTTATAAATGTCATACATCTACAAATAAATTCAAACGGAAAGCGCAAAAATGAGATACGCCTAATATTCTAATTGTGGTTGTAGTGTCATAGTTAATACTGCCCCATTTGTACTGCAGTATATAATACGTTCAAGGGGTCGAGGGAGCTTGGAGAGGTAGCACCTTTGCTACGGGTTGACTGGGCACTGGTCCTTACAGGTCCGGGATCGGGGTTGGAGGAAGTAATGGCGTTCCAGTAGAGCCCCTCCCTTCTTTCCAGCCAACACCATACTGCGTAGTGAAGAGCCACATCCTACCCTCTTTTAGCAGAACAATACGGATCTACCAGGAGATCGATAAATGTTACTGGCGGAGGTTAGCAGCACCAAGGTAAAGCGTACAGTAAATGATCCTGGATCGGTCTGTATCTTGGATTATCGCAGGCGGCAATTAAATCTCTATTTAACCGGCTGTCATACTGCGACTCAAGGGGTAGATGGGTCAGGTGGGACTCTGTAACTGTAGTGGAAGCAACCCGTACTGAAAAGAAAATCTCGATTACAAACCTGGTCCTGTTTGCTATGGACCAACAACCCATTACCGGAAAAATCGGTTGATACAAAACCACCAATTAAACGTCGGGAGGCGGAGATTGGTGGAGGCCAGGACCCGTTTTGCGCTGTAGAAGAGCACATAAGCACATAAATACATAAAATAAAAATAGGCAAAACAGTAAAGTATATAGATAAAAATTAAACGTGAAGGCGTCAAATTGTAAAATAGAAGTTGCCAAGTGGGATGGTGTGGATGTGTAAAGAGGAGTGAAGAAAAGGAGGGTGCTTCTTAGGGGGTCATGGCTCAAAAGTTGCGGGATCAGAATTTTGGGGAAATTGTAGAGTTACTTTAGAAGATGCAACAAAATTAGAAAAAAATAAAATTGTGTTTAAAAAAAACTTAAAATGTATTTATCCAACTTTAAGCCTAATTCAAATTATGTTTCCGCTAGACAGTTTGCAGGCTAGGTTAAACGCTAAGTAACCAATTTTGCTTTGAAACATGCGGTAACAGATATTTCTCTTAAAGGTTATTAAACAATTTTCTATAAAATATTAAAAAAAAAATAAAATATTTTTATAATGAAACGATAAGATAAAAGAATGATGATTTTTTACTAGTAATGAAGTAATAAGTAATACATTTGCTTCTGAAGCGTACACATTCTGAACGATGGGATGTGTAAGTTAGCTGGTCTTGAATATAATTTCTGAAACATATAGGTATATAGGTCTCTGCTGTTAAATCAGATACCAATTATTGGTAAAAATCCTGTCAGGACAACATTAGTTGTTGACGACCAAACTTTTTATCAGGTTTGTGACGTTAATTATTTGGGAAGTAATATTTTATTTGGCTGTGATCATGATTGGTATCAAACACTGTCAAGATTTATAAGGACCTACGAGACAATTCTTCAGAAATTTTATGAATAAACTACGAATGTGACTTACATGAAATCTTACGAATCATTCTTTTCCTTCAAACATTCTTTTATTTCGGTGAGACATGGATCTTTGGCATAAGCGAAGGAAACAAAGATTCACGCTTCTAAAACGCAGTTTCTGAGAAGTGGACAAGCCTAATCCCTCGTAGCTAGGAAATATACAAGGAAATCAGACAGGAATGGTTAGGCATCCAGTCTTTAAATGAAGTAGCTAAGGAGTACAGGTATGAACAGTTGACAGTTACAAGTACCAGCCTTAAAGTACAAGCTGATGGAAGAAGAGACGTTGCTTGAAATGAATTCGGAAATATGTCAGTTTTCCTTAGAGCTCTGTTTTAACTCTGTCATTGACAAAAAGTATTTCTAAATATCTTCTTATGTCGTTTTGGTTTATTTCTTGATGCGTTCTCTCAGAGTACGACCTTTGGATTTCCTCAAAACCTTCACCTTGGCGGACTGCAGATGGTGCTCATGTTTCCGAGTACTGCTCTGTTGTAACTTTATGAGACATTGGCCTAATCATGAAGCGAAGTATCATGAAGATGGCGAAGCATGTAAGTGTTGTTAGGGATGCGCCGAATGCGTTTACACACGATAAACGTACGGAAAACAAATACAAATGCATTTCTGTATGGCCGAGTTACACTGAAGGTACTGTAGAAGAATGTATTAAGATGTTTAACGAAACCAGGACTGACCGCTTAGACTTGACTTGAGCTTGAAGATCCTTATGGCCCACGCAATCATTCTTCTTCTTCTTCACATCAAGGAATAGGTACACTGTTCCGTCTTCATAGTATATCCCGCCATGGTCTTGCTCTTGGTCTTCCTACTTCCCGTGTTTCAAAAGGTCTATACCGACAGGTTACTGTAGGTAACCGTTTATCCTCCATTCTGTCCAGATGTTGCGACAGTTCCAGGCGATATTTTTGAATTGTATAGTTTATGAACAACGCATGCAGCTCATTCCTAATGTCCTCATTACGCAAACAATCTCGCCTTGTACTACCTTTTGTTCGTCTCAGAAAACTCATTTCTGAACTTTTATTTGGTTTAAAATCTTCCTTGTTGGCACCCACGATTTGCACCCGTACATTAACACAGTCACTGCCATTGGTTTCTAAAAGTTAATCCTTGTTTCTTTCCTTGTTTTATTCTTTAGCGTTCTATGTACGATGCCACACATCATCTTAATCTTCGATATTTTCATAGTAATATCTCATACTGTTTCATTCCCAATACTGATAATGCAATCTAGATAATCAAACTCAGAGGCTTGTCCCAAAACTGTTCCCTCAAGAGCAAGTTTTTATCTGACTATACGCTTTCCCCAGAAAGCCATTCTTTTTGTCTTCTCAGCTGATATTTTGAAAGCATACTGATTCCAAATATGCTTTAAACGACGTAAAGAATACTGCAGCTCATCCTTAGTTTGTTGTATTAAGACTACATCGTATAATAAAATATCCAAAATAGTGTTCTGATTAAGTTTAATTTCTGAGCTAATATCTCGTCTCTTTGCTTGGATGATGGTGTAAATATAAAAACCGCCAGCTAAATACTTCACCCCTGATTTACTCCTTTATTTACTAAAATTTCTTCAGTCTTTGACTTCTCTCTATGATTTTAAAGTTGCAATATAAATTTATGAGCATATTTATTAACTGCTTTGGGTAACCGCGGCACCATATGGGTAATCATAACAGACCTTTATTTATTCCTGTTCAATTTATCAAAAGGCTATTCTTGTGGTTTCTGTGTCTCGTCATGAAAAAATGAAGGAGGACTTTGACCATTACTCGTCAGGCTGATCAGACGAGTTGGCGAGTTTCATCTTGTGGTCCAGACAGGGGCTGCCTTGCTAATTTTGGTCCGCATCGGGTATTTCGTTTTCTCGGTGCCACCATATCTGGGATGCATTTCCCGATCCACCTCATAAAGAGTATAACGTGTCGGCTACGTTATAACCTAGGGAACCCGTGATAATTGACTCTGGCCAATTATACAGGCTGCCTTCGTTGTAACAAACTGAAAATTAATCAAATCACTAGCAAAATTATAAGTACTTAAATAAAAGGAAACTGGGGAGTGAAGTCTGCTGATTTATGCACTCAATTTAGTCTGTAACAAAGATGACATCTCTTTATTTACGTATGATTGATAATACATTACAAATAAAATTTTTTGCTTACACTGAAATCGTAAGGGGGTTTTCTATATTAAAAATGATAATACAGTTAGTGTATTCACCTCGGATCCGAGTCTCTTTAAACTAGTTAGGAATTTTCAAATTTACTCTACTTCTTTAGTCAATTACATTATTACTTAAAATACCATTTGAAGAATGGTTTCATTTTGTTGTGCGATGTTCCAAAGCTACATCACATGAGTTATGTTACAAACTATGATTTCTGAAATTTCTTGTTACAACATTGTTATTCTTAACGCTTAGAGATTGTCATTTAAAATCTTATTTATTTAAAATTACTTATATTTAAAAGATACATTATTCACGGAAGACGAGCTTCCGCGTCACCTCTAGTTAATCGTTTCAGTCCATGTCCTGCCGCGTGATTCTTCTGTACTCTTTTAGTAGTGGGTTGCCATCGTGGTAGTCTTTCCGGTGGAGGTCCTCGGAGTCAACTAATGATGAAGTGGATGTTACGGTGTCATCTAGAATGAAGTCGTCCTGTTTCTCAGTGGTAGTGTCAATGCAGTTGAGGTCTTAGTCTTCACATTTCACAGTTATTCACATCACACTTGTAATAGTACAGTAGTATTTGAGTTTACATATTCGTTACACATTATGACGGAACCCTAAAATAACTTGAACTATATTTTTAATAGGAGATGTCACCTTACACACTTATTGTATTCTTTCACATCTTTGTGTTAAAACACACTACATTTTAGTTACATAGATCTCCACACTGTTAGTTGAAGCTAATAACAAAAATAAAAAAAAAACATTTTGTGCAGCGCTCCGCTTGGAGCTGTTTACAGATTGAACGTCGCATCTCAAGTCCTACATTGTTACAACAGGAAAACTGTAACGACGCGGAGTGAATACTCCGCCATAACATAGTTCCAACTTTTAATTAGTAATACAGTCTTACAGTTCGACATAATAAACAATCAAGACTTTGCTTGTCTACAGAATTTATTACAACTACTACTAGTGACTTTGAATTATTTATTATTTACGTTATAGTTTACAGGTATTTTTTATTTAATGCCGGGTCGGTATGCAAGTTGGATCCGGTATACACAGGTCATAGCATGATAATTTAATAAAGGGTTAACAGTTTTTAAACTCTTGCTTTCTCAGTTTTAGTTAATTATTTTAGTTAAATTCCCTTTTTAATTCTCATTACTATTATGATTTAGTTCAGGGGTATTCTTCGGTTTAATAGTGCGATTTAATGGTTTTCACTAACTTCTCATTTTATATTTTTATTATTATTATTATTTTTTTATTTGTTTTAAATTTAAATCGTCACTGGAGGAGCCCGATGGGAGTTAGCCACCCCACACGGGTTATCGGATAGGAGAAGAAGTCAACGCCTACGAAATACAACAATAGTGAAAGACGATAAAAGTCAAGTAGCAGCACTAAAGCGGAAAATCACCAGACACAATAATACAATAAAAGCCTAGTCAGACTGGGAATACAAAAAGGAACGGAGGGAGACTATAGATGAGGCGGGTGGAGGACTTGAGATATGCCGGATCGAGGTTGACGCACGTGGAGTGAACTATATTCAGCATTGGGTGTTTGAAAGGTGGAACATGATACGTCGGACATTTCATACTGCTTGAAGATTTTATTAAGAATCGCTCGCGTTAATTGCGCAACCATGCAGTTTCAAAGACTACGGGTTAAGTATTATAGTGTAAACTCGTGGCATTTATAACACAGGCGGACGGAATAATGCGTTTTACACACAGACGAATCCGTATGTCTTGTTACCGGTTTTTACGCAGTCGCTATTCACGTTAAAATTCATCTAGCGTTATCATATGTTTCCAGTGCTTTCGAGAAATTCCTTACTGTAAAGCTCCTTAGCGTCATGAACAATGCGCACGGTCTTACGTTAAGAATCTACACATCGATTCATTCCACTTGAAAGCCACGCGCCAACCCTTGTAATTTATACAACATTGTGTAACTTGTTTGTAACATCAGTGCCTCTACAGTTAGTCCGTAAGCAGATGTATGTAATAACAAATAGGGTTGAAACGTGTACTGTTTAGTATGCTTCCCACATCCCAAGATATGTTAATTTAGTTAACATTTTATGATTTATTTGTTTGAAAGCAATAGATTAGAAGTAATATTTTAACTTGCCCTGTACAATTTTCTTGTGTTGTCAATAGGATTTGGCCACATTTATGAATCGTCTTATGTTTTTCTTATTTTACTGCCGTCTCCCGCCGTAGGTCGGCTATGATCATGGCTGTAGCGGAACAATTCTTATTCACGAAATTCTTCTTCTCTCTAACGGTCTTCTACTTTCGATTTTACTCTGAAGTATGAAGTGTAGAACTACATGTTTATGTCCACACAAACACGTCCTAAGTACTCAGGTCTCCTTTTCTAAGTACTAAAAGTAAATACAGAGGAACCTCACTAACTCGTCGCCTACTAATTCGTCTCCCTCTGTAATTCGACACCCACTCAAGCTTTCTTTTTTTTTTCTTTATTAACAAGCGAGTAAGATATACGCCATAATTATAACCGGGGTAAACCAGAAACGAGCTTTTTGTGCCCGGGGTACTAATAATAGCCAGGAGAACGGATCGCGGAAGGTATTAGTTCCTAGAATGGGTATTTCGTACTTGCGTACACGGCACAATAAGTGTTGTGTTGTGTTGTTACAGCGTAATACATTTCCAAAAATTCAGTCGGATTGCTGATGCCTAGCAAAGTATTACGAAAACACTCTAAAATCTGTCTGGAATAAGTTACGGCCATCTGAATTACAACCAGCGTCTACAGAACGAGAAGGTCTTAACCCCACATCGGAATTGTTAGATGTCTGCCAATCCCTACCAGACATCATTTAATTGGTGTGAGATAAACTTACCGGATGTAGGCTACGAAATGTTTAGTGACGATGAAACTGGTACACATGTATCCAAAGAACCTATAGATGCTAATTATGAAGAAGATGACCAGCCAAAAATGCCTGCAATCTCTCATAAGGAACCCATTCAATCACTAGCTACAGCTATCAAGTGGTACGAAGGCCAAGACGAAGCAGAACAGCTTAAAATAATTTCAATGCATACATAATTTTGCTCTTCAAGAGTACAGTCGACAGAAAAACAGAAGAAAATTGCAGAATTTTTTTTTACAATCATTAAACAGTTTTTTGCAATTGTTTGTATTTAATGGGTTTGTTTCTTACTCCCTCACTAATTCGTCTATTTCACTAATGCGTGAAATATGCGTGCGTGCAGGCAAAGATCTGGTTGGTCAACTTATCTGGGCTCATTCGTGTCACGTGTCCATAGAAGGTAACCCTTCTTTTCCGAATGTTGTGTCCGTTATAGGATGTAATGTCTGTGAAGTGTTTCAGTTTACCGATTTTCGGAGGAGAGTTCATATTGAAGAGGTTTCGACATTTGTGTCTGATCCTGTTTCTAGGAATCTCGAGTTACTTTTCTCGACTACTGCTGGAGATAGGCCTCCTCTAGAGCTTTCCAATTTTGTCGAAGGATTTATTTTTAAGAGTGTCGAGTTTCTGGATGCTTCACGTGTGATCCCCGATTCCTGCTGTGTATCTACCTTCCACCTCGATGACCAGGCCTCCCTGGTTTTCTTACGTAGAAAGCAGGCAAAGATCTGGTTGGTCAACTTATCTGGGCTCATTCGTGTCACGTGACCATAGAAGGTAACCCTCCTTTCCGAATGTTGTGTCCGTTATAGGATGTAATGTCTGTGAAGTGTTTCAGTTTACCGATTTTCGGAGGAGAGTTCATATTGAAGAGGTTTCGACATTTGTGTCTGATCCTGTTTCTAAGAATCTCGACTAACTTTTCTCGACTACTGCTGGAGATAGGCCTCCTCTAGAGCTTTCCAATTTTGTCGAAGCCATACCTCGGCTGTCCAGTTCTGTTCCTAGGGCCGTCGTTAGGGTACTTGATATTTAATACACGGTACTTTAGTAAGTGATTACCTGTATGCGGTCCGCCGTGTGACTTCTCAAACTTATTACGTTACGCGTTTCAAGGCGTATGCCTCATCATCAGAAATTAAAAACCAAAAACACACATATCACACAAAACTGCGTTTGTCAAAAAATAAAATTGCAGAAACAAGCATATTATGTGCACGTGATGTAGGGTGCGCACCCGTTCAAGTGTTGTCTGCTACTGATTGGAATTCGTTGAGCAGTCTCAAAGCAGTATCATACAGACGGTTAGATACAAAGTTCAATTGTTCATTCAGAACACAATCACGACTGCTATCATTATTATATGCATTATAAATTTCCAGCTCCTCCAAGGCATTCATAAAACGGCCCTTGTTGCATATCTGCAAAGGCATTAGATTGGACTTAAAATCTGTATAATTGTGATTGTGTTGGGTCAGATGACGAGTGTAATTAGGTTTTATATCATTATAATTATGTGTCTTTTTTGGTAAATGTTCACGGAAGCGTTTGTAAAAACTTCTTCCGGTCTGACCTATATAGAAGCTGTTACAATTATTGCAAACCAGTTTATAAATGCCTGTTTTTTCTTCAATAGGTAAGGGCAGTTTAGGTCTAAGTATATTAATTAGTTTATTATTGGTTCTAAAAGACATAGTATAACCAATATTGTTCATCACTGAGGATAAACTTTTTGGCATGATGTATGTGTATTTCGCAGATATAAATTTTTTCGGTGTTTTATTAAGTGGACGGGGCTTAAGTTGAATGTTATTATGCTTCTTTAGCAATTTGTCAATGATGTGACTACTGTAACCATTGGAAACTGCAATAAATCTTATTGTATTTAGCTCAGTCTGGAAATCATTATTGTCAAGGGGGACTGTCAACAATCTATGGATTAAACTATTATATGCTGCCATTTTTTGAGAGTATGGATGGTGGGAATCTGCATGTATTGTATGGTTAGTGGCAGTAGGCTTCCTATAAATATTGAATTTCAATGTGTCCATTCGTCTAGTGAGGGTCAGGTCTAGAAAGTTAATTGAGTTATTATGCAGACTGAGCTAAATACAATAAGATTTATTGCAGTTTCCAATGGTTACAGTAGTCACATCATTGACAAATTGCTAAAGAAGCATAATAACATTCAACTTAAGCCCCGTCCACTTAATAAAACACCGAAAAAATTTATATCTGCGAAATACACATACATCATGCCAAAAAGTTTATCCTCAGTGATGAACAATATTGGTTATACTATGTCTTTTAGAACCAATAATAAACTAATTAATATACTTAGACCTAAACTGCCCTTACCTATTGAAGAAAAAACAGGCATTTATAAACTGGTTTGCAATAATTGTAACAGCTTCTATATAGGTCAGACCGGAAGAAGTTTTTACAAACGCTTCCGTGAACATTTACCAAAAAAGACACATAATTATAATGATATAAAATCTAATTACACTCGTCATCTGACCCAACACAATCACAATTATACAGATTTTAAGTCCAATCTAATGCCTTTGCAGATATGCAACAAGGGCCGTTTTATGAATGCCTTGGAGGAGCTGGAAATTTATAATGCATATAATAATGATAGCAGTCGTGATTGTGTTCTGAATGAACAATTGAACTTTGTATCTAACCGTCTGTATGATACTGCTTTGAGACTGCTCAACGAATTCCAATCAGTAGCAGACAACACTTGAACGGGTGCGCACCCTACATCACGTGCACATAATATGCTTGTTTCTGCAATTTTATTTTTTGACAAACGCAGTTTTGTGTGATATGTGTGTTTTTGGTTTTTAACGTCTGATGATGAGGCATACGCCTTGAAACGCGTAACGTAATAAGTTTGAGAAGTCACACGGCGGACCGCATACAGGTAATCACTTATTATTACATAATGTGACTTGGATACCATAAGAAACATGAATGTTACACGGTACTTTAGCTTTCTCTGATTATACTTTTTATACCCCTACTTTGTCTCGCTATTTCTTTTTTCACGTTTCGGCCACTATGAACCACGTTTTCTTCCTTGGGCTTTACTCTCTTCCCGGTATTCCTGCATTCGTTTCCATGCGCTCTCATTGTTTCTTCAATCCGGGTCTTGCCTGTTCTCAGTCTGCACTTTTTCTGGAAACCCTGCTGTGATCCAGATTTATTTTTAAGAGTGTAGAGTTTCTGGATGCTTCACGTGTGATCCCCGATTCCTGCTGTGTATCTACCTTCCACCTCGATGACCAGGCCTCCCTGGTTTTCTTACGTAGAAAGCAGGCAAAGATCTGGTTGGTCAACTTATCTGGTCTCATTCGTGTCACGTGACGATAGAAGGTAACCCTCCTTTCCGAATGTTGTGTCCGTTTTATGATGTTATGTCTGTGAAGTGTTTCAGTTTACCGATTTTCGGAGGAGAGTTCATATTGAAGAGGTTTCGACATTTGTGTCTGATCCTGTTTCTAGGAATCTCGATACTTCCATGCATGTCAGTGTAGGCTCACTAGAATCTGATTGACTGCTCGAGTCGCTCAATCCCGTATGGCGTGGACTAGTCATCCCATTGCTCTATACTTTTGACAGTTGAACAACTGTAGATTGGTGCCGACGAAGTTCCGTGCCAATCAACTTATTACCAAGACTGGAAGCCTTGGAGAAAGCCTGATATTCGGCTTAGGCTGGCATTTCCTCAATGCCACATGTTTCGGTGTCCCACCCGTAATCGGTTGGCTGATTGCAGTGGTTTTCCACTGGGTAGTGGGTGCCCCACGTCCTTAAGTACTATTTAATATTATTAAAAGTAGGTACAAACGTAGATAATAAAATAGACAAAAAGTAAATACAATTTTTCCAAAAACTTATTTACTGAATACCAACATGGTACGATATATATGTGTAAGATATGCTCATAGAGTGAATACGTTTTCAAAAATATAATAGTATAATGAATTATAGTTTTCGTTATAGTAGTTTAATGAAACGGTCCTATTTTCGGATTAGTTTCGTAGTTTGTATAACACTGTAGATTATTAAAGAGCATTTTTGAGCTTTGATTTCAGAAATATTTTTAATAACATTGCTTTTTCCGTTTCGGGTTCAGCGGGTAGAGCATCTGGGGCTAATGGTCCTTCCTGACCCATGGAAGGACGTAATATTTTTTTTTTTATTTGTAGTTTTGAAGATTCGCCTATTGCTAGCCGGCGATGTGAGAAATACTCGAATAACAATTGTTATATCCACTGATATGAATTTGGTGTCGCTAAGCATGCGCAGTCTACTGCCACTCCTTTGATATTGGCGCCCGGGTTATACAAGTTGGGTCTGCATAAAATGGGGCCGGCGGATTTTTCACATTTCGGTTCAGTCGGAGGGGTGGATATCTGAATGTAATCACCTAGTTATTTAAAAATAATGTGGGAGCGACAAATGGGGTCGCCAGAAGAAGCCGTGAGAAAGTCTCGAGATGTGAATCATCCAGTCGATGACCTGTGACGAGTTACGAAGATAATGCGAACAACTCTTATAAACACAAATGTTTATATATGAAGACAGATTTATTATTCGTGGCGAAACAAAGGGCAAAATGAGGTTAAAATACTGTTTTAATTTCTTTATGAATGGAATTTTGTTAAAAGTCGCAGCAAACAATTTTCACACGATTCAAGCAGAATTCGGGAGCACGAATGAAGAGACAAATGTTTATCCAATCGTATTTGGACTGTTGCCGAAGAAGAACAAGGAAACATACGTTTGACTGTTTTGTCTCCTTCTTCAGGCTGTTCCAGAATGATTACAAAAAAAATCAACATATATTTCGGAGCAGCTGCAACATCTGCACTTCGCCACGTATTTCCTTCAGCGGAGATCATAGGTCTTTCTTCCGCATGGAGAAAAGTTTAGGAACTTTGATTTTTAACAGAATATCCGGAGAAAACGCGTGTACATATTTGTGTGTTTGTGTGTGTGTGTGCGCGCGCGCGCAGCTCTGATCTTATTAAAACCAAAAGATCGTATGAGGGATGGCTTTAAATCCATAGTCAAGCTTCAAACTCTACGAATCTAACACTGTTCTTCGACTACATTGTTAAAAAATGATTGGTAAATGAGGAGATCCCAATTAGAATATGGAGCTGCTACCAGAGGCGACGTCACACAACAAATTCTATTGAAGGCTGGAATCATCATCGTATGAACATCCTGCTTGTCAGACGAAATCTTAGAGTAAAGCCGTGTGTTTGAAATGAGTAGCTGAAAACACAAACTGTGCATGCTTTAGAATGGAGATGAATACCAAGTGGGAAAATAAGAAAAGAAATCAACATCGAACTAGACGGACGTCTCAAGACAACTTGAAAAAGTGTGAGGAAATGTAAACATCAAAGCTTGTTCAAAAGCAATTCTTATACTCAGAAATTGTGGCCAAGACATCCTTAATTATATTATTTTATCTTCTATTATTAAACACTAACTAAAAGAAAAAAGTGGTGAAAGCTTACACACAGCTGACTATGCCAAAATTATACGTCAAGACTATATGTCAAGATTATGCGTTAAAATTATTATGTTCTGTTCCTAAATCAGTTTGCCAGACCACAGGCTGCAAAAATGTGGTGAGAATCAGAATATTCTAGTTTAAAACTAAAATACAGTCGACTAGAAACCTTGCTTAAACTGAACGTATATTTAAATTGTTAGGAATGTTCTTACTACTTTTGCAGTCGGCCCAATTTGTCGCTCCCCAAATATTTTTGATTTATTATTAAACCCATTCGGTTATCAATCCCACTGACTGACCCGAAATGTCACGAAAAATCCGCTGACCCCATTTGATGTGATATCTGGCGGAGGCTTGTCTCAGGTTCTTCTCTCCAACCTACTTCTGCTCTGCAGTTTATCTTCCCTTCTTTGGCAAACGCATTATTTGCAATAAACATGTCGTCTAGCAATGCAAAACACGGCTCTCTCTATTTTAGTCTGCCAGAATTTCAGTAACACACGTTATAACCGTCATTACGTTCTCTTCAAATGTTTTTCATTCAAACATAGGGACATTTACTACTTCAGAGTTTTCCGAAAGCAACCAGTCCCAGACCGATTTGTCGCTTGGGTCTCATACATTTCATTGTCTCTGTGTTATTTCGTGGTGATCTTACTTATAATTCATTGTTACCAACGTCAGTCGTTTTTAAATAATGGAGAGCGCAGTAATTAATTTGTATCTTATGATAAACTCTTATGCAGGCTGCTGTTGTTGTTGTTTCGCAGTTTTGCTTTCCTTTACATGATTGGGGTATTTGTGAATAGCGGAAAAATCTAATGGCTTTATGCTTATGTTTTAATTCCGCAGTGTCACGTATAGAACTCTGAAGTTATCAAACGGTGATGCCGTTTTCAAGAGTGGCGCATCCGTATTTGGGTTCAAGTCACGGTATTAAGTAATTACTTGTAGTATGCCTACTGCGACTTAGTGAAATTACCACCAGTGTGAATCCTTAAGAGAACCACGGAGCCGTACGTCAGACGTGAGGCCAGGCCGGTACCCCAAAACAAATTCAATATTTTCAAAAGCACCTGCTCGACCCGCTTCAGTTGCGCTGACGTCTTAGGCACGCGCAAGTGCTTAACTGTGGCAGCCATCCGCCTAGACTCATCGAATCCGGCCAGCGTCTTTATAAAATCCTGCGGATGAATCCTCATTGTGTGCTGTGCTTCAGATCTTGAGTCAGACCGGAGCAGTCAACGAAATCCTCACTTGCAGGCCATATTGTGCAAAAGGGAGTCACATCGTAATCGCTTGTGCTAAGAAAAAATGTCAGCGCTGACATTGATCAGACTACAACCCGGACGAAGCACACACACAGGGCCAAGATATCCGCGCATCGTCCGTCTGAAGTTACCACGACTTGTACCTGTCAATTTGAAGTTAAAGTTTAATTAATTACTTACCTTGTTACTTTGACGGTTTATAAAGTTAAGCTGTTTATAGAGTTTCTGTCCTAATTTCCTTCTGTTCTTTGCTGCTTTGACTGTTAATAACAATTCGTGTTTTTGATTAAAGGCGTGGCAAATTATTTTCCTGAATACCAAACTCTTCGCCTATATTATGATGAGGCATTCTCAGTGTTTGGTATTAAGAGTCGATTGAGATGTTTGGTATTATGAAAAAATAACGTACATTAAACCGACAGAAGACCTGCAATTAACAATGAAAACGTGAAAGCTTACAATCAAACCTGTCTACCAGATTTAATCCTCTCTTTTTTCAAGTTATTTTCTTATGTTTACTTTCTTATGTTTTCTAGGTCTTCCTCTGTTTCTCTTCTTTATTGGTCTTGCTTCACACACACGCTTTGAGTTATCCTTTCCGTACTCGTTTTCTTGATATGGCCGAAACTTCTAATTTCGTTTTCTTTCTGATAGTCTACGGAGTTTGTTTTAAACTCCGTCTAAAAAGTGTCATTTATTATTTTCACCATTATTGTTTTGTTATCTACTTTTCTTAAGAGTCTCATTTCATTTTTTATGTTTTTCTTCGTCGTCTTTATAGGATGCCCATGGCTATGGCTCGTAGGTCAATGTGTTTATGGGTACAACTACTTTTCTGAATATTTCAGCTCCTATTTTTTCCTGATGTCGCTGTTAACTAGGGACGTTAATACTGCTAAATTTAATAGGCCTACTAGGAAACTTATATTGCTGAAAGTAGAGTTTGTATCAGAATTATTGCGAATAATGAAATAACGTGTATTTGATTACTATGTAAAAAAGAATTAATTATTATATTAGTTAACATTAGTACTATTATATTAGTTAACATCACCTAATTTACTTTTCCGTTTTGTGTCTTTGCGTGTGTGTACCTAAAACAAAGCGTTTACAAGACAAATTTTTACCGTCCAGTGTTAGAAAACATCAATTGTCGCTTAAGAAAGATCGTCGAATATGTTGTTACACATCGCAACTTAAAACCAAAACTATGGTCGCAGCACTCCACCTTCACAATAGAGTCTGGTGCACGCCATTCGTGAAAGTGTCCCGCCGGACAAACTGAGGAGGGGATCGGAGAAGAGCGTCGAAACATCGCGAGGATGACAACAACCTACGCAGGAAACACAAGAACTCTTGGGGTTGCAGAAACTCCCCCCCCCCCCACATACACACAACTCTCTAAAGGCCGAGTACGTTATTTCATGTCTGTACCTACTATGTTGTGTTCTATTTCATCACTGATAATACATATAAGCAAACGTTTGTGTATGCACGTGTACATACACAACATTTTCCGTTTCCGTAAATTTAAAAAAAATTATAATTACTGTTACGTTAACAATAACGTTGATGGAATGTTTGTGTTTAAATGTGAAAAACGGACGTTTGCCAACGCTGACCTGACATTTGAAGAAGCAACTTTTCGGCTGACTAAGACTCGGTGGCCATCTTCAGGCCGATAGTTCTAACACACACACACACACACACACACACACACACACACACACACACACACACACACACACACACACACACACACACACACACACACACACACACACACACACACACACACACACACACACACACACACACACACACACACACACACACACACACACACACACACACACACACACACACACACACACACACACACACACACACACACACACACACACACACACACACACACACACACACACGGAGAGAACAAAAAACATAAATACTAATCTATGATCCCAGACATAGAGAGTAATATGGCTCATAGTCACAGTCATACTAACGCTACATATAAATAAGCGAATTAGCTTGCCTTGCAGATTTACTTCACGAGCGGTTTAAATATAACTCAATAAATTAGGCCAAACAATGGGCGGAAATGTTTCGAGCCGCGTAAAGGTCAAACTGTTTCCCGATTTTTAAAAACTATTAGCGTACTGTTTGTACTGCGTGCATCAGATTAGAACGAATACGTTAAATGGTATTTACTGATGCTGAGGTTATAATGTTTGCTTTTGCGTGAATTATTAGGCGACAATCAGAATCCCTGGAAAATCGTAACGACTCTACGTAATTATTTAACGTACAACAATTATAAGTAACAAAATATCGAAATATGGAAACGAAATGTATTGAAAAACAAAGTATTATAACTAAAGATAGCAGAACTGACGATCGTATAAACGATGTAAAATCAAGGAAAAAAATGAAGAACAACAAATTATATCGCACGCATCGATTCTAATGAATTACAATATTATCATTTAACCTTCGACCATTCTACAATAATAATTTATCGAATAAACTTGTTACAGCTTTAATGGCCGGAACTCGGCGTTGTCGTACAAACTTGTTAAGACATGGTGGTTTGTGCGTATGGCTTCAAGTAAACGCACGCACTAATTTGACAAAATATTACCATTTCAATTTGGCAGAGACAATTCGCGGGAAGATAAACCAAATGCAACTACACTTTCTCAAACTACCGTCCATGCTATTTGTTTTTAATAAAAATGCACATCGCGGCAGACAGTTTTTAATATAACGTATTAGCTAGTTTAATGTAGTTTGTCGTATTTATACAAAATTTTTAAAATATAGCTTTGTTTTGACGTACCCATAGTTTTGACAGTTTTCAGCGTATGCTTACAGCAAACAAAGGTAATGATTTTAGAAGCTAGTTTGTTTCTTCATGAGAATGCAGCGAGTGAACATTTTGATAAATCGTGTATCAAACGATTCCTTTTGTCTCCCGAGTATCACTTGTACATATTCCTTAATGAACTGGGCACAAGCAAGCAAGGAGGGTGATATTTTTGGTTCGAGGTTGCTGGTTTCAATCTCTATATTTTTGGAACTACTTGAGCGATTTTAATGCAAGAAACGTCACAATGTTTGAGTTTACTTACAAAATGGCGTTGTTTAGAAAGATAACGAAACAGCGAACACAGAAACTATTTTTGTAGTTCGGAGCCTAACCAAAAAGGGTTGATTCTTTCTTTTCCATTTTCAATTTTCTTGATTTTATTTGTTTTAGGACGCTCTTAAAAAAATAATAATAAGTCGTGTAAGGTTGGCTTGATCCAAATCGATTCAGCCATTTTGATTCTGAAGGAACACGACCATGTAGAATCTTTAATGAACATGTGTTTTAAGTCATTGCACCTTCGGAACGCTTAATCAACTTTAATGAAAGGTACATTAAATGAACTTCACAGACTAGCATTTGCTATGTTTTTTTTGTCAGTTTAGCAACAATTTACAATCTCCTCACAGAGCAATAAGTAAACCACGTATCCTTTAATAATTAACGTAATGAATTACATTATTGTTTAACATGATGTGAAATATTTAATCTATTGTTGTTATTGATGAATTCTATTCCTCCTGCAACAATGTATCATGTCAGGGGGAAAACCTCATGCATTTCTGCTGCTGCTTTTGTTTTAATAATTATGACTTGTGATGAAAGAAATTGTAAGGGCCGGTCTCTACAAATCGTGAAAGAGAGAACGTTTTGTTCGTGAGTTTGATTATTTGTGCCCTGAGGTAATTTTTTATTTTTATATTATTCGTTTCGTTTTTCTTACATTTTCTACGCAACTTAACTGATATACCAGAATGAATATGACGTGATTGTTATCACCATGTGTGGTGAGAAGTGTAAATGTAAATGTCCGTGTAAGATAGTGTGCGATTCGTTGTCCTCTTCCCTGCAGCGTGACCGCAGTTTACAACACATCTTCAATGACTTTCCCTATAGTTAAACAAATTTTGCAATTCACCGCCGCCGTTTGTATCCAAGAGTACGGATGGATGACACGCTTTCCGATGGTGCGCCGCCGTTCGTATATAAGTGTAATGGTGGATGTCACGTTTTACGATTTGCCGCCGCGGTTCATATCCAAGAGTACGGCTGGATGTCACGTTTTACGATTTTCCGCCGTCGTTTGTATCCAATAGTACGGTTGGATGCCATGTTTTACGATGTAGCGCCGCCGTTTGTATCCAAGAGTACGGATGGATGTCACTTTTTACGATTTGCCGCCGCGGTTCATATCCAAGAGTACGGCTGGATGTCACGTTTTACGATTTTCTGCCGTCGTTTGTATCCAAGAGTACGGTTGGATGCCACGTTTTACGATGTAGCGCCGCCGTTTGTATCCAAGAGTACGGATGGATGTCACTTTTTACGATTTGCCGCCGCGGTTCATATCCAAGAGTACGGATGGATGTCACTTTTTACGATTTTCCGCCGTCGTTTGTATCCAAGAGTACGGATGGATGCCACGTTTTACGGTGTAGCGCCGCCGTTTGTATCCAAGAGTACGGATGGATGTCATTTTTTACGATTTGCCGCCGCGGTTCATATACAAGAGTACGGCTGGATGTCACGTTTTACGATTTTCCGCCGTCGTTTGTATCCAATAGTACGGTTGGATGCCATGTTTTACGATGTAGCGCCGCCGTATGTATTCAAGAGTACGGCTGGATGTCACTTTTTACGATTTGCCGCCGCGGTTCATATCCAAGAGTACGGCTGGATGTCACGTTTTACGATTTTCCGCCGTCGTTTGTATCCAAGAGTACGGCTGGATGTCACGTTTTACGATTTTCCGCCGTCGTTTGTATCCAATAGTACGGTTGGATGCCATGTTTTACGATGTAGCGCCGCCGTTTGTATTCAAGAGTACGGATGGATGTCACTTTTTACGATTTGCCGCCGCGGTTCATATCCAAGAGTACGGATGGATGTCACTTTTTACGATTTTCCGCCGTCGTTTGTATCCAAGAGTACGGATGGATGCCACGTTTTACGATGTAGCGCCGCCGTTTGTATCCAAGAGTACGGATGGATGTCACTTTTTACGATTTGCCGCCGCGGTTCATATCGAAGAGTACGGCTGGATGTCACGTTTTACGATTTTCCGCCGTCGTTTGTATCCAATAGTACGGTTGGATGCCATGTTTTACGATGTAGCGCCGCCGTTTGTATTCAAGAGTACGGCTGGATGTCACTTTTTACGATTTGCCGCCGCGGTTCATATCCAAGAGTACGGCTGGATGTCACGTTTTACGATTTTCCGCCGTCGTTTGTATCCAAGAGTACGGCTGGATGTCACGTTTTACGATTTCCCGCCGTCGTTTGTATCCAAGAGTACGGTTGGATGCCACGTTTTACGATGTAGCGCCGCCGTTTGTATCCAAGAGTACGGCTGGATGTCACGTTTTACGATTTTCCGCCGTCGTTTGTATCCAAGAGTACGGTTGGATGCCACGTTTTACGATGTAGCGCCGCCGTTTGTATCCAAGAGTATACGGCTGGATGTCACGTATTACGATTTTCCGCCGTCGTTTGTATTCAAGAGTACGGATGGATGTCACTTTTTATGCAGAAAACGGTCGCAACATTGAAATCGAGGACCGCGTCCATAATGGCTCCTGCACAAATGTTGTACGCAAATAAGCGTTTTACTGATATTGGTACAGATCCTAAGATGTTTGATTTTGTGAGAGTACCTAATATATATATATATATATATATATATATATATATATATATATATATATGATGTACATGCACACTTATCAGAAGGGGCATATTTAAAAATTTTATTTTTTGTCTTTTTAAATAAAAGAGAATTTTAAGCTTTTTTTCCAAATTTATAGTACAGCATTACTTCATTTCACTGTACTCTCTATGCTGTGCAATTTTTCCTATATGTGACATAGTTGTGGGATGTAACTCAAATAAACTCATATCCCACGACCTGTTTGGGCACGTAAATGTATTAGAGATTCACTCGAAACATAGATATAAGTGCTCTAGGATATATACGCACAAGAACGTAATTAATAAAATTTATTCTAAGAAAAAGAAGTGTATTGAAGAACAGAGGAATAAAAATTAAGGCTTATAAAGAATGAAAAAGAAGAAATGGAATTCTATGAAATGGTGGTTACTACGTATGACCCAAGATAAACTCTCACAGACACAGAATTTTACAGTTTCACGGAGACACTTCATTGTTAAAACCAAACGAGTACCTAAATCAAACCTTACTAAGGATTCGTGGAGACAGAATATTGGTCTATTTGTTGTGTAGGTTTGTGTTTATGTATGACTTGAGATATTTTATGTACATATTTTAAAACAGAAGAGGTATCAATAGGATTAAGATTAAAAATAATAAAAATTACATATATGGTAACAAACAGGCAATGGAGTACGATTTAGTGAATGCACCGACTTTAAGAGAGAGCATTGATGTAAATCAGGTCTACTGGCTAATTTCCTTTCAATATTGTGGTACGGCGCTTTTCCATAAGTAGTTTACTCAGGGGTTTAATGTGGGTTTCTAACCTTGCACGATGTTTCCTGGTTTGTTCGTGGACAACATCTTCAACGGTCGATATACGGAGATCTAGATTTGTGATATCTAGATCAAGTTTGTGATATACCATTACAAACCATTAGTTATTTCAAGAAGGATTTTCGATTGCGTGCGTGAATTATGGCAATGCTGTCACAACACCATAATTTTATACCATGTACATTGTAGATTGGAATAAAATATGTGTACGAGAACAGTCATCGTAGTATTTGAAGAGGAAACATGTATAGATCAATGCTGTCCAAAAATAGGCCTCTGGGGTGAATAATGATAAATCAAATTAAGCTTACTTAGCAGGACAAGCATAACAAAAGAAGTTAGAAGTAAAAGGCGCAGTGGACTGGGGTATGTTTAGCGAATGGGTGAACGTAGAGCTGCCAAAGAAATTATAACATGGAAATCAGAGGGAGAAAAATGTTGGTGGACAATGTGAGCAACGTGTAGCGAAGAATTGAAGGGAAATGCAAAAAACAGGAAAGAATACTCAACAGTGGCGTAACATCAATGAAACCGGTGTAAGCGTGGTTTTACTGTTTAAAATCCTCTAACATAAAAAATGAAAATAAATGATGGTTTATCAGTGTACTCAATGAGAAGACAAATCAAAACGTAAAGTTATGTAAAAGTTTGGTTGACTCGGTAGAAAGTTGCAGCCGTATTTTGTCGTAAGGAAGCGATTGTTGTCCGCGCTCGTATACTGTTTATGCGTCCACGAATGCTGTTACAATTTACTCTTGTTTGCGCTTTTGAATATTTGAATGCTTCTTATTTAATTTGTAAATTGCAGTTTGTGAGTATTTGCAGTTTTAGTGTTGGAAATTAAATAGTGTGATAAGAAATATTTAATGTACTTAATAATAAGTTTATAATTGAAACACCATATAGCGTTGTTTCATTTGGGCACTCTGGGATCTTCACTGGTAAGACTACACTAGTCCATTTACCATCATTGAAACTGAAGTTGTATTTAGCTGTTTGCATGTGTTTTAAAAACGATGTACATAACCGACATCTTTGCAAGCAAAATTCAAAGGACTGCAACTAACGACTATCAGCTAACTACAAATAATAAGCCAAAGGCCTTAGCATATATGAGGTCTTCGCATCTATTTAACTTTAAATATATAATGAATAAACTTGAAGTTATTTTTTCTATAATTAAATCTTGTTGGTTACAAACGCCAACGTTTATCTTGTTGGTAAAAACTTAGACGACACATGAATAAAAGAGGTTATGTAGCGCTTTGCCTAGTTTCAGTAGAGACTATGTAGCGCCTCGCCACTGATATAGGCCCGACATTGGTTCCTGAACAGTAAGCTGCGCCGACCCAACGTATGAATTACCTCCCACTTACAAGTATAGCTAAGTTATATAGAGAGAAGAGAGGGGAGAAGACGCTATAACACTTCACTGTCTCACTTACATATTATCTCCCTCTCTGTCACACACATGCATCCATTGTTCTTGCCAGTCTTGTTGCAGCCGATGTTCACACTATGAAACACTGTACAAGACTGTTGTGCGCACGCGCGAAACAAATGAAAATTTTGTTAGTCTCGCGAAGTGTTTGTACACTGCACAAAAACCACTGTTCAATTTCTGTCGTCAGGTTTCTAGTAATGGTGAAAGAATCAAAGAGCGAGTAACCGCAAGATCAGTCGTTTACACTGGGTACTTATAGCCATTTGAAGGGTCGATACGGGCTATTAAAGCCACAGAATAGGTTAATATTTGACTCCAAGGAAACGTTTACAATGACACGGTTTATTGCAGCTTTGGAGCAGTGCGTGTTTCACCGAAACAGACCCCCATTTCTTATCGTGTTTCAGATCTTACGTTAATAAGTGATATTTAAACAGTATAAATCAACCCTAAACTAACGGCATCCGGAAGTTGAAATGGAGAAAAATGGATTTTTTTTTAAATAAATAAATTACAAAAATAAATATAATTGGAACGAAACGAGGCAAGAATCAGGAAGGGAGCAAGGTAAGGATTAGTACTGTGTTTACATTTAAACACTTGGCTTAGTTCTACAAATCTGTTACTAATCCTGACAATTGTTTCACCAGTTACAGCTGGTTCACAGGCTACATTAGTATTGAGACAATAGCAGGTATGGTACAACAATATGTTGAAAGGGGTGATACAGTACAGTACTTGACTAAAAGGACGATTGGAAAAATTCGAGTAAACGGTTGGTTAACAAAAGTCCTGTGTCCTCTCACAATTTGCAACTAAACAAAATCAGCAAATAATTTACATTAATCTGTTATGTCTAGCAATATACAACTAAAACTGTGTATGTACAACACAGTGTAATAGTTTAATGCCGTATTGTGTTTTAGTATTTTGACACATGTCATCATTGATGACATACATTAGTTTTTATAAAGTTCTGATGATGAGGCAAGTGCCTCGAAACATGTAAACAACGAAATAACATCACAGAAAGGACATAGACGGTGAGTAACAGTATATTTGGTTAACAAACACGTGGCTTGGGACTACAATGAGTTATTCCATTTAAAGCAAAATATAAATATAAGTATAAATACGATTAATTTTGTATGTATACTTATATACAATATGTTTACAAAACATATACTCCTGATGCAGAATAATGTGCAAAGAACGAAAGAGTATTTAAATTACGGATTGTATATTGGAATATTTAGATGTTAATTAGTAATTTTTCATTTGTTTCCCTGCTTTATTAATAGCTTTTCTGCTGAGAAACATTTCTTGTTTTGTGTATTATAGTTTTATATTACTACTATATTCTTCCTCCGTGTTTGTTTACTATGTGCACTGAGGCTACTGAAGTCATGAGAAAAAACTAAAATGTCATCGAGCAAAATGGGCTGTACAGTAGGCTCGCGTGTGCCTGATTAGGAAAAATTCCTGATTGCTTGATATAGATATTATTAAGAACGCTGTTTAGTAAGTCAAGATCAAAAGCTGATTGTTACCCGCAAAACGTTAGTTTATTGAATTAAAATATAAAATTTATATATAGAATACATTTTAACTGTTTAAAATGCGCAATACTCAAATAATACGTATACGCCAAAAGTCCTTTAGCTACTTATGAATTATGGACAGATTATCACGAAATTTTACAAAAATAATATCAACTTTTCAAACATGTTTTCAATTTTTCTTAAAAAGTATAATTTTATGATAAAGAAAATGTGTAATTATTATGGCCTATCATTAAAAGTTTGACTGACATAAATTTTAAAACTATTTTAAATAGTTTGACATAAACCTGCAAGCTATTTTTTTTCCAAATCTTTTAAAACCCGATAAAATGTTTTTATGGTAATACACACTTTTAGTTGCAAACTGTTTATGGTATTGTGTTACGATATGTGAAAAATATTATTTATATTTATTAGGCTAGTAAATTGGAATATTTTTAAAAAGCAACAAAAATTCGCTCTAACGATAAAATTAATAGTAGGCGTAACTAAATTTTTATGTTCTTACATTTTTTCAGACAAGCTGTTTTGTGAATAAAGGCACATTTCAGAAACTATTTTGGTTTTATCCTTATATATGACTTGTGTACATAATTCATTCTAGAAATACTAAAATGTAGAAATAAATTAAAATATTATTAATATTTAAAACCTAATGTTACAACGAAAATACGAAATCTGAATTAACAACAAATTAGTTATATTATAAAAGACAATGTAGCTGTCAAAAATTAATAATTCTAGCTCAGTATCTGTAGCATCATATTAGAAACGTGATGGAAACATGTTAATACAAAGGAACACCATCTGAAAAGCCGTGCGTAAAACGAACTTGTATGGACAAATTCTTTATTTGAGTCTGTCCCTAAAATCTTTCGTAAGTGTTTCTTAACACCTCGAAAAAATCCTCAAAATCTGAACCTGTTTTCTCAGCCCATCGCAGTAACATGTTCAGAACTGTCACGAATTCATAACAAGGAACGCTGAATTTAGTAACCGCCTCTGCCTCTTAAATTGAACTGTTTTTCTGGTTCATTCATCCCGCTCACTGCCAACATTTCACAAAGATTCAGATTAGCATCTTTTGTTCCTCAAGAGTTCAACTCTTTAAATATGGTAATGAAATGTTCTCAAATTCAAGTCGTCAGTCAGATTATCTCGCCGTCACTATGAGCAGATGAGTGGGATTAAACGCAGGGTCGGATCAAACCAAACCTAATGTATTAGGTTTGTGTACGATATGAAATTGGAATAACATCAGATTCTAGAGAAATATGAAGACGGTGCTGTTGAGTTACCTGGAACTCTTCTTAAGTGACGCAAATTGAATGCGAGCTCAAAGGAAAGTGAGATGTGCAGTTCATATACGAGGTAATCCATACTTTGTCTCACGAAGTCTTCTGCGACTCCTCCCTTCCGTTTTTTCTTCAGTTATTCTCTTCAGTAACCTACTGTGTCGGAGTATGTACCATATTAACTTATCTCTTCTACATTTTATGTTTTCTATGAAGCTTCTGTCCTCCTGAGCTCTTCGAAGGACATCCTAATTAGTCCTCTTCTCTCTCCAGCTTATCTTGAGCATTCGTCTGAACACCACGTCTTAAATGCTTGGAATCTTTTCTCCTCTCCTTCTCATATTGTCCATGATTCTCTCCCGTACAAAGCAACACTCCTATAGTGGTCAAAAATTTTAAAAATTTATAATTTTGTGATCAAGAGGTACGCTCACACACTAGAGTTAACAACCCAGGCCAGTGTCGTAAATAAGGACAGTTAGGCACACGTCAGACCCGACGCCAGTGAAGAAACAATGAAGAAACGTTCGACTACACGTAACAATAGAAATTGGGAACATCGTTGACAGGACGAACTCAGCTCCGATTTACAACACCAAAACAAACCAGACAAAAGGACGGAGCCCGGTAGCCCGCCTAAGCAGAAGTTAGACGGAACACATGCTGTGGGGTTAAGTTGTAACGCGCGTACGTATGAATGAGATACTCAATAACAAAGGGTGCAGAGAGGTTTTGACGAATATGTCGACAATGGGACGGGTATTCAATGAATACGACATACGTACTCGGCCCAGCGTGAAAACAAACCAGGATGACAAGTCAGATTTACAACTAGAAATCGTGGGACCAGTCCAGGGATGACGTCCAGCGAAGAGTTGGTAATTGACGGAAAAAACGAAGGGTGACCGAACAATGGACCAAACACTGCAGATTGTTAACAAAGGCAATAACAGAAAGCCTCGACAACAAAGAAACAAAGGATTGATGGACAGGCAGGCAATTGCTCCACTTTCCGAGAAACAACGCAACATTCGTCGCTGGGGTACTCCGGGGATGACCAACGACCAACCAGAATTTGGCACCTTCCAAAGGAACTGGTGGAGAGAGTAGTGACGACATGGGCGACGAATCAGGACACCGATGACTGTAGATCTGCAAGGTGGAAGGAAATCCTGAACCTATCAACAACAGCCATAGGCGTGGACGTGAGAAAATTGCATTCTGGTAGAGAGTGCTTGACAAAAACTGTTTACGAGGACGCGGAGCTCAGTAGTAATAGTAAGAGTAACAGTTGTAATAGTTTACTCGGTAGTTTTACTCAGTTCTTACTCCGACTTACTCAAATTTTAAATCAGTTAGTCAGTCAGTGATGCAGTTATAACCAAGTCTCGGTCTTAGTCGAACTTAGACATTTTCAATTCAATCTCAGTTTTACAAAACGTTGTGTTCGATAGATCATCCAAGTTACCGAACTTACCGCAGTAACACGCAGTGCGAATGTACATAAGCATCGTTAAAATGTCAAGTGTATACGAGAAACTTTAGAATACGTTCGGCTACGAGTGAATTAACATTTCGACAGTAGAACATCGTACGACAATTTCAGACGTTATGAAACATTATCCAATCATGATCATTCTAATTTTGAGCACATGAACTAAGTGGATTAACACTCATGAACACTAATGCATACATAGCGTGCATCACGTCCAAGGTAGAAGAAAGTATCTGGCTACCTGAATCACGCTTACAGTAAACACTTAAGCAAAGTACACCAATAATAATGATTGCATTTTACTACATAAAACTGTAAAGACACTTATTCCAAGCGAATAACTCCGACATCACACTACACAGAACGCGAGTGGGGATTATCGCGAGTTAAAGTGTCAGTGTGCATCCATCAATAGCAACAGCCACGTACATGGAACCATCAATGGATAGGATACCATACCGATGGAATTGTGGATATGCTTTTCCGAGTTAAGTCCTTGTGTTCTTAATACTAGTTAATACTTACTACTGCACTGTCTCTTTTCAAAGAGCTACACCCGAGAAAATCTATATAAATCGTAAAATAATAATAATGTTAAATAGTAAAGTCACTCATCTGAGGGCATTAATGAACGCATTTAGCTTAGAATGAAGTATATTTGATTGTTTATTGTTTGTGCATATTTATATCATTGTGTGTTATATTTTATAGCATTGTATGTCTTGTTTTTCAGGGAACAACGAAATGAATATTATTATGATTTATGTTATTACGCGTTTTGTTTGAATGTATTTACAGGACATAATTTCATTTGTATATCAAGAATTTATTTAATTTATAATGTGTAATAAATAAGTATTTATTGCGTTATGTATATCTTGCGTTCATTATTGCAATCAACCTCAGATAATTAATTTGCCATGTTTCAATAAATTCTGTCTTATTGCTTATAATGATAATTAAGAGTCTCATTAATTATGCTAATTAACAGTGAATATACTCAATCACCCAGTAAATTGTCAGAATAATATATTTGCATAATTATATTGATTTGATAAATATTCAACATAATTGAATAATTTAATAATTTACATAAATTAGCATAATTGTACTAAACTCCAGACATATGGCTTTACAAAATTTATTTTACCTTTAAGCTGGCGTTGTTTGAAGTAAAGAGGTTTTTACTTTTATTAAATAACATTAGGCCTGATTAATTCTACTTTCAATTTCCTTACAGCTTCGGCAATCACTTGCTATTTTTCTTCCCATATTTTTGCACTTTCTGGAGGAGATTAATTCCAAGAATTATTTTGACTTGATTCTCTACGTTTCGACTGTACACTAAAACCTTGGTCTTTTGTGCATTAATCTTCATGTTATATTCGCTCTTCATTACTGCATCCATTGCATGCGTTAATAATGCTTTGCAGACCTTCTGTACTCTGCGCAATTACTGCTATGTCATCCACGAATCTAAGTATATCAAGATTCCCCATGTTATTTTTACACCAAGTGGGTTTCTTTCTTTCGATCGCGTACTGGACATACAAATTAAACAAGCATGGAGATAAAGAGCATACCTGCCTTACTCCTTTCTTAATATTTACTTCTTCTTAATAATTTCCATGTCAAAATATGCCTGGTTTATGCATGTCAAATGTTGAATCGATCTTCTTTCTTTATATGGCACTCCTGCTTTATCTAAAGTACTGAAAAACTTGTTTCAATTAACGTTTGAGAAGTCCACAACAAAATTAAAGTTGCCTTGTGTTTCTCATTTGTTTTACTATTGTCTGTCTTAACGATAAAAATACCTTACCTGTTTTATAACTTTTCTAAAACCGAAGTGATCATCAATCAAATGGCTCTATATTACCTTCTATTCTGCCAAGGACGATTCGAGTAACTGTTTTTGATGGATGTGACCTCAAGCTCGACTTTTTTTAGTCATTGCATGATCGTCCATCTGATTTTTGGGTATTGGTACTATGATCCTCAAAAACCATTTAGAAATTCTCTTGTCTCGTAGATTTTGCAGACAAGTTCGTACAGTGCCATTTTCAGCAACTCTGGTCGAATACCGTCAGTACCGGGTGCTTTAAGCTCACCTCTTCTCTTGCTTTCTCAGTCTCTTACATTTTGATAGATTCACATCTGTCTTCTACTATGAATCATTATCTTTCTCAATTTCGTATTCCTGATTTCCATCTTCTGCATACAGGCATTCTTTCCATCATCCGGCTACATTGCCCTAATTATAAATCATCTCCTTGTTTCTATCTGCAGTACTCATAGCCTTGGATTCTTTTACTCAAACAATGTTTTTATTATCTTGCATGGTTTGTTTGTTTGTCCAATTTTCATGTGATTCTCTATGTCTACACGTCTTTCTTCCTATAGTTTTCTTTATCCTCTTTCGCTTTTTTTAAATTTGTTTTTCCTCAGGCTCCTGTACTTAGCTTTACCTTCCTCGGCTGTCGAGTTCTTATACTTCCGCCTCTCTTCAGTCATTTTAACTACGTTTTTACTTATCCGTTCTTTTCTGCTGTCTACCCTTGGATTTTCCATTCCGCTCCATTACATTTACACGTTCATGTTCTCTTCAGTTCTGAAATTCTCTGCGGCCTTAAGGTTAAGACAGGTAACAAAAATTGACCTGAAAGTCAGTTCTTTTTCTGAGGAATTATAATTAGTGATGACAAAATGCCCAATCGAAGTGAGAAGAAAATATTTATATACCAAAAAATGTGTTGTCAAATAAGTTTTTCAACATAGATGGAAGGAAAGCTGTATCAAAATCATTGTTATGGGAAACCTTGTTTTATGGAAGTGAAATCGGACATTCAAGAGAGGTTTATTCCATTTGTTAACGGTAACTAGTAATAGCAATTAATACGTTTATTCAAAAGTAAAAGGAGTACGTCGGTCCCCTTTGGTATTTCTAGTTAATTAATTGCTTCAATTTTTCCGAAATGTTTTCTCTATATCGCAGTATTCCACATGTCTTAGATATTTGTGGCGTTCTTACGGTTGTAAAGGTGGTAAGCTTGTTAGTTGTTTCCCAGCTTTCTCTGGCGTTGAGTTTGTCAAGTGTCGGATGGTCCAAACGTCTGACCGGGGGGCGATAGTAACAGGGAGTGCACGCCTCGTGAGTCGGGGGTTAAACAGTGCGTCAGCTCGCGGACAGTCAAAGCGTAACGTGTTTACGATTTGAAGGCAACTCAGTATTAAAACGTTAAAAATAAATTCAGGAGCTCGGAGGAGAAAGGGCGAATAAAAAAAAAAATCGATTTTTTTTTTTTTACAGAATCCTATTTTCTGATATGTTAAGAACACGGTTATACCACTATCACGTATATATTCGCCCCTAGTATTTTGTAAATAGCATTGAAATGTATGGACTGCATAAAACCTGCTGAGAGCTTAGTGCTGTAATACTGGAGGAGTAAGGGCGAATATACTGCACGGTGCCACACGTCGGCATGATTTTTGCTTAGGTTCGCCCTTTCTCCACCGCGCTTAGTCGTAGTTATACTTGACCTGACATGTCTATGAAAAGTTTGGTCAGTGTGATTGTTATTTTGATGTGATTATTTTGTTCTTTCTTATACTGCATACGTTATTTCTTTCTTATTCTGATAGTGTCTTATTATAATAGTGTCAGTACAACAGTGAGTGTGGTGTGGTTTTTTTATTAAATGGAAAGAAAAAATGCTCAATACTACATTTTTTACACAGTAGTATGTAATGTGATAAGAATTTGATATTAATGTTAAGTATAGCAGTCATCAACATTTCGAATTTTCATTCGATTAATATAAATTTTAGAGTAATCTTAAAATATTTTGTTTTTATAAGTTATTATTTTTTTTTATTTTACTTATCATTAATTATTTAAAAATAAAAGTGTAAACTAATTAGAATCTATGTTTTTTAATACAGAAATACATATTCGCCCTTTCTATCCTGAGAGTATTCACAGACTTTAAATGCGATTTCCCAACACTTTGATTTTGATATTCGCCCTTTCTACTCCCAGCTCCTGAATTTTTAAATTCGAGTCGATCCGTTATTGAACTCTGTCGATTTGTTTTATGTTTTTCACGAACTATTTTACACAACGTTTACACGACGGTATTTTTATTTGTTAAACAAACTTTGTTTCCAACACTACTGTATCACAGTACGAATATTTATTGGCCAGATGAAAATATTATAACATGGCTGACATCATGAGCAGTGAAGGCTGCAGTCGTTAACGTTTGATGTGTTCAGGATTAAATTATTGACACGAAAAATGTGATATTGAAGCTGTGTTCCCGTATCGTACAGTGATACAGAAATAAAGTTAAATACATTTAATGGTATTTGCGTATTAATGGCGTTCCAGTTTGAGTTTGCGTGCTGGGTATTTATGTCTAATTTTTGTTAATGTTTAAAATCGGTTACCTTAAGTGGTGTAATGAATTGTTTATTTCTGAAGTAAAAAAATCAGAGTAATTGGGAAATATCCTTATGGTGATAAATACTGCCAGAATATATGGTGACGCCCATATATATATGTTACATTTAATATTTATAATTAAATTTACCTCAAGATGTTATTTTTTTCCTTTTTTGGAACATGTTTCGGGTACTATCTTGTACCCATCCTCAGCCTTCCGGTTTTTTGTCTGGTGAAGTACATATGTGTTGTTGGTTGACTATTATTATTGTGGCTTCCTGTTGGCTTCTGGTATTTCAAATTGGTTTTATTGTGTGTGATTGTGGTGTAGGTGTTAGTTTTTTGTGCATTTTCAATGTTGAGTGCTTTGAATATTGTGTCATGTTTTGTATTGATTTGTAAATACAAATCAGTTATTAGTTCAGGTATTAGTTTGTTTTCTGTTTTATGTTTGTATATTTGTAAATTTTCGCAAATGTTCATTATGGTGCCTTTGTGTGGTATATGTTTTATTAGTGTTACATTGGTTATGTCTGGGAATTCATGTCCTGTGTTTATTGCATGTGTGGCTAAATTGGATTTATATATTTCTGGTTTTTTGTATGCATATGTATGTATGAACACCTAAATGCATACAAAAAACCAGAAATATATAAATCCAATTTAGCCACACATGCAATAAACACAGGACATGAATTCCCAGACATAACCAATGTAACACTAATAAAACATATACCACACAAAGGCACCATAATGAACATTTGCGAAAATTTACAAATATACAAACATAAAACAGAAAAACTAATACCTGAACTAATAACTGATTTGTATTTACAAATCAGTACAAAACATGACACAATATTCAAAGCACTCAACATTGAAAATGCACAAAAAACTAACACATACACCACAATCACACACAATAAAACCAATTTGAAATACCAGAAGCCAACAGGACGCCACAATAATAATAGTCAACCAACAACACACATGTACTTCACCAGACAAAAAAACCGGAAGGCTGAGGATGGGTACAAGATAGTACCCGAAACACGTTCCAAAAAAGGAAAAAAAAATAACATCTTGAGGTAAATTTAATTATAAATATTAAATGTAACATATATATATGGGCGTCACCATATATTCTGGCTGTATTTATCACCATAAGGATATTATAAATTTAATTATAAATATTAAATGTATTATATACATCAAGAAACGGACTGTAGCAGAAAGTGACTAAATATATATATATATGTATATATATATATATATATATGCTAGTGGACATATTATTATTATTATTATTATTATGATTACTAGTAGTAGTAGTGGTAGTGGTGGTAGTAGTAGTAGTAGTAGTAGTAGTAGTAGTAGTAGTAGTAGTAGTAGTAGTAGTAGTAGTAGCAGCAGTAGTAGTAGTAGTAGTAGTAGTGTATGAATTGAAATTACAGGTGAGTCATAAATCGCTTGGCAAAAATTCATTTTTTTATAACTTCTAGTGATGAGACGTTTTCATCTGGGCCGTCGTTGACTACAGACGACTTCAAAACATTTCTGTCAACATTTAGATAAAATTATCGGCATCAAGAGGTCTTGTGTACAGATAATACATACATACATACACACACATATATATATTCAAACACTTTTTGCTACAGTCCGTTTCTTGATGTGTATATTATATTCAATTTTTATAATGAATTTACCTCAAGATATTTTTTTCCTTATTAGGAACATGTATGTACAAAATACCCCTAAACAAACAAGAAACAGACAAAAAAAGAAATATAATGTACCAGATTGCTTGTCAAAATGGATATAATAAAAGCACTGTAAACAAAATAGAAAATAAAATCAAATATAATATAAAAACTGAACAATTAAGAATTAATCAAAATGAACAAAACAAAAATAATAACAACAATAAAAAATGGCCCACATTCACATACATAAATAATAAAATGGCAAAGCTAACAAAACTGTTTAAGAACACAGACATTAAAATAACATACAAAAATAATCTACAAAAACTAAATAGCACACACAACAAAGATAATACAACAACCAATGGTATATACAAAATTGAATGCCAAGATTGCAATAAATGTTACATAGGACAAACAAAAAAAACACCTGAAAAAACGTTATTTTGAACACCTAAACGCATACAAAAAACCAGAAATATACAAATCTAATTTTTCCACACATGGAATAAACACTGGACATGAATTCCCAAACATAACCAACATGACACTAATAAAACACATACCACACAACGGCACCATAATGAACATTTGGGAAATTTACAAACATACAAACATAAAACACAAAATAAACTAATACCTGAACAAATTAATACAAAGCAATACAAAACATAACACAATTTTCAAAGCACTCAACATCGAAAATACACAAAATACTAATACATACACCACAATCACACACAATAATACCAATTTAAAGTACCAGAAGCCAACAGGAAGCTACAATAACAACCAACCAACACACATGTACTTCACCGGACACAAAATCCGGAAGGCTGAGGATGAGTACACAATGGTACCCGAAACATGTTCCTAATAAGGAAAAAAATATCTTGAGGTAAATTCATTATAAAAATTAAATATAATATAATATATATATTTTTAAAATTTATATTTACTTTACCTCAAGATGTTATTTTTCCCTTATTTGGAACATGTTTCGGGATCCTTATTGATCCAATCATCAGCCTTTCTAATTTCTAATTTCAGTTGTTTTGTTGCTGACTTCCTAATAAGGCAGTGAGCTGAAATTTTGCGTATACATTGCGGATGGCAATATACTCTTCATGTACTTTTGAAGAAAAAAATAATGTCAAAATATTATGATTTATAACATATTTGTCGGTAATGATATGTAACAAATATCACGTAACTAGTCTATACAATCAGCCTTGTCACTTAGCAACGGTAACACTTTTATGGCGATTGTTTACTCTAGTAGAACGAACATAGAATATGCGATAACAAGAAAGGACAATCTTTTTTTTATATACTCAATGCGTCATGAATTGATGAACGTAGAGCTGAATAAATCTCCATATTAATGCAGAATTCCACACGCAAGCTCGGTGAAGTATTTGGGCATGCCTCTGGATGCCAAACTTAGGTGGAAAGAACATGTTAAGAAGAAACGAGAAGCAGCTGGATTGGATTAAAATTGAAGAAAATGTGGTGGCTGCTTGGAAGACCCTCTGAGCTGTCGCTGCATAACAAGCTGTTGTTATACACACAAGTCTTGAAACCAGTTTGGGTGTACGGTGTACAGCTTTGGGATTATACTAAGAAATACAATCTTAAAATAATTCAGACTTTTCAAAATAAGGTTCTTCGCAGTACTGTTGATGCACCATGGTAAGTAAGAAATTACGACATCCATCGGGACCTGAAAATGCCTACGGTTGCTGACGAGATTAAACGGGTTGCGGATAAATATGAAAGAAAACTTTATGATCAAGTAAAAATTGAAGTGCTAAAACTGCTTGATAATGCTGGACTCGTTCGGCGATTGGAGAGACAGAAACCATTTGAACTAGCGAACTAAATATGAATAGTAATTCTCAGCACATAAACAAAGTGTAACTGTACTGAGGAATGGTCCAGTGGGATCTTACCCTACACACTGTTAACTTATGTATTAGAATATAATTGCTAGATAGTTTGTAACTAATTGCAATTAAGTTAAAAAAAATACTAATGCAGAAAATCAGCAGAAAGTTGTAGTACTTGGACCGGGGCAGTTTCCAAATGGAAGCGGCTGATTCTACAATTAGAGGACCAATTGATGCCCCTGGATCATTTTTGATATTAATATGTACCTAAAAAACTTTTTCATATTCTTTACTTATGAAAAAAAGTGCTTTAACAATAATATATAGGTAAGAATTATTTGATATCAATTTAAAAATATTTACAAATTTTGAAACAACCAAAAAATCATTAGCATGGATGTCCCCCACACAACCTTTGCAAGTTGAAGTGTGTGTTTATTACTTCATATAAAGGCAACTGTTGAATTTCTTATATGTTTCAACTCATAATATAATAACAGACGACTACATCAAGAATAAACATTTTTTCCATTACTATTATAGCAAGGCTGAGCCATGAAATGTTGTCCTCAAAGTGTCTTGTCATTAGCATGGGCAGATTTAATTTGAGTTTTTAAAAGCAGGGAAATTATTTCCCTGGATGACAACTACAGTGGCAACCCTGCTTAAGCCTCCTTTCAGTTGCAGTATGGTTGTTTGTGGATTGTTTTCTTGCCTGTTGTATTCTTCGTATTATTTGAATTAGCAGCCATCCTTACTATTTCTTTTATGAAGTTGCTAAACTGCTAAAATTTGTTTGTTTGTTTGTTTGTTCAGACAAAGCTTTTCGTCATCACTGACATCATCAGGTCTTAAACAACGTTGTTTAAAAGCTTTGTCTGAACAAAAAAAAAAAAAAATTTTAGCAGTTTAGCAACTTCATAAAAGAAATTGCCTGTTGTAGTTACATCAAGTTTTATTACAAAATTGAGGTGAGTATGTTAATTGGTTGTCATTAGAATGGGCTGCACATATAATGTAGCCTTTTAATAATAAAATTATAATATACTTATTCATTTATCACTTCAAATGTGTTGAATCATAAGATACAAACTTAGGTTAGTAAGCTGCACACATAGTCAGTGAAAAGTCAAACATGGCCGATTGTCCTTAGCATGGAGATATGATTTGACGTTAGCATGGATGGTCTTTTAGCCATGCCAATGACTTTGTTTTGAATTCCAGTCAATTAATTAATTTTACATATTTTTAAATAGATTTTTTTCATTTTTTAACAATATACAAATTAAATTGTTTTTATCCTTGATTTCTTTTTATTGCAGTTCTTTTACTTTTTATTGTAGTTTCATTGAATTTGTTTTTGATACAATATCTTATGGTAAATAAAACCCAGAATTGTTAACTCGCAGTTTCTTAAAACTTTTCATGAAATATAGGCCCAAAGGGATTTAGTACTAACTGCTTTTATGAAAAATATTTTAAAAATAATTCAGTTACATGAAAATAGTCTATGTCTCTTAGGAATACATTTTTGGGCTAATTTCCGAGTTGACATTACTTTTAGTCCTTAAAATATTTTTTTACCAATCACTTTTTTTTTATTTAGTTTAATAAAATACTTGATTGGTTAATAATGTTTATTCCATTACTAAAATTAATCTCTGGCCCATAAATCAGCCCCAACTTTTATCTTAATGCGGTTTTGGTATTTTGCAGTAAAATTTACCATTATAAGAATGGCTAAGAAAAAACCTATGAGTAAAGAAGAAAGATTGAAGAAAAAAAGAGGTTGTGAAAAGAGAAGAAGAGAGAGAATTAAACAGAGTGGCGAAGCTACTGAAGCATTGAAAAAACAAAAACATGAGATTTATGTACGGTTAAAAAGTCAGGGAAAGGTCAAAATGGTTAATCAGATGACCAGAAGAGAGAAGAAAGAAATACGCAAAAGGTGGAAGATTAATTCAAAAAATAGACGAGCTAAAATCAAAGCTGGACAGGAAATCGAGAAATGGAATACGCCTCCAGAATCAAGTGAAAATGAAGAGAACCCAGATAATGAATTAAATATTCATAAACCTGATAATAACAATGTGGTAGCCGGACGAAGTGCAGATCATTCTCCAGGCTTAAGAGAATGTGACAGTAGTCAGAAAAAAAGTGGTAGAAAGAGAGTTCGTAAGGACAGATCAGCCTGCTACAGAGAAAATAATGGAGATAGAAAGACTGAAGAGGTCAAGGGACAAATATAAAAAAAAAATGCTACAGAGCTGAAAAAAAGCCAGGTCTACAGGTCCGAACGAAGACGTAACACCAAGGAAAAAAGTGAAACAAATTATACAAAGAAATGGAATTGTGAATAAAGAAGTAAGAAGAGAACTGCTTTGGAGTGCTTCAATGAAACGTAATTTAGCAGAAAAATATAAAAACCTGAGGTCACAAAAAGAAAAACAAATTTTTAGCAAAATAGTAGGGGGAAAAGTTTTAAGAAAATATAGAGTTGTTAGCCAGTGTACAGGTTTTCTTCACAGAAAACTGTTAAAATCAAATGCAAACAGACTAACAACTTTCTCTTATGAGCGGATTAAATCAGCTAGCCAACAGTTTGTTAAAAACAAAGTTCAATCATTTTTAGAAAGTGATGAAAATTCTAGACTCTGCCCAGGTAAACGAGACATCATAAAAAGAGATGGAGTTTGCTATCAGAAACGCTACCTAAATGGCACCCTAAAAGATCTTCATAGTAAATTTGTCAAAAGCAACTTCAACATGAGCCTTGCTCTTTTTGTAAATTTAGACCACCCTGGATTGTAAAAGCAAATGTTAACCGTCGTGATACCTGTTTGTGTAAACGGCACGAAAATATGCAACTAATGATTACAAAGTTGCATTCCTTAAAGATCATAAAAGAAAACACAACCTATGAAGTAGTTAATAACTTGATATGTGAAGGGAAACAAAGAAATGAAAAATGTTACAAGAGACAATGTGGTAAATGTGAAAACAATAACATATGTTATTCAGAATTTGATTCAGAAGAATTAGCAGAGTTATAACCTCTTCTCTTGAGTTATAACCGAGGGAACCCAAAGTAATTGGTTCGGCCAATTACTTCAGGCTGCCTTATTCGGGACGAGCTGAAATTTAAACATAATAACACACAGTAAATATAAAAGGAATCATGGAAGGGAAAACTGTTGATTTATGTACTCAGTATATGTGTGCAACAAGAAGATTTCCCTTTATTAAACATTTAAAATAAAACAAATGACATTTACTCAAAAACAGATCCCATTACATTATTAATTAAATTATTAACTTGTTTAAATTGCTTTATATAGACTGTGGGATCACAACAAATTATATTTAGCTTTTCCCCGGATCCGGGTAACCATTTGGTATTTAGTCTTTAAACTTTAAAAATTAATTATATTCAATCCAAGATATTAGCTTGCAAGACTGTTACTTTTACTTTTACTTTTACTTTTAAGTTTCATTATTATTCCATTTGAAGAATGGTATTAATTATACTACGATACGTTAAAACCTAAACTGTTACAATTGCAAGAAGCCTGAATAGTTACAATTAAATTCTTAGATTTAAATTTTTATATTCTTATAAAGTCAATCGTCTCTGAAAGTCTCTTTAAGAGAGTATTGTGTTACAATTACTATTATTATTATTCCTCGATAGACGTGCTATCGAGTCACCTTTAATTTGGCATGTAGAAGTCTCCTCCATATGGTTACATCTTGGGAATTCTAAGAGCGTCGTCCTCGTCTAGGTCTGGTCTCAGTTGTTCACGGCTTAAACGTCTGCAGGATAGAGTGGGCCTTCTACACAGGTACTCGTTGATTCTCAGAAGTCTCGAACTGCATTATCGGTCGGGTCTACTAGAGTTGTAATTCTGATGATTCATGTCTCCAGGCAGGATGTTGTGGAGAGTCGTCAATCGGAGAAGATAGCTGTTATAGTTATTAACACTCGTACTATTGGTTGTCACATATTTCTTCTTGTTACAACGTTTTTTTAATTTTTCTTTCTCTTAACGTTACATATTACACTCTTTTATAGCTGTTAGTAAAATACATAAGAATTAATCCAAACTAATAACCAATCACATAACATTTCAACAGAGCATTTCGCTCGTGCGTGTGCACTGCTTGGAGTCGTCATAGCGAGAGAGAGATTTTTCGTACGCTACCACTGGTACAGGACAATAGATAGTGGGGTGTTTATTCCGCGAGAATATAGTCCCGGTCTCTCTCTAAATAAACTTTTCTATTTATACAAACTATCGCTAGATAAAAATACATCATTTAAATTAGTTGTTTTCGTGACTATCTGTGTCTTCAGATTCTTTAATTATTAACATTATTTTTCTATATTATTTTAATTACAGAAGACTCGGTAAACATGTCGAGTCCGGTATCAACAGGTAGGCGCCTGATAACAAGCAAAGGGTTAAATGCGACAATAATAATTATTTACAATATGTCTTTTCTTTACCGTTTCTTTGCCCTTATTAATTACTACTTCCATTCACACTTAGTACCTACATGTTTTTTATTATCATTGTGAGATTTAAATGGTTAATTGTTCGCAACTTAAAATATTTTTATTTCTTTATTTTATTTTTTTTAATTGTCACAATTTAAATCGTCACATACTCCGCCTCTTAACCAACACCGACTCCGGAAAATTTGGTTAGATACGTACCGAGAGTATGCTTGGGGAGTACAGTGTGAAATTTCTTATTATTATCATTATTTATTATTATTCTCTGTTATTATTATTACTGCACAGTTCGTTTGTTTTAAATTCTCTTTAAATGATCTAGTTCTCATTTAAATGTTCCTTCTCCGTGAAATTCCCTTTTTCTCACTTCTTACATTACTAACTTATAATACTAATTTCCCTAATTTCAGCAACTCACAATATCGTGGCCCGACTGACATCAGCTTACTCTAACACTACAGGTTAGCTTTCAGCATTCATAAATGATCTCTTGGCTCTCTTGGCTCATCATTATCCTTTTCAGCCGGCGCCGTTGTGACTCGTTACTTAACATGTATATAATTCTATCTTGATTATACACCGGTATATAATTCTATCTTGATTATATACCATAGACTTACTTTTAAATAATCCAAAGAGGGTCTCATACTACACTCTTGATTATAGTTACTTGGAGAGAAGCGGAATTTCACGAGGATACTTCTCTTTTAACTCTTTAACAATAACTAGACAAACTATGCGGAAGGGGACACTTTACACGCTGCATTTTATTTCACACGCGGTGGCATTCATTGTTTAGGGAGTGCTACCGTTTATACAATAGAGAGGGTGGCTGCTTAGTACAAGCCTGAACACGCATTATTTCTTCTAACTGGCCACCACAACTGGAGTGCTTACTAATCTACGTTACTTGTATTATTATTAATTTTTTTTTTTTTACTTCTACGCTACACTTCACACATTTAGTTTAAATCAAGAATTATTTAGCCTTATTATTTAAACAATTATTATTCTCTTTATTCTGATTTACTTTCTTTATAATTTATTAATTACTTTGGAGCATTTACGAAACGCACCTAGAATTATTTACTATCTACTACCATATTATTTAGAATACTCTTTATTTACTTTGTTTTTTTTTGTTTTAATTTTCAACATAGGTCTGAAATCTTTTGTTACTGGGCAAGGGGTCACACACTTTTTATACAATAGAGGGAGGTGATGTATTGTCTAACGCAACTTTGCGCTAGGGTGACCAGGATACTCTCACACAGGCTTGGACAAGAATTAAACTGGTTTGATTTTGTTTACAAACTGACGTGTTGTTGAATGAGCTTTTGACAAGCACATGCCTGACTTGCCTGCCTACTCGGTAATGCCTGATAGGTAATTAAAATTACCTATTTACAAAACTATTATAATAACTATTATCGTTTAATTTTATTTAAGATTTTAGACACATTTACAGTACATGAGTAAATAAGTCAACAGATTATGGTCTGGGTTAATAGGCACAATTACTGCTTAATAACACAAGTCACAAAATTTCTTTTTTTTTGTGATTTTTTAATTAGCAGCAAAATTTTAACTAATTAGCAGAGTGGCGCAATTTATAACCTCTTCTCTTGAGTTATAACCGAGGGAACCCAAAGTAATTGGTTCGGCCAATTACTTCAGGCTGCCTTATTCGGGACGAGCTGAAATTTAAACATAATAACACACAGTAAATATAAAAGGAATCATGGAAGGGAAAACTGTTGATTTATGTACTCAGTATATGTGTGCAACAAGAAGATTTCCCTTTATTAAACATTTAAAATAAAACAAATGACATTTACTCAAAAACAGATCCCATTACATTATTAATTAAATTATTAACTTGTTTAAATTGCTTTATATAGACTGTGGGATCACAACAAATTATATTTAGCTTTTCCCCGGATCCGGGTAACCATTTGGTATTTAGTCTTTAAACTTTAAAAATTAATTATATTCAATCCAAGATATTAGCTTGCAAGACTGTTACTTTTACTTTTACTTTTACTTTTAAGTTTCATTATTATTCCATTTGAAGAATGGTATTAATTATACTACGATACGTTAAAACCTAAACTGTTACAATTGCAAGAAGCCTGAATAGTTACAATTAAATTCTTAGATTTAAATTTTTATATTCTTATAAAGTCAATCGTCTCTGAAAGTCTCTTTAAGAGAGTATTGTGTTACAATTACTATTATTATTATTCCTCGATAGACGTGCTATCGAGTCACCTTTAATTTGGCATGTAGAAGTCTCCTCCATATGGTTACATCTTGGGAATTCTAAGAGCGTCGTCCTCGTCTAGGTCTGGTCTCAGTTGTTCACGGCTTAAACGTCTGCAGGATAGAGTGGGCCTTCTACACAGGTACTCGTTGATTCTCAGAAGTCTCGAACTGCATTATCGGTCGGGTCTACTAGAGTTGTAATTCTGATGATTCATGTCTCCAGGCAGGATGTTGTGGAGAGTCGTCAATCGGAGAAGATAGCTGTTATAGTTATTAACACTCGTACTATTGGTTGTCACATATTTCTTCTTGTTACAACGTTTTTTTAATTTTTCTTTCTCTTAACGTTACATATTACACTCTTTTATAGCAGTTAGTAAAATACATAAGAATTAATCCAAACTAATAACCAATCACATAACATTTCAACAGAGCATTTCGCTCGTGCGTGTGCACTGCTTGGAGTCGTCATAGCGAGAGAGAGATTTTTCGTACGCTACCACTGGTACAGGACAATAGATAGTGGGGTGTTTATTCCGCGAGAATATAGTCCCGGTCTCTCTCTAAATAAACTTTTCTATTTATACAAACTATCGCTAGATAAAAATACATCATTTAAATTAGTTGTTTTCGTGACTATCTGTGTCTTCAGATTCTTTAATTATTAACATTATTTTTCTATATTATTTTAATTACAGAAGACTCGGTAAACATGTCGAGTCCGGTATCAACAGGTAGGCGCCTGTTAACAAGCAAAGGGTTAAATGCGACAATAATAATTATTTACAATATGTCTTTTCTTTACCGTTTCTTTGCCCTTATTAATTACTACTTCCATTCACACTTAGTACCTACATGTTTTTTATTATCATTGTGAGATTTAAATGGTTAATTGTTCGCAACTTAAAATTTTTTTATTTCTTTATTTTATTTTTTTTAATTGTCACAATTTAAATCGTCACAGAGTATAAAGAGTGGACAACGGAAAAAGAAACACGGATTAGCAGAAAAACAAAGAAAGAAATCACTGTGCAGGTTGTAACAAAAAGAATGAAAAACTGTACAACTGGAGAATTGGTTAATAATTTTCAAGATTCATTACATGCTTTCTTATTACACGAAATGAATATTGTTCACCAGTTTAAAGCCATGAAAGATTTAAAGTCCAAACTTTCTTCCAAGGACTTATTTCTGAATGTTGATTTTTCTGAAAATTTCCTTTGCAAATATTCTTGTGAAATCTAGTCGGTGCATTTTGGTGCTTCACGGCAACAAATATCACTCCACACCGGTGTTGCGTATTCAAAGGATTTCAAGGAGGCTTTCTCCACCATATCACCTGTCCTTGACCATAATGCTCCAGCTATAATGGCGCATCTTAAAGCAATCTTAGAGTGCTTCATTGATCAGCGTCCTGAGGTGGAACACCTATACTTTCTGGCAGACAGTGTAAGTTCACAATATAGAAACAAATCAATGTTTTTTTTTCGTGGCGACTCGGATACCTGAACTCTTTCCACAATTGAAAACTGTAACGTGGAATTACTCAGAGTCAGGACACGGTAAAAATGCTGCTGATGGAGTAGGAGGTACTTTAAAAAGAATTGCCGACGAAGCTGTAGCTCAAGGAAAAGATGTTAATAATTTTGATAAATTTATGGAAGTACTAAAGTTAAAAGTAGAGAAAATTGTTGTACTGCCCATTGAAGAAAGGTTGATTATTGAGGAGCAACAGTTTTTGCGCCAAAATGTGTCAAGAATACAGGCAATAAAAGGCACTATGACAGTGCACCAAGCTTGTTGGTCAAGAAAAAATAAAGGGATGATGATGTTCAGGACCCTTAGCTGTTTTTCTTGTGGACCTGGTGTCAAATGTAGCCACTACCATCTTGTACAGAAAAATGTTACAACCCAAGAAGGTGAAAAAGAAGAAAACAATAATAAAGATCCAGAAAATCTGCAAGTTGGAAGCATTGCTGCATCTACCAGACTGAAATACGAGGATGTTTATGGCTCAGATGATCTGGAGAATGAAGAAGGTAAGAGCTTAAACGTTATTTTAGTGCATACATAAATACCTGTTTACATTTTCTATCAATTTGAAAATATTAATTTAATGGGTCTGTTAATGTTTTGTTGTATTAGTAATGACTTAATATTATAATGGCCGTATTATTACTATACATACCAGTAATTCAAACCACTTTTTATTTTAGGTGGCTCACACCTGAAGATCGGAGAGTGGATCGTAGTTGATTACGAGGGCACATCATATCCTGGAGAAATAACTTTTATTGATAATGAAGGCGTGGAAGTAAATGTTATGTATCCAAGTGCTGGAAGAAAATATAAATGGCCTTCCCGAGAAGATAAGCAGAAATATATGTTTTGTGATGTAGTAAAAGTGATTGAGCCTCCTGTTTCATGTAGCAGCCGGGCATCACTTTTCACATTTAAAGACTTTTTTTAATTTGCATAATATAGGCTACTTAACATAGTGGTTTAAATTCATCAGTTCTATCTATAATTATTACTATAATTAAAGTTATTTCAGTTATGTAACCATTACTCAAATATATTATCAACTCTTTATAACTTTATTGGGGTTTTATTTATGAAACCGTCATTAGCATGGCAAGGCTAATTTTAAAAATTAGATAAAAATTTGAAATTGAAAAAACAGCTCTGCCAGCTAAGTAGTTTTGTTCTAAGACAGTTAATAATATGTTTCAATAACAAAAATCAACAAATAAAAGGTTTTCTCTTTTTTTGTTTTTACTTAGTCAAAAAGTCCTCTAATCGTAGAATCAGCCAAGCACTGTTTACTTAGTGACTGGTTGATTAATCTACACACGCACGCGCAAGTGGACAAAGCCGTTCTGATATCTCAGAAGCAAAGATTTGTTTATTGCTTATACAGAGACTGAGTTTATAAATTTATAAATAACTAAAATACTACTGAACACCGAATTCGTTATCGCTATTTGCAGGGCGAATCGACAAACTTCTGTCCACTACAACAGCCCAAGTGATGAAGCCTACTCTGTATATTGTAATACTCCCGTTCCATATTTGTCTAAATTTTATGTGCTCTATCTATACGTGGAGTTGATAATTAAGACGTAACTGTTTATAACATAGAACTGAATGTCAAAAAGACATGGTCAACAGATCATAATATATAATTGTATTATATTTATTGATATAATATCTTCAGATAAATACAACTGCAAATAGGGGTTTTTCACCTGACGCACGTTTCACAGAAATTATTTTGTATCTTTCTGAATTGTAATTGAATGTTTCGCTTACAATATAGCTAACGGATAATCGATTTTACTTCGATTCTATTTTCGATTGTTGTAATGTTTACGCAGTCAGCTATTTATTATACATTTAATGTTTTTATAATTCCAATAAATGTACAATTTTAAATGAATCATCTTGTTTTGTTTTTTATTTGAGTTTGTTCTTTAATTAGTAGATTATTATTATTGTGTTTGTAAATATTAAGATTTTCCCAGATATTCATTTTGTTATCTTTTGTACGTTTTTAATTAATTTGATATTTTTAATGTCTGGAAATTTATGTTTATTATTTCAACAGTGTGTGGTTAAATGTAAATTATAGGTTCAAAAACGCATTGCGATGTTGAATGAATCTTTCGGACAGTTTTTCTTCGTCTGGCCTACGTAAAATTTATTGCAATCTGTACATTCTGTTTTGTAAACTCCATTTTGATTGTGAATGTTGAAATTAGTTTTAGGGTTTATTTTATTAAAAATAATATTATCTGTGTTACAAGATAATTTTAGGTTTGTGTCTTCAAATAGTTTTCTTAGTTTACGAGTTATGTTTCCGTAATAACTAAAGTTGATATATTTTATATTATCATTAGTACATAGATGGATTTTCACATGAAGGTTTGTATGGTGTTTGTTTAGTGAGTTTATGTTTTATTTTATTTTCTAATTTATTGATAGTTTTTATTTCGTATCCATTGCTATTGCTATTTGTTTGATAATATTTCTTTCTTCTAATATATTTATTGATGTATATGTATGTGTACATTTATATTGGTAAAAATAAAATTAACAAAATATGTTTATATATCAAAAGTTATATAAACTTTTTATATTTTAATATAAAATTAATCAAATATATGTATACAGATAGAGTATATAAAACAAACTATAGTAAGAAGAATTGTGAGAAGGAACAAGTTGGAGGACTTCCAATTGAAGAACTAGACTGCACAAAGTTAAGCCGTGTAATAATAATGCGTTAACAGAAAATGGAAGATACGCGATCACACTATCCAAACTGAATAGTTGAAAACCAAATGCTTAATTGAAGTATAATAATGAATTTTCATGTTAACTGTTAAATAATGATTTTGTTAATAAAAAAATTTTATTTACAACAGAAAATTATTACTGTTTGTTCTGAAGTGTAAAATAAAAATTATACGAAACATTTTAAAAACAAAATAATATAAATTAATATTAAATTACGCATTTATTTTAATTAGATTTATTAAAAAGAAAAAATATTACTTTAAACTAAGTAAAATGAAAACGAAATAAAATATTCTTCAACACAACAATCATCTCAGATTTAATATCAATAATAATAAAAGCGTAGGTGCTCCCAGTTATGAAATATAGTAACTGAACATCATTTACAAGAAGCTTGCCGTTTTAAACAACCGAGTTATATTTCATATTTGCATTTAAGACCTGTATGTTTGACTTCAATTGATTACTCATAATGCTTTATGATAAAAATTAAGTAAAAACGTGTGGCGCTTATAAGGTTTTCATAAGGTTTTAAAAAATACTTGCAAAGTGAAGTACAAAATGCAAAATGAACTCAGACGTAAACTTGGAGTACAGGAAGATTGAGCGCCCCACGTTCAATTGTAATCAGTACTACAGTGAGTAGTCGGTTGACGTCTGATATGCAAGTCTTAAATGCAAAGACGAAAGATAACACAGTTGTTTAAAATCGTATTGTTTCTTGCAGATGATTAGGAGTGCCCACGCTTTTATTATTAGTGATACTAAAATTCTGAAATGATTGTTATATTTAAGATTTACTTCGTTTTCATTTGATTCAAATTAAAGTAATGATTTTTTCTTTTTTAGTGCATAGATCATTCAATATAATTTGAATAAAAGGTTTTATAAAAATGTTTTTATATATTTTAATTTTTTTTTTCGCGCACACACACACACACACGCGCGCGCGCGCACACAATACTCATTTCTTGTTCACGTGTTAAGTATTTCTCTACCTTTATACTAGTCTTGATAATGACAATAAATTTTCTCGAAAACGACAGAAATGTTTTATAATTGTGTTTATTCTGTGGACGGACCTCATAAAATCAATAATAATTCATTCATCGAATCTCACCACTAAACTAAGATTAACTTTTAGTGTAAAGCGACTTACGGTCCGTTTTGCTATACAGACAGAAAAATGTGTAGACAATCAGCTATTTAGACAAACTTGCTGATTGTTGTGATCAGTTTTTGCAAATTGTGAACTACTTACCTGAGTTAAGTCCGTGAATAAAATACAGTTCAGTACTTCGTTTAGTAGTTACTCGTTTTATCATGTAAAAATGATGACAACCCATGTGGTAAAGACTGTAACAGATCAACAAAATATAGTAATATTCGAAAAACATGTTGTTAAAAGACAATTTAGTAAAATCAGTTGGTTAACCGAAGGCAAGCCTTTCACGAACGTATGAGCTTCTTCTAAAGGCTGTGTAAAACGCTTCAGACAAATACAATGTAAAATTGATCCACTAGTAGACGAATATAGTAACATACGCAGTAGGCTACTGTTGAAGACGTCTATTTACAGAAAGTAAGTAAGGGAAAGACATAATCATGACAAATACTATAATTTGACAAATCTTACTTTTTCACCGTACTAACCTCATGAAATATTCACTAATTTCATTAGAAGGCTGGTTCTACATCTTCAATTTCAACTGACAGATCAGACACTAAAAGCGAACACACTACTACATGCGCTTACACCGCACTACACCAACACGTTCAGGACGTCTGTGATTCCGTAATCATTTTCAACAGAGAACAACGGATTGGTAAGCCTTCTAACAGAGTTTGTTGATCGTCCAGCCGAGAATATGGGCCTCAAAACCCATACAAGTTTATAAATTGTACGCAAGAAGAACACGAGACTAGAAGTGAGTAATAATAATAATTTTTCAGTGGAGGTTAGTGAGGCTCGGTCAAAAATAACACAAATTTTTAATTTGTTTGAGTCGACGTTTCGACAATGTTTATTGTCATCATCAGGACAATTGTCGCTGACAATAAACATTGTCGAAACGTCGACTCAAACAAATTAAAAATTTGTGTTATTTTTGACCGATCCTCACTAACCTCCACTGAAAAATTCATTGATTGACGGTCACTACGAATTTAAGGAAATTATAATAATAATAATTTTGTTTTAAGGGGGGGGGGAATCTACTAACAGATACCTCTCGAAGGAACCGCGCTTCAACGTTATGTGAGGTTACCTTGAGGGTGACCCATCCCTTTTTCTTGGCATTTAATCCATCGCGGTACGAAGTTTTCACAATACGTCGCGATAGTGCTATCATGCTGCGTTTTAAGTTATTATTTAAACTTCTTTTTAGTCCCGTTTATATCAGGGTTTCCTGCCCTGTCCAGTACTCCTCCTTCTACAACATCTTCTCCTTTCGCGTGATACGACGTACTTTACCTTCCAGCCTTACTCTTTCTACAGTTCATTTGTCCACACAAAAAGTGTATGCCACACCATCTTCGTCGCCTTCACAATGTGCACAAGCTGGTGTAGATATGCTCTTAACAGTCCTTGCCCCGCTAATAGCTTTGCGAGGTAATAATTTACTTCACCATGTCTTCTGTTGTGCCATTCGGATACATAATAATAATAATAATAATAATAATAATAATAATAATAATAATAATAATAATAATAATAATAATAAGTAGTAGTAGTAGTAGTAGTAGTAGTAGTAGTAGTAGTAGTAGTAGTAGTGGTAGTAGTAGTAGTAGTAGTAGTAGTAGTAGTAGTAGTAGTAGTAGTAGTAGTAGTAGTAGTAGTAGTAATTATTCCTTTAATATGGTCGTAAATGCTACTATCAGTCTATTTTGTATGCTATTACATGGAACTTTTCAAACAGTAACGATTCAGAGCTGAATCTATCAGACCTAGAAATTCAGAAGTAAACGGTAATTTTATACTAAAAAATATAAATTATTTTTGTTTAAATCAATAATAATTTAATTTTCATTCATTTTGTAAAATAAAATACAAACAATTAACGATTTGTAAACGTGTGGCAAATGGCCCAAGTGAGAAATGTCATCGGGCATAATGTAATAATTGCAAGTTTGTTGCGGTATCAGACGCGTGGCGGAAAGGGAAATGTTTCTGGGGCTCACCTGACTGATGCACAGCGCTCATTAAACCAAATGGAACGATTATTCAAATCTACTTTACGCTCCGCTTCAATCATTTTTCATGAAATCCGTTAAAAAAGGCTTTTACCGTCTGCCATCTCCCATCCCTTGAGCTATACTAATTGAGGGATTCCCTGTCCTAAATGTTTTCTTTTTCTCCATCATATCTTCTTGAGCTTTTATCGCCGACGTAATGTGTCCATTATTAATTGTTACATTTTTACTTACTGTAGCTCTGTTTTCATACCTGTGCGACGAAAAATCGGTCACAAAATAATAAGTACTTTATTTTTGTTTGATTTTTATTCGATTCTTTTTTCCATTACTTGCTGTTTTAAGATTGCCGTTTATTTGTTAGTTTTGTTAATTTATTATTGATGAAAAGAATCGTGTTTTTTTTTTTAATTATGTAACTGACTCTGTAGGACCACGTCAATTATGTCAGTATGTCTATTATTCGTTGTACGAAGGAAATACATATTTACAAATGAAGTTACTCAAAATACTGTAGAATTCGCGTTTGTTATAGCAATGTGATGAATCAGTACACAAGTGGGTTTGCTTCGATTCCCGCTACTGATTACAATACGGTCGCTATAGTGCGACCACGTAAAATATCCGAAGCCTTCGGATTATAAAACATTCGGTTAATTAGGTAGGCTATAATTTAAAAACATATTATTTTAAATGAAATATGACAACTTACACATATTATTTAATATGTTTTCTCACTATGTTTTACAGCCGCTACATGGGCCTAAGTATATTTATTTAGGTTATTTTGCCTTGAAAAATATGTTGTCCGCAATTTTATAATTCTTGATAAAATCAGCATGTTGCGTAGCCGCTGAAGAGAAGAATATCTTCTAGTGGGAGTCTGATGTGGTCAGCTCATTACAGTCGCACTAGTTTAAGTATTCTTGTGCGACAGTAAATTTGCTCTGTTTTCTTCACCAGTCGCATCGCTGTCACCCCCATCGGTGTCCAGCACACATTTAATAATTTCTTCGTCGGTTGAATTTTCATTGGATAATTTGTCTTCATTTGCTAAAATCCGTTGATATATTTCAAACTTATATATTCCCTTAGACATTAACGCTTCAGTTACTAGAGTCCAATCAGCTATGAATTAGTGTCAGCACAATATTAAGTACTTTTTATTAGAACAAGACGTATGTTTTTCAATAACGAAATGATAAACGCACATGAAACCTCATTCCGTGTATACACTAGGGAAACACTAAGTCTCTTAGACTAGATGCCTCAGACTAGAAATAACATTCGGCCGGTCTTATAGCATTGCACTACATAGCATTAGCATTCCTTCAAATATCTGTAAAAGAAATTAAAAATAATTACGTGCACATTATTTGTGTTCCTAATTCATTGAGTAACATGATCCAAAACATCATTAATCCTGAAATAATAAAATGAAACTACACTTTCAGGTGAATCCTCTACTCGGATTGTAACAGTTGTACACTTGACGTTTCGATCTCCAGAACCTATGTGTCTCCACTTCTGAGTTACACATCCTCAGAAGGTATGAGTGGTAAGGTCTTTCAACCGTCACACATAGCTTCTGTCACAAAGGAGGTAGTCAGGCAGAGTAGAGGATTCACTTGACAGAAGTCACACAGAGGATTCACCTTTAGCAGTTTTAAAGAGCAAAGTACACTTTTTTATCATTAAAATAATAAAGAAATTTCAAGTCGAAGAAATTGTTTTAATCGTGTTAAAATGATAATAATTAATTAACGTCCATATGATTAATTAAAAGTGTCAGTATATTAATCTCATATTGCCTAAGGTGTAATTTGTACACATCCTAAATAATGTTGCAAAAATTTCTTGTGAATCTTGTTATTTTTATGGGAATTATGAGTTTATGTATTATGAGTTCTATGCACTACAATATTAATTGGTGTAACCACAACAAAACTCATCCAGCTTCCTGGTGACAGACATTGAGGACATGGGTGAACTTAGGTTTACTTCAACACTGTTTTTGAAGTAGTAGAACAAAATAAAAATTATAATTTTTTTGTTTATAATTATAAGTTTAAAATTATAATTTATAGTTTTACAATAGCTTTATTTAGTCCATTACATTTGAAACTTAGGAATAACATCAGATATCATTTATAGGAAAAGAATATGTTTGTGCAATTTTTTACAAAATAAGCAACAATAGAAAATCTAAGGTTTTTATGGCTTTCTCGTATTTTTGTCTAATAACCAGTTATTATAGAAAACTATGGCACGAGATGTGAACTAAATGTACTATAGGGTGTAATGAAAATTAATATGTTTTTGTATATAATTTATAATAGCACTAAACGCTGATTTAGAACTGAAAATAAATTTTGTTTATATCGATTGTTAAGTTATAAGTAATATTTTACATTAGATGGCGCTAATTTTTGGCCAAAAACTCAATAAATGTTATCGATCAAGCACCGTATTCACCAGATATGGCCCCGTGTGACTTTTTCCTATTTCCTAGACTCAAATTACCGCTTCGGGGAAGGCGTTTTGATTTGATTGAAGCCATAAAAGAGAATTCGCAGAAGGAGCTGAAGGCTATACATTCTTCAGCGTTTGAAAAGTGTTTTGAAGACTGGGAGAAGCATTGGCAAAAGTGTATTGCTTCAGATGCGGGCTATTTTGAAGGCGACAAAATAAAGTTTGATGAAGAAATAAGTAGTTTGTTACAAATTCCCGATACTTTTCTTACAGAGCAGTATACTGACTAAATGATACATGCAGATACTGATTCTACATTCTGATGATGGGTCGACAAGTGGAGAAGAAGAAGAAAATGCACATGATGCTATTACTAAACGATGAAATGCTAAACCACATCGCCGGTTACAACCAAAATGGGTTGAAATCTTGGGTTTCCATAAAACCGTCTGCTGTATGGAAAGAGTACGATAACGAATACCACGAAGTAGACACACATAGAGACTACTCTAAATATGTTTTTGATGAAATTATCGTGAAGTATTTAGTGGAACAGTCAAGTTTATGTTGTACCCAAAGGAATCCAAACAAAAAATTAAACCTTACAAGAAATGAACTTTAGCAGTTTTTTGGCATGATAATGTCAATATTTTTATTACCACATTGTACAATGTATTGGGAGGAAATAAAAAGACATTTACACTCTAATGAAAACACAACACAGTTACTTCTTGGTGACCAGAACAGGGATAAATTACTCAAGGTGAGACCAATCATAGATCATTTGCAAGAGAAATTCAGGGCCTACCTAAACACACAATTCTTGTGTGTGGATGAATAAATTGTCCCATTCAAAGGCAAATCAGGTTTAAAACAGTAGAACGCAAAGAAACCACATAAATGGGGTTATAAATCATCTGTTATATGCAACGGAAAAGGTATAGTCATAATTGAGAAGTGAATTCATGAAGTATCCAACCACTGGCTGACATTCCAGATCTTGGAATTAGTGCAAATATGGTATTGTGAATGACAAGAGATATACCCCACGACAAAGGAATCTTGTGTTCTTTGACAGTTGGTTTGTGTCTTTGACTTTTTTGCAAATCTTGTATCGGTGTACTAGGTATTATAAAACCCAACAGATACCCAGGCTTGACTCTCTCAACAGAGATGAAAAGTGAAGGGAAGTGATCAAAAGTTGAGAAGGATGTTTGTATAAATGATAGTGATGTTAGAGCGTTTAGAAGTGTTGCTCTGGCAACTATATTTGATAGTGCTCAGCCTATATCACATTTTACTCGCTTTGATAGACGTTCTACCAGGCGTGTTGGAGTTCACTGTCCTCAAGCTGTGACACTAGATGGGTTAGTGTCATATTACAGGATATATATTAGACAAAAAAACATTATCTAAGACGACAATTTCATTTCTTTGCCATAGCTGTGGAAAAGAGTTGGCTTCTGCAAAATACAAAAAATTGCAGAGAAGGATGTTATTGACTTGCTAGCTTTTACAACTGATATCCATAAAATTTTGTATACAGAGGTGAAGGATATATATGTAACGAGTCTTCCCATAATGTAATTAAAATTGATGTCAATTCTGAAATAAAAGACGTGAATCCGTACAACAGAGTCCATGACTCAATAAAAGATGTGACGGTATTGGCTGTTGGCCCATTTGTGACAGGTCAATCATGATGCAATGATGGAAGTTAATCAAACATGCAAGAGGCCTTCTTATAATGGTCAGAGCATCATAACATGTGAAATATGAAGTGCGTTTATGCCTCACAAAGGAACGTAATGGTTTTGGTGGTTTTCACATTTGACCTTCATCATATATTATCAAATATATTTCTTAATTAGCATTAAATTGTCTATATAATTTAAATCTGATTGTCTTGATTTACTGAAATAAATATTTTTTTTATTTTTAAGTTTGTGTTATTATTTTAAACGTCTAATTAAAATAATTATCACTTTGGAGTCAAATTGTAATAATTTAAACGTACTAGCCTGTTGTGTAAAAAATTACACGAACCCAAAAATATACCGATTTTTTAATGAAACGTGGTGAAATTTATAGGAGGATATGGGCAAAAAATAATACAACATTTCACAAAAATATTGTTTCTGTCAACAGAACATAATTCAGGCATTATGAGGTTAAAGCTTTATTTACACATAGTTCGTATTACTGAAACATGTTTGTATTAATTCAATACATAATTGAATTTTGAAAGTATTTTCAATTATTACAATTTTTTATCATTAAAGGTTATTAAGCATGATAATTTATATTAATTAAAAGTATAAATTTTTTATATGTATTTACCAGCCCCCCAATAAAGGCAATTATTGTACATTTTTATGAATTGGTATTGATGTGACGGAGATATACGTTTTAGAAAAACATTAATAGGTCCCAAAAATTATTATGTCCTCTTTTCTGTGATAGTACTCTGTGTTATAAAAATAAATGTCCTTAGTTTGGCCACGTGGTAATCCACGTACACACAGATGTAATAACGTAAACACAACCTGAACCTTTATATTTCCTAGAAATAATAATGTATTACAGTTATATATTATCTTATGGTAGTAAGATTTACTATTATTATGAGGAGTAATATTTACGATAGTAGTATAGGAAAAAGAGGAATCGTCGGGAATTGATATAAGTGGTTGTCTTAGGCAGGAGCCAAAATTCATGCATAGTTTTAACGCCAGAGCAAGACGAAGAATAGAGCATAATATTACCGAGGCATGTGTGACTTTGAGTGAGTCAGATCAAGCAGTATGCTGCTCTGTACAGGTTGTCAGTGCAAAAGTAGAATAGACAAGTAATGCTGCTGTCTTCTAAGTCGACGTGTCTCAGTTTTATAGAGGCAGAAACTTGATGTACGTCGAGCTAGGCATTGTCCAGAGATCACGTGAATTATGTTTTGCTGGTCGTTACCTGAACTGTTGAGAGAATAGTTTTTTATTACATTTACATAAGTTCCGAGTCTCATAATCTACGTAACCAGTAAAAAGGAACTTGGTGCCTGATACATGAAGCTGAGGCGATTATGGTTATAAAAATTTACACTTCAGACATTATTTGCGGGTCAAACGGAAGACGAATGTCGTAATACCTCCTTGCACAACATGTGAATTCATCCCAATGTGAATCGGACAATCGGTGTCTAACAAACTTGTTGTAGTCAACAACTTGTTTTTTAAAGAACCATGCATTTGGGGGGGGGGGATTACATAACAGCCGTTATGAATTATCTAGAAAACCTAAAACCAATCGTTCACACACATTAAATCAAGGACACGACGCTTCGATGGATTGAAATATTGGCCAAAAATCAGTACAGTATCGTGTCTTTGTCTGCCGTTATCTGCTTCACGTGACATCAAGCACTTGAGGTCACTCTGTACACTTAATTTATCAGAATTTATTTATTTACCAAATAGCAGTGTACGATATCTGTGGAGCTGCGCGCAATTCTCTTGATAGCACGATAACGTTTCTTACCTGCCTACGGATATTGTAGTAAATAAGAGAGAAACGTCGGCTGCACTACATGGAGCAAACCCATGCGTTTAACTCGATTGACAATCCACTTTGCTGAGTTTTGATAAGTTTTTACAGAGGGAGTTTTAGACGCGCTGGTATGATCTTTCTTCTCAGAAAAAGGCAGAAGAAGAAGCATAACACATCCAAACAGTCATAAAACTAGGAAAGTATCGAATTTCAAAGTATGAAACTAACTGAATATGTAAGACATCGTCACAACTCGCTCGGGGGGGGGGGGGTCAGATTAGCTTAGACCACCATTTTCCTCAGACTAACGAGAAAGCCTGGTGCCCTCCCCTGTAGCATTAGGGATACTCTGTTACAATTAATTTTTGGGCATACACATGATTATTTGTGTGTCAGATAACATATAGGCCTAAGTTTATTAATTGTTATTTCAGTTACACACAGTCTTAAATATTTCGGTCGAACCGAACACTAACTAAAATATTTCGTATATTGTTGTATTGGAGTGTTAGTGGTCTCAAATATTTCTACTAGTAATTTTATACAAACCACTATGTTGTCTTTGGTATTGACGAGCACTTTCGGCAGTCAAGCCATCTTCAGGTCATTTACCAACCTATCAAGGTTGTATAAAATTACAAGGTGGTTTGTATAAAATTACTAGTAGTAAAATATTTCATTAAGCATTTTGTCTTTAATTCGTTTGGTATGCCGAAGTTTTCTTGTAGATATGAAGAAAAATGCAGCTTTACTGCAACAATATTTGTTTACAAAATTACGATAAATATTCAGCTTGTTTACCAACATTAACCTTCAATAATTAGACTTTGAGAAAGAAAAATCAACATTTCGGGATACAAGTTTCATAGGTATATGTACTGTATTGCCAGAAGTCTATTAACAGGTGGCTATAAAATACCATCACAGGCGTTCAAGCTACTAAGAGCTGATTTTAGAGTTCCATTAAGATTTCTTTAGAGTCCCACCCCCTTTACGATTTCTTTCTCCAAAGTTGGAGTTTCATGAAAGAATCATTATTGTCTGCCTGGATATCAATAGGCATTGAATAGATCCTGAAACCTCTCAAATAATAGACAGTTTCCAAAATTGTTCCTTTTAAATCCAAGACGAAAAAATCGACAATTAGGATGTACCGTGAGGTGGCATTCAGTTTGAATAATAAATGTAAAACTAATCACTGTATAAAAACAGAGGTGGAGCCTCTACGTAAAATTATTTCGTTTAGCAACACAAAACTCAATGTTTTAAAAAAGATCCATTTTAACTAAACAGACCAATACTCAAAAATAAATATTTCCGTGTAATGACTAGATCATGGGGTAATCAACTAATCAATTTTCAAAATACACCTTATTTTATTTCTGTTAATATTTTAGTCTGACATTTAGAATAAAAATTGGCTACCATTAGAAATATCAGTCACATATTTAAACAAATATCAGAGCGTTATGAGTTATTTTAGGTTCTTTAAATGTTCCTGTTTTGTGGGTTTCATTTTAATTTAAGTTATATACCACTCTGAAGAGTTCTAACATGTGGAAATTTGTAAAACAAGTCATAAAAAACTTTTTTTTGTCCGATACGTAGAAGCCGAGATATAAAAAAAAATGCCGAAGAAGTATAATAAACCTAGCCACTTTTAAAGTAAAAAATGTTTTATGGTCATGGCTCATGGTCTGGTAGACAACTCAGGAGCGGACTCTGCGATGACCAGAATATGTCAACGAAAAAACTGTTATCAGCTAAAGAATCGCCTTCTTTAAAAATTTCAGGTTCGCAAATTCGGGTCTTATATATCTTTGGTATGAACATCTATAACATCTAGCACATTCATTGTCCCGTTTATTTGAAGCAGTCCATTACTTGAAGAAATTTAATCATTCGTTCTTTCAATTTCACTGTCAATTCAATTGTCATTAGTAATTATAAAATTTGATTTAATTCTATTAATTCACACAATATTTTGATGCCTTTTATTTTGCCACCTATATGTGAACTTTAGTTTGACACACGCAGGTGAACCTCGTAAATAAGCCTACTTTTAGTTAATAAGGCCCCATATTATTATTACTATTATTATTGTTAAAGTCTAATAACGTTTACAGTTTACTTTATAATATTTGAGATCATGGAATAATATTGAGTGTGTAGCTGACGATATGGTTCTCGTGACAAGAAACAAACAGGGACTGGAAGAGGCGTACACCTTTCTAGAGCATGCTTCAACCAACCTAGGGCTGCAAATGAACAGCCAAAAGACAAAATATATGCTGATGAAGAAGAATGTCCGAGAAGAAATAGTCCCAACAATTAAAGTCAATGGCAGTGAATTTGAGAGGGTAGATAGTTTTAGATATCCTGGGTCGCTCTTGACGTCAAGAAATCAGATGGCAATGGAAGTTCCCATCCATTTCCAGAAACATTTCTAGAACCTCCAAGGTCCAGATCTACAAAACTGTATTGCGGCAAGTAGTATTGTATGCTTTAGAAGCCTGGACCATGGACCTCAGCGCAAGAAGATATGATCAGAAGATGGGAATGAAAGATTATGAGGAGGATATATGGAGGTGTACTAGATACTGGAGTGTGGACAAATGCCGAATTGTACGATCTATTGCCGATTTAAATTTCTTTCGATCCCCTGATACCCCGTAGTTTCGCCCCTGCATCTTTATCGACCTTTAAGAACTATGTCCTAGCTAGGTTCTAGGTGTTGCAGTTTCACGAACCACGGACTTTTTAAAGTGCTGGCCACCTACCGCAAAACTCTACAATTTTTGGGTCACATTTTATGCACAGAGCTGCTAGCGTTTAAACAATTCACTTCCGTTTAGAGGCGCCTTGTCTATGTCAATACTGACCGCGCTGCTTATAATGATAATCAACACGGCACATTCCCCACTGCTTCCATTCTTGGCTTTGCAGTCCTATATAACTATTTCAGTTAAATTTTGAATTCGATCTACGTGTATCAGTAGGTGTTAACTTAATAACAGGAGTATCTCCTACAGGCAAATACCACATATTTAATGATTATACAGGATCCCCAGCAGCCATCTTTACCTTACCATATGGAATGGCTAAATAATCATGGACTAGGAAGTGTATCGTAACAGAATCCACCGCATTTAGGACGATATATGTGGATTGAAAAGGCTAAGAGAAGTCCTCTTGTATTCGCATCTCATCCCTAAACACCCAGAAAAACGTTCAGTACAAAATAGCATTACAATTGGTCCATTCTAACACTTCGCAACCTGTCTGTGTTTAAACTATGTGACTTACGACTAAAACCATATGCAAGTAAAAATGAACTTCCACGTTCCATTATTAACAACATCTGTAGATATTAAAAAGAACACTATTTTATATTAACATTTGGATAATGGCCAATTAACATTCATTACGTGTATAAATAATTACAAATGAAATATGTTAATCAATTATGTATGAGCAAATATTTATTGCATGTATATTTAACTCGTGAACACATGCGTACGTATAGGCATAGGTATATTAATTGTCTCAGATATCCAAGATACATCTGTATTTTCGTACTGTTTTCGTTGATTGATGCTGTCTGCCTGTCTTCAATATATCGACAACTTCTGATATATTCTTCTAAACATTCCTCTTACGCTATTGGCAAAATTCTTTGGACGATTTGAGACAGTTGTGGAGATAGTAGGGGGAAGAGTAGTGGAATGGTTTGGACAAGTAATAAGGACGGACGAAAGGAAACCAGATCTCATCATGGGAAATCGCTCAGAAGGAGGACCATGTTTCGAGTGGCTAGAATATATTGAAAAGTTGGCTTATAAAACGGAGACGATCTAATTAGAAGTGAAACAACACCCCGCCCAAATTAGAAGGGAATGTAGATAGTAGTTGAAAGGCTCCGATGCTTGATCTTGAAAGCGATGAAAAAGAAGAAGAAAAAAAAAAAGAAGAAGAAGAAGAAGAAGAAGAAGAAAAAGACGAAGAAGAAGAAGAAAATGGTCATCATCATCATTATCATTATCATAATGATAACTAGGAAGAAGAAGAAAGGTTAATTTAAATATATTACAGTTTGTCCTAACGGAGGTATTTTCATTAAAGCACGTTTTCCAATTCTTTATTATTTAAACATACGTTGTTTGTTTTGTAAAAGTCTACGCATTTTCTTGTTAGTCAGTAATGACTAGAAAATACTTACTCAAAATGCCCGCAAACAAAACAGGGCACCGAGCGGTCTACCGAAACTTCCAAACGTTCCTTCACTTCCTGTATACAAGCACTGCATTGGCTCGCTAACAATATACGTTTTCAGCTCAGCGATTACTCTTTTAGTAGCCTTGCTATCTTTCTCGTGTGTTGTCGCACCTGAAATACAAATAGAGGAGGCGATCTGCCCCACATTCCTTAACAAAAAGAAAGCTGATCCTGCAGACTAGATAAGATCAGACCAAGTCTCTATAAGGTAAAATGAAGTAGTTACAGACCCCCCCCCCCTTGGAGTCAAAGATGCACCGGAGTACCTCTTGCCCTGCAAATGTTTGGAAGCGGATGTAGAAGCGTTCGTCGTATCTGTAGAAAGCTAACAAAGAACGCCTAAAAGAAGACACCAGTAAACATTCCGAAGTAATGACTAGAGGCAGTTAATCAAACGCGATGCGATTAACACAGGAAAAGTAATACTCAGATAGGCCTATGCGTATTGTACATACGTGTAGAGAACCTCCTTAGTGTGTTATGCATTTAAGAAACGATCTTAAACGTTACTGTAATTTGAAACATTAAAGTATCAATGCATTTCAAGCACTATATCTCACGGAAATTGTAGAAGAAGGTACTGTACGCGGATCAGTGTTGCTGCCGAGACGCCTGAGGAGCGGGGGAGCGGGGTGTGTGTGTGTACTGAATGATAGTGCGTGGTTGTGTTGGTAGGGTATTATTGGTTCTGTAAACGTTGTTCAGTTGTTCAGAAAACCTATTTACTTGTGATATTGTGTGCATATTAGATTGAGCGTCCGTACATTACATCTCACTGTAATTTATTGAATATTTTGTTACAGTACGTTTTCTTATGCGCTACAAGAAATACCGCGAGAGAGACAGTCGAGTGACACCGAAACTGTGTTAAACGTATTTTAAGTGCGTAGTATGACAGTGATGCGTGCAGTAGAATGGCATACATCACCAAATTCCTTGCTCGGTAGCAAAGCCGTTGCTGAGATAGTACATCATAAGCAGACTAGCGCAGACGTTGGAAGAAACATGTGTTATTATGAAATACTGGATTAGGAATTAGGGAGGCATGCCTGAAGTTATATGTTTGGTGCGTCGCAAGTATGGACACGAGACCCTTGACAAATAATACAAACAGCAGACGAACAATAAAAGCTTTTAAAATATGATGCTACAGGAGAATGTTAACAACAAAATGCGCGGACAAAGGAACAAATGGGCGGGCTATGAAAATAATGGGAGAAAAACGTTTGCGGAGAGCTGTAAAGAGAAGACGAGACAGGTTGGTGAGATAACTGATAGCTGAGATAACTGGGATTAAAGACTCTGTATACGTTCTACTTAATTATTGAATGTTCGCTGGGCGGTTGATGAAACACAGTACGTACCGGATAGGTATTTTTGACCAAATTAACGGTTTGTTATGCATTAAGAGTTCGCTTAACAACCTACTGACTGTCAGTTATAGCAGTGCCAGAATATAGCTTAGCCGAGAGAGTGATGGGAGAATTTGTGTACGCCAAAGAGTGATGTGATTCGGTGGAAAAAGTGTACTGAAGCGATAATAAATACCGGTCGTACGTAAGATACGGCAGTCGTTTACAGTTTGAATAATACTATTCAAATATAGTATATATAAATATACTACGGTAGATCAGTGTAAGTCTACCTGATGTTAAACTTGATCTATGAGTAACCTTAATAGTGTGACAAGTAATCATGTGTCAGCTAGGCCTACTTGTAGTAATACTTGATATTCAGGTCATTAGTGAGCCAATATTAACTTGTTTGCTTTTCACACTTCTCAGTAACTGACCGTTTTTGTTAAGGTGCTTTCAAATTGTAAAAACTGCCAAGCATTGTGTATGCCATTTCACTGTTGTATGTTGTTTACAAAGTTAATTTTTCTTGTTCACCGAAACCCTTTACCTGGACGTTCCCAGCCACCCTACTGTTCGAATACTTCCACCATTCTTCCCTCATAGAGGAATTACCTGGTACTGTTAAACTTGAAGAGGTTCCCAATTTTGCTGTACACGAATATAAAAAGCTATTCGTCAGATAAGGAGGAAGAATAGTTTACCCAACGTATCTTTGCCAGAACTAATGTATAAGTAAGAGTTCTAAAGGGCTAAAAATTAGAAAACTGCTGCGTAAATAAATATCAAGAAAATGAAACCATTTTGTTTTGATTCGCGCGTTTGGTAACCATGTTACCGTAGTGACCACCTCAGTGATGTCAAAAGTGGATCTACATTTTTTGGACACCCTGCGGTTAAAAGTGTTTCGGTAGAAAGCCTTTTCCCCTCAAATTGCAATGAAACAATATTTATCAAGGGCAGAAATGAGTATGCTGAACGTAAATGTGTACACTTACCACGTTCTAGTTTTTTAAACTAGAAATAGGCTAGTCAATATGTGGCAGTGAAGAGAAGGGCAACAGGAGTTTCTACACAAAGTGACAGAAATCTTGAAATATACAAAACAACCGAAACAGCTGATCTTTCGTATCGTAATCTATACATTTGTAGCGTAAATATTTGAAACTGTGATTCTCAATGTACCTGTAGTAAAAAGATCAAATGTAGCGAACGTAGTAAAGTGACGTGCTAACAAGAGGCTCTCCTGTATAGGCGAACAATCTCACGCAAGCTCAAAGCAGGAGGAAACACCTCTTTAAGTATGAAAATCTAGACATATAAACACAAATGTAAAAACGTTTCAAGATAAAATACTGGTTCTTTTTTGTGGTTATTCACATGAATAGTCAGAATTGTTTCACAAGATTTGCAGAGTTAACAAGTTACGAAGGAAACTTTGGTTTTCTTTACGAACTTAAAGCGTTGAATGGACAAATCCGATCCATAGACGCAACCACCTCCAAGAATGCTCACTGTGCAAGTCGAATATTCTCGTCATACTGTGAAATATTTGCAGAGGAACTCTTACAAGAACTTAAGATGTCAGAGCTGACAAACATCAACAGGGTTTAGGAATCGGTGACACACTGAAACATGATTAAAAACGATACAAAAGAAAAAAAAAGAAAAGAAAAACTAAAATTCATAAATAGTTAAACAGTTAAAATTACAAGTGTCTGTGCCAATTCTATATACTCATCTAATTTCCTAATTTTTAAATGGAAATAGGATCCGTCCCACTTATTTAAACCTTATTTTCGTTATATTGTATAAAAAATTATTGCAATTACAGAAGTGTACAGTACTGAATCGGACGTCAGCCAATTGTACACTTTATTCCGTAGGTTGTTTCTTTCTCGTCCAGCCCGTCTCGTGCTAACGTCATTTCCAGACTTTTGTATTCATTTTTGAACTCGATCATGTTCGTTAAAAATTATCCTTCATTCAAGTTAAGTTTTCAATACGTTATCACTATGAAAAGTGCGATAGCTCTTCTTATTGGTTGTCTGGAGTGTGTTCACCCAGTTCATATGCGTTCATAATACAGCCAATTCATAAACGTTTAGGCCTGGTGTTGCACAGTATATTAACACTGAATGCTGCGAATTTCGGTATATTGCAGTGCTATTTTTGTGTATTCATAATTTTTCAACTATTATTGTGCTACGATTTAAAAAGATGATTTAGATAATTGACTATTCGTACAGATTTAGTTATTTGTTCGTAATTAGTCAAATGGGATTTTAAATACTAAGAATTCCTAATTAAAGGACAATATAATTCGTAAGAAGTCGTCTTTGTTATTGATTGAATGAGCAAAGCAAAAATGAGGTGAGTCAAAATCGTAAAAATCGCAAAAGCCCATGTGGCAAATTAAAGGAAATTTAAACCAAAATCTGAACATAGTGTTAATTTTTGAAAATGTCAAAACGTTTGGATGTCAGAGCCTAAAACGTGGGTGAATATTTTCATAAAATCGCAAAAATTCATGTGGGGTTTCAAATTAAAGAGAGTATTAAAGAGAGTATTATCTATGTATGTGTTAGGTTTTGGAAATTTCAAAATTTTGAGATCCTGTAACCCAAAAAAGAGACAAAATTTTGAAAAACATTGTTAAAATTCAGGAGGGTGTCAGACTGAAAGGAGTTGTAACCTAAATCCGAATGTTAGAATTTTTAGTGCTTATTATATGGGTATGTGATCGACAATTGATATATTACTAAAGAAATAGTAGTGAAATTTAGATTTTTGAATTTTTTTTTCCATAATTGAAAAATTATGTAATACCGAAATTTATTCAAAATGTACTTTGTTCAAAATAGTGAGAGAGTTCTTCAGCTCAGGGAGCATACTAGTTATCGTTGAGTCCATTCGGCGGATGTTCTATATAATATTTGATAACTACGAAATTAAAAGTAAAAAATATCAGAAAACTTGAACTAATTAGTAAGCTTTTTATAATATACCAACCTTAGTAACGTATTTTTTAAATTATAGAAGATAATATAATATAATAAAACATTAACTCCATGAGTAATATTTAGCGTTATTATCACCTCATATGAACAGGAGTGTCGTCTACTACGTCATTGACAACTCATTTGGAATGAAGTATGACATACATCGCCTATCGCAGCTTATACATCCCATTTATATGGTGATTCCAGTGGTATTTACTTTATAGGGAGGGAAAGAACAACAAGGCAGAGTGCAACAGGATGAAGCGTGCTCTTGAACTGGCGGGATGAAGCGTAGTAATGGTATAACTGAATGCTTGGTTGCTGAAAATTGTATAATTGTGCTTCCTACAATATACTGAATAAAAGTCGATAACACGAGTTAAGAGCGAAGGGTTCGATATCTAAGGATGAAAATGGGGGAGACGGAAAGAGACGGATTGGGGCAGAGCCAGAGTCTTGTTGTAAGCTACGTATGAGGTTATGGTCTGGCCAGCACAAAAGTGAAGGCGAGTTCATGGCATTTTTAGGAGTGGCCGTGATTTCATTCCTTAAACAGGAACGAATATATTGAAAAGACAGAACTTCTCTTCAGCAATGACAATTTCAAGATATTAAATGATCCCACTAATAAGTTTCAAAAACAAATAAAATCACTTACTAAAAATTCCCCTAATATATTTTCAGAAACGTTTCATGCTAACTATGATGAACTCGAAAGCTCCTGTTTTGTATAGTTTACCAAAAATACATAAACCTAATTGTCCCATGCGTCCAGTTGTTTCATATGTAACTGCATCTGCATATAAAGTCTGTAAAAAACTTAATGAATTACTCCCAAAATATATTAACTTCAACCCAAAGTATGCTATTAAAAACACTTTACAATTATTAGTTAATAATATAAAAAATGTACATTTACCACTGAATGCAAAATTAGTTTCATTTGATGTTAAGAATTTATTTCCGTCTATACCTGCAGATATTCTACTGTCTATCTGTTCCTCACATATACAAAATACTTTAACCTTAAGTAGTGATCAGAAAAAGGAATTATTCTCGGTCTTAGATATTTGCATAGGACAAAATTATTTTCAGTTTAATAATAAAATCTATAAACAATTAAATGGCTTACCTATGGGTTCTCCTTTATCACCTTTATTAAGTGAAATCTTTATGACATTTTTAGAAGATAACATTTTTACACCCAATAACCCCAACATAAAATATGTTTTTCATTGGGCAAGATATGTTGATGATAAATTTTGTGTCTGGACGGGAACAGATAGACAGCTCCATATGTTCTTAGATTATATTAATTCCTTTTATAGTACTGTGCAATTTACACTTGAAACAGAAAATATGAAAAGTTAAAATTTTTTGGATCTCACTATTACTAGGTCACAAAATAATCTTAGTTTTCAGATATATAGAAAACCTACCTTTACAGATACCGTTATACATAAACAATCACTAACGTCATGGCACATAAAATTAAGCAGTTTTCAGGCAATGGTTAATCGTCTTCTTATAGTTCCTTTATCCAAAGACAATTTCAATAAAGAAGTAGATATTGTAAAAGCCATAGCAAAAAATAACGGTTATGATGAAAGAATAATAGAGTCTTTAATTTCCAAAAAAAAAGAAAATTTATTTTAAAAGAATTTTATTCCATAGAGCCAGATCAGGGTAACAAAATGTTTCATTTAACAAATTACATTCCGTTTATAACTGATAGGATTAATAATTGGTTAAAAAAGCACGGTCTTAACATGGTATCAGTAAACAAACGTAATCTTTTTTCATTACTAGTCAATAATAAAGACAAATCAAACACACTGGAGAAAAATGGAGTTTATGAAATACACTGTGCAGAATGCGATGCTATTTATATCGGACAATGTGGCCGTGCTCTGAAACATCGCATTTCTGAACATAAGAAGGCGATTTTAATCAATACAGCCAATACAGGTTTTGCAGATCATTGCAACAACACAATCACTTCAGAGATACAAAAAACATAACACTACTCCACAACATACAAAAAGGTAAAAAAATGGATTTGTTAGAAATTCTAGAAATTAAAAAAGCATTAAAAAATAACAAAAATTTAACAAATGAACAAACTGACTTCTGTGTATCCCCTTTAGTAAAAGCTGTTATTTAGTTTAGTTAATTATATATTTTGCATTCAGATTATATTTAGTTTTGTTAATTTTATATTTTGCATTCAGATTATATTTAGTTTTACAGACACTTGACCTTATTTTAGCTCCTGCAACCCCCTCCACATCTTCACCCCTCGCACATGTTCCCACAACACATGCCCTAACCAGATGTCCACCTTACATCCTGTGTTTAGTCTTCATTCATCTCTTTGACAATGACTTAAGAGGTCGAAACAGCTGTCAGAGTTAAATAAAATCTGTGAAACGTACCAAGTGTTTTTATATAATTTGCAAAACCTTTATATACATATTATGTATGATGATGAGGACAGACACATACGACACAACAGACATTCTGCTTCTGCTCTTCGATCTGGAAGGACCAGCTCTCTCTGGACGTTAACGGAAGCGATTTCGCTGTTCAGCTGCTGCCCTGCTGCCTTCGTTTTGAAGAGGACAGACAAACGACATCTGCTGCCCTGCTTGCTGGATTTCATCAGGCCCAAGGAGACAGAAGACAACAACTCAGCTGGCTGGTGAACCGAGTAGCCAGCACAAGAACAGCTGAGTTCGTCGGACCTTCTAAGGGCCACCAGCCGAGCGATCCTTTTCAGGACCACCATCTTGCCGCTGAAGAGGAAACTAGCCTGCCAGAGCTAATTTGCGCTGGGCATCTGTTTCGCTGACGCTCGGGCTCATAGGTAGCGCTGCCCAGGACGATCCTTGCGAGCCCGCACCAGTGGTAAGCGAGCTTGGATATCGCCTGGGTAAAGAGGCCGGTGGACACCTCTCTTGGTAAGGAGAGGTATCTAACGAAGCTGGTCATTAGCCCAGCTCGTAGACAACCTGAGCGTTCCACTTCCCCTGCTCGCGGTCCGGCTCGGGCCGGACCCTAGGTCCCTGGTTACCGCCGGAGGCAGCCTGGCTGCCTCTGGTCGGCGAACCTCCCGCTCATTGGCTGACATGCCCGGTACGGGCGAGTCAACGAGCACGCAGTCGCTCGCTACTGCCATGCCCCACTCGAGCGACTCGCCGAGTTCTCCGCTTATGGATGTGGACCAAGTAGATACCCAGACGGTTCCGCTGCCCGGTGACGAGACCGACGCTTTCGTGGCGGTTGGGCCACGGGGGCGCCCGGTTAAGAAACCGAGGCGGAACCGGTCCTCCTCAACCTCTTCCTCGGCGTCCGCCATGGAAGTTGTCCCCGCCGATGGCGAATCCGGCACGAGGCCGACTGTGTCCGGTGATGCCCAAGCACCGCCGGCCACTGGTTGCATCCCGCCCGTGTTCGTTCACGGCGTGAACAACGTCACCGGTTTTTACCGGCGACTGATAGTGGCTCCCGGACTTTCCCCGGCCAACATTGACTTGAAGCTCCTTGGGGGCGATACAGTCAAGATCGTTGTCCGAGGAATGGACGTGTACCGCAGCGTAATGGCGTTCGTGGAATCATCTCAATTCCAATTCCACGCCTTCTCACCCAAACACGTGAAGCCTCTGTCTTTTGTGCTCAGAGGCTTGGACGTGGACTCTCCTTTCGAGGAAATCCTCGATGAGCTGCGCGAGCTGGGCTATCCGGTTCGCGCGGTGCACCGAGTATTTGCTCCAGCCGGACCAAGGCGTCCAATTTCCCTGGTTCGCATCATGGCGGAAAACAGCGAGGCAGGCGCAAGCCTACTCTCTCTAACGAGGCTTTTTGGATTCCGCGTTAAAATGGAAAGAAGCCGCGCTCCCGGGGCTCTGCCTCAGTGCTACAGGTGCCAACGCTTCGGGCACCACTCAGAGACTTGCTCAAACGCCCCTGCGTGCGTGAGGTGCTCTCTACCTCACGCCAGTAAACATTGCGATGCACCTCCCTTCAAAAGGTGCATCAACTGTGGCGGAAGTCACCCCGCCAACTACCGGGCATACCCGGTGTTTCAGCGGGAGCTCGAGCGGCGAAAGCCGAAAGGGCGCCTGCCACCACCGAGGCATCCGGAAGCTGGTTCTAGACCTGCAACCGAGCAGCCAGGCCCTTCGCCTCCTACTACGGCTGCCGTGTCTTTCGCCACAGTTGCAAATAGGCAACAAAACCGTACCAAAGGCCCGAAGCAAGCACCTGCAGGTCAGGCAACTCCAACTCAGGCTCCTTCCCAGGCCCCTGTCCCGCCTATGGCGAAAAAGTGCCGAAACCTCGCGGCATCTCAAAAAAGTGAGACAGACCAGCCTTTACCAAACATCTCGGTTGTGGAGCCTGAGACAACTCAACCCTCCCCAACAACGGAGAATCCTGCCCCTGCTTTAGAAGCAGCCTCGCCTGACCAACCGCCCCCGCGGTTTCCTAATGCAGGCAAAAAGAAGCGGCATCGTAAGGCCCGTGGCGCTCGCTCCCGGGCTCCTCCCAACCCAGCCACACATTCCAGACAGCCTGCGCATCGCGTTAAGTCCGACGACCTCGCATCTGTCCCTCTTCCTAGCACCTCCGCTAGAGGCGCTACACCTGACTCAAAAACACCCTTGGCTTCCACCAATCCCCCGATTGACAAGTTCCGGCGCTCTTATGCACAAACAGTCTCCGGGCACTCTGCCTCAAAAGCCGAACCTGACGACTACCAGGTCGTCAAAGACTTCCTTGCGGAATTCGACCTCCGCAAAGTTGCCCAGACCTTCAGGTCCATCCGCTCCCGCTTGGAGACTGCTGATATAACCGAGAGGTTCATGCTCTTGGTGGAAGCCGCCACTTAAGTAGGACTTCTATGAGTCGTGTCCTCAAACGTGACCTCGCCATTCTTTCCTGGAACACCAACGGGTTGGCTAACAAGATCCAGGAAGTCCAAGAATTACTGGCCCGACTCAAACCCGATGTAATGCTTCTCAATGAGACCCACTTGACCCCTGCGAACCGGTTCCGACTGGCCAACAATGTGTGCTATCGAAACGACAGACCGGGCACTGCTGGTGGCGGTACTGCCAGTCTTGAGCATCACCGAGTCGTCTTGCCTGCAACGACTCACCTGGAAGTTACCGCTGTGGAGTTGTTAAACACTCTAGGCGGTGTACTCTTGGTAGCGGCGTATAAACCGCCGCAAAAAGAGCTCCTTCACCCCGATCTTCCTGTCGCGTTCGATGCACACGGGAGGGTCATCATGGCCGGCGACCTGAATTGTAAACATCGCGATTGGAACAGTCGTTTGACTGCCCCAAACGGGAAGCGTTTACGCAGGTTTGCTGATTCACACAGGGTAACAGTGATTGGGCCCGCCCAACCTACGTTCTACCCCTCACAACTCCGCGCGGCTCCCGATGTCTTGGACATAGCGGTGATCCAAGGAATTGACTGCCCGGTCCATGTGTCCGCGCTAACGGAACTATCGTCCAATCATCTCCCCATCTTGTTACACGTCGCTACCCAGCACGTCGTATGCAGAGATGTCAGGAAGGTGGTAGAATGGGACCGCTATGGCCCGGCGTTAAGTCGCCGATTGCCAGAGGCGGGACCACTCGAAACCGTCCGCCAAAACGACGAGGCAGTTGCCGCGTTTGACGAGACTGTCGTATCAGCGAACGACGCGTCTTCCAGGATGAAGCCTGGCGTCACGCCCCACTGGCAGCGGATCCCAGAGGAGACGAGTGCTCTCGCTTGCGAGAGAAATCGCCTCCGGAGACGCTGGCAGCGGACACGTGATCCGGCCGACAAGGCAGCGTACAACCGGGCGACCGGCATTTTACGTCGTGAAATGCAGGCCTACCGGAGACGCTGTTGGGAACTCGCCGTGGCCCAGGCAGGGGACGGATCGGACGAAAGTAGCCCTTACCGGATACCTTCGGCGTTGGTAGGGAAGAGGCGCCGACCTCGTACCCCAGCCATTGCTGGACCCTTTGGTCAAATCCTGGCTCGCCCGGAGGCGAAGGCCGAGTACTTGGGCGCGTGTTTCGAGCGACAGTTCGCTCCTAACCCGCCCATGGACTGGGACTTCGATGAAGAAGTCGAGAACGAAGTGGAAGACTTTCTGTCTCTTCCGATCACTGCGGAGCCCGAACCCATTACCAGGGAAGAGGTCACAGATCGGCTCGTTGAACTCGTACCGAGAAAAGCTCCTGGCCCGGACGGCGTCTCGAACGCCGCTCTTACTCGACTCCCGGAGCAAGGAGTACTTTTCTTGGTTACGCTGTTCAACGCGTGTCTAAGACTGGCCTATTTTCACCAGAAATGGCGTAAGGCGTTGTGTTGGTCTGTCTGTCTATCTGTCCATAGATTTTTTTTCTTTGGCAAACGATAACAGCCGCAAATTCAAACACAATCAAATAATTTTTTGCATACAGCCCTGATTTGTATAGTACTCAAGACCTATTGTTTTTGGTGAAGATCGGTTAAGGCGAAGGGGTAGTTTACCGGCCACGTTTTTTGTTTTAACAAGGGTAAAATTTTTTTATGAAGAACGATAACTGCCGTACATTAAAACAGAATCAACTACTCTTCTGCATAGCTTTTCGAAGTATACAGAACTCAAGGTCTGTTGATTTTGTTGAAGATCGGTTAAGGGAAAGGGGTAGTTTACCGGCAACGTTTTATGTTCTAACAAGGGTATTTTCTATGGCAAACGATAACAGCCGAAAATTCAAACAGAATCAAATAATTTTTTGCATACAGCCCTGATTTGTAGAGTACTCAAGACCTATTGTTTTTGGTGAAGATCGGTTAAGGGAAAGGGGTAGTTTACCTGCAACAGTTTTTATCAAGGGTAATTTTTTTCTATGGCAAACGATAACAGCTGCAAATTTAAACAGAATCAAATGATGTTCTGCATACAGACCTGTATTGTAGAGTTCTCAATACATATTGGTGTTGGTGAAGATCGGTTGAGGGAAAGGGGTAGTTTACCAGCAACATTTTATGTTTTAACAAGGGTTATTTTTTTTTTTAAGAACGATAACTGCCGTAAATTCAAACAGAATGAACTACGTTTTTCCATACCTTTTTGAACTAAAGAGAACTCAAGGTCTGTTGATTTTGTTGAAGATCGGTTAAGGGAAAGGGGTAGTTTATCACCGAAGTTTTATGTTTTAAAAAGGGTATTTTTACTTCCATATTCCTTAAGGAATGGAAGTATGGTGATGGCAAAAAAAATCGTGTTCGAGATTATTGCAGATTCTGATTCTACTACACTCAAAACATGAAAAAAAGTCGTTTTCCGAAAAGTGTCTGTGTGTGTGTCTGTCTGTCTGTGTGTCTGTCTGTCTGTCTGTCTATCTGTCTGTCTGTCTGTCTGTCTGTAGATTTTTTTTCTATGGCAAACGATAACTGCCGCAAATTCAAACAGAATCAAATAATTTTTTGCATACAGCACTGATTTGCAGAGTACTCGCGACCTATTGTTTTTGGTGAAGATCGGTTGAGGGAAAGGGGTAGTTTACCGACAACAGTTTTTTTTTAGCAAGGGTAATTTTGTTTGTTTGGCAAACGATAACAGCCGAAAATTCAAACAGAATCAAATAATGTTTCGCATACAGCCCTGAATTGTAGAGTTCTCAAGATCTGCTGATTTTGGTGAAGATCGGTTAAGGGAAAGGGGTAGTTTACCTGTAACGTTTTATGTTTTAACAAGGGTATTTCCTATGGCAAACGATAACAGCCGCAAATTCAAACAGAATCAAAAGATTATTTGCATACAGCCCTAAATTGTAGAGTTCTCAAGACCTATTGTTTTTTGTGAAGTTCGGTTGAGGGAAAGGGGTAGTTTACCAGCCACGTTTTTTGTTTTATCAAGGGTATTTTCTATGGCAAACGATAACAGCCGCAAATTCAAACAGAATCAAACACTGTTTTGTATACAGCCCTGATTTGTAGAGTACTCAAGACCTATGGTTTTTGGTGAAGATCGGTTAAGGGAAAGGGGTAGTTTACCTGTAACGTTTTATGTTTTAACAAGGGTATTTCATATGGCAAACGATAACAGCCGCAAATTCAAACAGAATCAAAAGATTATTTGCATACAGCCCTAAATTGTAGAGTTCTCAAGACCTACTGTTTTTGGTGAAGATCGGTTGAGGGAAAGGGGTAGTTTACCTGCAACGTTTTTTTAACAAGGGTATTTTCTATGGCAAACGATAACAGCCGCAAATTCAAACGGAATCAAATAATGTTTTGCATACAGCCCTGATTTGTAGAGTACTCAAGATCTATTGTTTTTGGTGAAGATCGGTTAAGGGGAAGGGGTAGTTTACCAGAAACGTTTTTTTATCAAGCGTATTTTCTATGGCAAACGATAACAGCCGCAAATTCAAACAGAATCAAATAATTTTTTGCATACGTCCCTGAATTGTAGAGGTCTCAATGACTTTCGATTTTGGTGAAGATCGGTTAAGGGGAAGGGGTAGTTTACCTGCAACCTTTTACGTTTTAACAAGAGTAAAGTACTTGAAAATTTATTTAAACTTTTTGAAACAATGGTAATTGTTAAAAATAAAATAATTTTGTTGCCAGGCAATAAAATTATAATTTTTTCATTTTAATGTAATATAATATTTTTCATTTAATACAGCAATAAAAAGGCAGGTAAGACACAGCCTGGCTGTTTGGCTGAAAATGATTTTAAATATAAATCTTAGAATATGGAAGTCATGTATGGTTCTCCATACCGATATTTTTTATGACGAACGATAACTGCCGAAAATGCAAAGAGAATCAAGTAATTTTTTGCACACTTACCTGAGTTGTAGAGAGCTCAAGGTCTGTTGATTTTGGTGAAGATCGGTTAAGGGAAAGGGGTAGTTTACCTGCAACATTTTAAGTTGTAACAAGAGAAATGTTTCCATGACGAACGATAACTGTCGCACATTCAAACAGAATCAAATATTTTTTTGCATGCATCCCTGAATTGTAAAGGACTGAAGGTCTATATTGATTTAGGAGAAGATCGGTTAAGAGAAAGGGGTAGTTTACCAGAAACATTTTATGATTTAACAAGAGTAAAGTACTTAATTTTTATAAATAAAATATCCTGATAAGAAGCTCATAATAATCCACTGTATAAACGTAGATGAAATATCTATAAATGAAGAGGTTAGGTGAACGAGGTGGGGGTAATTTTCTATTATTAAAAATTATAGTTGAAGGTGGAGGGAAGAATTTTTTATACGTGTACTACGTTATCGGCAACAAAGAAGTAGTTTTTTGTTAAAATTGCTTCCCGGGCTGTTTAGTCGTAGTCCAATGTTTTCTGTAAAACCAGACTTTTCGGCAGTGCCATCGACTGCCATCATCAAAAATCGAGTGCGAAAACGTGAGGTAGTATACGTTAGTGACCACAGTACTGTGGTTAATGCTGAAGCAATAAGTAGAAAGACGTAGTTTCTATGGAAATATTTCATTTCAATAAAATCATATTTAAAATATGATTTTAAATTTAAATCTTAGAACATGGAAGTCATGTATGGTTCTCCATACCGATATTTTACTTCCATGTTCCTGAAGGAAATGGAAGTATGGTGATGGCAAAAAAATCTTGTTCGAGATTATTGCAGATTCTGATTGTACTATACTGAAAACATGAAAAAAGCCATTTTTCGAAAAGTGTCTGTGTGTCCGTCTGTCTGTCTATGTCTGTATGTCTATCTGTGTGTCTATAGATTTTTTTCTATGGCAAATGATAACAGCCGCAAATTCAAACAGAATCAAATAATTTTTTGCATACAGCTCTGATTTGTAGAGTACTCAAGACCTATTGTTTTTGGTGAAGATCGGCTAAGGGAAAGGGGTAGTTTACCGGCAACGTTTTATGTTTTAACAAGGGTATTTTATATGGCAAACGATAACAGCCGCAAATTCAAACAGAATCAAATAATGTTTTGCATGCAGCCCTGAATGGTAGAGTTCTCAAGATCTATTTTTTTTTGGTGCAGATCGGTTAAGGGAAAGGGGTAGTTTTGCCTGCAACGTTTTATGTTTTAATAAGGGTATTTTCTATGGCAAACGATAACAGCCGCAAATTTAAACATAATCAAATAATTTTTTGCATGCAACTCTGAATTGTATAGTTCTCAAGATCTATTGTTTTTGGTGAAGATCGGTTAAGGGAAAGGGGTAGTTTATCTGCAACGTTTTTTGTTTTAACAAGGGTATTTTCTATGGCAAACGATAACAGCCGTAAATTAAAACAGAATCAAATAATGTTTTGTATACAGCCCTGAATTGTAGAGTTCTCAAGACCTATTGTTTTTGTTGAAGATCGGTTAAGGCAAAGGGGTAGTTTACCTGCAACATTTTATGTTTTAATAAGAGAAATTTTTTCATGACGAACGATAATTGACGTAAATTCAAACAGAATCAAATAACTTTTTGCATACAGCTCTAAATTGTCGAGTACGCAAGGCCTGTTGATTTTGGTGAAGATCAGTTAAGAGGAAGGGGTAGTTTTGATAAATAAAGTATCCTGATAAGAAGATCTTAATAATCCACTGTAGAAACGTAGATGAAATATCTATAAATGATGAGGCTAGTTGAACGGGGTGGGGGTAATTTTCTATAAATGAAAATTATAGTTGAAGGGGTAGGGGATAATTTTTATATGTGTACTACGTTATCGGCAACAAAGTAGTAGTTTGTTGTTAAAATTCCTTCAAGGGCTGTTTGGCCGTAGTCCAATGTTTTCTGCAAAACCAGTCGTTTCGGCAGTGCCGTCGACTGCCATCATCAGTGAAAATCGAGTGCGATAACGTGAGGTGGTATACGTTAGTGACCACAGTACTGTGGTCAAGGCTGAAGCAATAAGTGGAAAGAAGTAGTTTCTATGGAAACATTTCATTTCGTAAATGATTTTAAATATAAATCTTAGAACATGGAAGTCATGTATGGTTCTCCATACCCAAATTTTTTTTCTTTTTCCGTTGGAATAGAATGATGTAGATTACGTAGGGCTACCCTACAGGCCCTCTGTGTTCTGATCTGGTAGGCTAATAGTTTATCTTGTTGGAGCTCTTTGATAACTTTTCGGTACAAATCTGATATGGTTACATTTATTTTTATAATTTTACTTGACAACGTCTTGGAGTTATTAAGTTACTATAACGCCTTGCTCTTCTACTAAGTTAAATATTTAACCATTTCTTTATAGTTGTTACTCTATACATATCCATACATAGATGCATAGATACATGTACATATATGTGTTTTTTGACTCATACGTTTTAGCATTTTCAGCCTCATATTTTGGAAATAAAGTCCTACTGGACCTACTTTTTAAAATTTTTCGGAAAGAAAAATATGAATGGTAAGGGAAATAAAAGGGATAAGTCAAAATTATTCCAAATTGACTTTTTTACGCTTTTGAAAGCATTGTAGATAAAGGTTTTTTAACGCACTTGCCAGTTTGGAAATAAAGAAGTTCAGTCCATAAAAAAAAAATCATAAATTAAGTCATCCAATGGAAATAAAGAGGAGATCAGCCCATTAGAATACTGGAAATAAAGGAATCAGTCCAATGAAACAGCATACAAACGGAAACAAAGGGATAAGTCCATGCATAGTGGCAGATATTTTTAGTTTCTAGCCAATATCTGATCTAGACATCAGTTGTCAACAGACAGTGTACGTTACGGTCGATTGAACGACTCAAAAGTGATTATTTCAGTAGTTTCAAGTTATTTTGTTCAACTTACGAGCTGAGACAGTTACACTACGTGGAGGCGGTAGTTTGAGTTTCAGTTTTCATTTGAGTAGTAATTATTGAGTGTCTCATCGATGACTGTGCAACTAAGTTGGAACACAAGGCAGCAAGAAAAAGGATAACTGCTGGCAGGATGACAGAAGTATGAAAAACGTTTAACTTAATAGCATATGTTTTAGTGTCGGATGAGTGTTTGTAGTTGTACCAGATGATACCACAAAATCGATACTAAAGAATTTTAATCTCACGACTAGTACAAATGATCAGGATGCATACTTATCAATGAAAAACATTACAATAAAAGAAAACATGAACATGTTATTAGGTTTTTTAAGTTTCCATCTCTCTTCTGAAAAATTGTAGAACGATATTTAAAGAAATACGCGTATTTCAGAAGAAATTAAAGAAATATTTCAGACTCATGCTCGGCGGTATTATTGTCATTGATTGTACATGAACCTCTATCGGTTTCATGATGAGCACGTTGTTGGTTAGCTTGGTGATAAACATGAGGGGTTATTGATGAGGAGATTTGCGTTATCATAACATTGAAGATTTCACGGTCAGAGTCATCTTCAGTAAAATTATTTTCCTGGCTGTTGGGCCGTGGACTTCTTGTAGAGCCAAAAGTTTCGACTGCAGCTGCGCCAGCCATCTCCAGTATGTCTTCTGTTCTGCTCCTCTGGCGACTAAATGACGAAGCGATCTAAAAGTTATATTCGTGTGACATTTTTTAGTCGCCATAGAAACAGAAATGAAGACCCACTGAAGATGTCTGCCGCAGCTGCAGTCGAAACGTTTAGCTCTACAAGAAGAGGACCACGGCCCAACAGCCCGGAAATAATTTTTACTGAAGAGTTGTATTAGTTATCTGACATAGTGATATCTTGTTTGTTGCATTTAGTGTGGTGATATTGGTAATTGTTCTTGAACTGCTCTTGCGTTGTTATTCTTACTTTATATTAAAACACTGACTTGGTGTTGTTTACTGCTACATTGTAGTCTGGACCAAATGATAGCATTTCTATATATGTGTGTTGGTATAATTTCCAATTGTACTTATTGCGAGAAACAAGGAAATGGTGCAAACAAGAAAGTTTCCTTCACAATGACAAACAAATGCGTAGGTAATTACAGCAGTCACAAACATAACCGGCTCACACAGTTAAGTGAACACTCAACATTAAATACGCCATTCTTCTGTGAAGTCACAAACGCGAATGCAAAATATTGTGAGCAAAAATGTTTACAGAAAAATACATATTTTAGCAAAAAGTGCCACAGCATTTCAGGAAATATTTTAAAAGACCCAGGAAGGAAAACGTTTGGAAGTTACTGATCTTCACATACTTGTAAACTGCAGCTTCGTTGTAAATACAGTGTGCTACAGTTAGCCTTCCAGCAAGTATAAACAGTGGTAAAAAAAATACTTATGTTAGTGTTAGAGTATAGTTAAGTTAGAGTAAGTTATAGTTAAGTTAACGTTAACTGCTGGGTACAGTAAAAAATTTACGTATGTTTTGTTCTGTGCAAAAACTGGATGGTGATTTAGAGTGACTTGTTTGTTCGAATCACACTTATTTACGTTTACACCAAGGTTAAAGATAGCGTTTACTGCTGCGCAAAATCGAAAATCGGCGGTTGGAGGGAAATATCTTACTTCAGTTCCTGTTAAAACTCTGTACTATACAGCGTGTGGCAAACAGAAAACATCGGATAGATTACTGTGTACGAATAACATTTAATTTTAACATTAACGTTTAAATAATCCCCACAACGAGTCGCATTGACTTTGTTGTGCGTCCGCTACCTTACGTTAGTAACACTTCATACCAGTGGTTCCCAAAGTGGGGTCCGCGACAGGGTGTCCGCGAACACTTTTAAGAAAAAATAGAATATACCATAATTTACTCCGATTTTTTATGCTCTAAAATCTAAATTTTTGCATCTTAAAACAATTAGTAGAAGATTCAAGTATTTTTTTTGTTCAAACTAATTCTAATTGTAAAAGTAATTTCAAACTAATGGCTTTAATAATGTCTTTAAATCATGTCGTGCAGCAGATCTCTTTGTCAGCCGAATCGTCTAGAGCGCCGCATCAACGCAGAACCGATCGCGAACCTTTTTTTAGTCCACGTATAACCACTGTATCTAAGCAAAACGTTTTTCCGTGTAGCTGGTTTTACGCCTAAGAAGCTGGATTTTACGTGTGGCTGGAAAGATGGAGCCGAGGTTGACAACGCTGGTACACAAAGTACTGACAATATGGATAACGCAAATTTAATTGCTTTCATCCACTATGATTATGAGAATAAACTACACTAGCTAAAACTCATTAAATGCTTTTCTTTTTTAATAAACATCTACCATCACATACAACTTCAACAGAATTATTTACGATTGTGAATAAGTTCATGGTTGACATCGGTATTAATTGGAATAAATGTGTGCATGTTAGCAGTGACAGACCAAGATCGACGTGTGGAAGAAACAGCGGACTGATTACAATGATAAAAACTGTAGCACCACTTGTTGAGTGGGTTCATTGTTGTATCCACAGTGAAACGTTAGCAATACAGAAGATACCATCAGAACAGAAGAGTTGCCTTGATGAGGTAGTTCGGATGGTGAATCATATTAAATGTGCCCTTTGAATTCTTGATTATATGGTATAATATGTGAAGAAATGGGGAGTGGTCACAAGCAATTGTTGATCCTCTGTGAAGTACTGTAGCTTTAGCGTGGAAATGTATTGAACAGATTATTTGAACTGAGGGATGAAGTAAAGCTCTTTTTATTTGATTCCAACTTCGACCTTAAAGACAGGTTCCATGACTTTAACTGGATTTTGAAGCTATCATACCTTGCTGATACCTTCAGTCATCTGAATGGACGCGCTTTAAGCCTGCAGGGATCTAGCATCACTATTTTCAAGGTTCGAGATAAAACCGAGGGGATGATAACAGAAAATTGAAGTGGATTCAGAGATTAGACTCTGAAATCTTCCAACAACTTCCTTCCATGGCAGATTTTGTCCAGATGTCAGGAGGAAATGTTCCAAAGGAGATCCTCAACGTTACTGAATCTCATTTGGAGCAATTGCACTTGCATGTAAGGGAATATTTTCCAGTCGCGGATGATAGTGACATGTGGATAAGAAATCCATTTGCTGATGGGCTGTCAACTAACTATGGGCTGTATCTTACACTACAAGAAGAAGATTCATTGGCAAAACTTTCAAAGGACAGTTCATTAAAATTACAATTTTTGCAATTACACCTAGCTAACTTCTTGTTATGTGTAATGACTGACTATCCTGAACTCGCAAAAAAATCTCTGAAGTGTTTAACTGTGTTTCCTTCCCTATACTTATCTGTGTGAAACCGCATTCGCCCAGATCACGTACTTGAAGTCAAAGTTAAGAAACAAACCTGATGTCGACAGTGACTTAATACTGAAATTGTCAAATATTAAACCCAGTATTGCAGAGCTAATTGTTCAAAATCCGCTTCATTGTTCACTTTAAACTATGTTTTATATCATTAATATTATAATTCTGCAAGTTAGGAGAATTTTGATTTTAATACATTTTTAATTAAAATATAAGAGTTTGTACCATATTTTTGTTTGTTTTATTTCAGAACTCAGACGAGGTCCGTGAAATTTTTAATTTTTGGGGGGTCCGCGGACTGAAAAGATTGGGAACCACTGCTTCATACAACGATCGGTGCGATGCGGTGAATTCTTGCAGAGATACGACGTCAAACACAAAACCAGAAAGTGCGTTAAATGTCATCAAAGAAAAGTGTCGTATCTGGATATATATGGTCGTATGCTGTTATTTTTATGGTGTTGGCAGTCTATCGGGGTAGAAGTTTATTTCTTCTTATGATTAACTGTAGAGATAGATAGATCGTTGATCGCAAAGCAGAAAACAATAATGTTGGCGCGGTTATACCGGGCTGAATGCTTTGGGGTAGCAGCATGAAACGGTTAGCAATTTGCACGATTCTGTGAACCCAATCACCAATGCTGACACCCAGAACATTAAACGATTGTGGAGAACAGGTCATCATCATCATCATCATCACTTCATGGATACGATTTCTCCTGTTCCGGACTCATGACTCCCGCCATCTTGTGATTGGCCTGCCTACAGATCTTCTTCCAACCTGCTCATACTCATAAGCCAACTTCGGAAAGCGGGTATTGTTCATTATTTCTAGATGTTGTTTCCAACAATTTTTATAATTCTGAATGAGTTCATTTAGGGAAACTATATCAAGTTCTCGTCTAATATACTCGTTTCGAGTCGTGTATATCCCTTTACCGATCTCAAATAGCTCATTTCTGCAGCCTGTAATTGGCACCATTCCTTCCTTCTTATAGTCCAGGTCTCATATCCATACAGAAGTGCTGGTACTGCCATTGTCTTAGAGAATTTGATACACGTCTCTTGTCTAGCTTTCCTTTTCAATGTCCTTCTCATTATTGACATATAGTTTGGAACCTGCCTAGTTTATTGCTGAGATCGTCACTACCTCTATAAGAAAGACTACAACCAAGCTAACTGAGACCTGTTCTATGAGCTGGTCATTTAACATAACTTTAGATCGAATGGGGTATTTTCCAGAAAAAGCCATAAACTTTGTTTTTGCAGTTGAAATTTTTAAATGATATTCCTTACTTATCTGTTGGAGGCCATATAAACTTTTCTGTAGCGCATTCTCATTAAAACGGATTACAGCCATATCATCTGGAGAACAGGTAAGGAGCACAGTGCGTGACGCGTAGACATTTGCTGGACATCTACGTGTTCAAGTCCTTTCTAAGAAACTCATTGGGAAACTCATTGGGAATCCTTTCGTTGCAATTACTGAAGAATTCATTGTCCAATATTTTCCCCAATATTACCGCCCGACTAAAAATAAACACGTTCGAATTGTAACAGTGTGTAAATATGAGTAAAAAAACCCGTAGTTTTTAGACGAAGTGTTACTAACATAACGTTGCGGGCCTATAACACAAGAGTTAAAAAAAAGAAACGAAACAACTCTCACACCGATGACATTCAAATTATCATTAAATGAAACACAACTCGTGTAACAGATAAACAGCGATACACATTTCTTCGGAACGTGCCGAAGCATACTTCTCTCGAGGGCATTTATGGTCAAGGTTAAAACGACTTTGTTATGCATAACCCGTAGTATTCATCCTTAATGCATGTCGAAATAATATCGTTCCTAATTTTCTCATTCCTTAACACTTCTGGCTCTTGGATCATCCGCAGTACTATTTTGCTTTACCATTGTTTCAATGCGTATAGGAATATCGGCCCCTCAGTAACTTAAAACAACACAAACTTATTGATTAATAATGAAGAGCGTTACAATTTGGAAGTTTTCTTCAGAAAATATCTGCCGTGTATTTGAGAAGTTTTGGGCTTTCGTAGACCGTATATCATTATCTTGTAAGAGTACATGAATTTTGTTCCTGCTTATTTTATTAAAAAAAAAAAAGGTGATGAAACTGTTACAAATCTTTGTCAGAAATAGTCAGGTTATTACAAGCAAATCGCGTTGTTCACATTTCTATTTTACGCGAATTTGCAAACGCAAATGCATGTATGCATGATTTATACATAAATCACAGGCATGTTCTCAACACAATACACAGATTATAATGACAGTTTATGTATTTAATCTGTACGCCCTCCTATCGTGAGGTCTAGGGCAATTACAATACCAAAATACAGCACGAATCTCACAGTTGCTTATCAAACAAAAAATAGAATTCACAATATAATACAAAATTAAAGTCAATAATACTGAAGTTCAAAAATCACACACAGAAATGTAAAAAATGTGAAAGAAATTACATTTCTACTACGATCTATGTATATCCATAGCTTAAATAAATCTACAAAGCTTAATATACTGTGAGACAAACGTCCATTCCACGTGTATCGTTCTCACTCCAAACCTCTCTACCCCGTACCTCATCTCTAACTTTATCCCATCTTATACTTTATACCTCTCTTCTCTGCTGTTTCTTTTACCCCCCCCCCTAAATCCAAGCCCTTCTTGGTCTGTCTCTTGTATTTTTCTCTTGCACCTTGGCTTGACACAGTACCTCTCTAATTATATTTTCCTCATCCTACTGTCATGTCCAAGCCATCTCCATTATCCTTAACACCTTATCACTTATTGGTCAAACATTATAGTTTCAAATATAGTTACATAATTCATAACATAGGCGAGGCCTATTAATTTTTCGTAGTTAAAGGAGTGCTGTAGTGGATAAACTAATATGAATACTATTTTTTTTCTGAACGTAGTTTTTCTTTATTCCTGTTAAGTAATGAAAATATTAATTCAACCATAAACTTTGTAATTAACCTATGCCTACCACAATTTGCGTCTTCAAAAGCGTACTAGGCGGTCGTAAAATATTTCAAATTTGCACAATTTCATTGCACGCTGCAGTTCCCGAGAATGGATTTACCACGTGTGTCAAGTCTTTTCTGATTCTGCTTAATTATCTTCTTTTACTCTAACTTCATAAATGGACAACGATATAAACAAACGTCAAATTATCACTTGCCTTTGTGAAAGTAGCGCAATATATTAACATACTGTACACTAAAAATAGCTAAATATTACGACAAGTAACGATATTGTTACGAGGATTGCATGGATGACGATCTTAAAACAGTAGAATGCATTATTGAACGCCAGAGAAGTAGATGCTCACGTTTCTGTGAAACAAACATTTGTATTGCAAGAGTTATCCCAGTTATACCACTGTCCAGAAAAAATAAAAATTATCAAGTCAAATAATTACAATATTTTGCAAAACAAATTAACAGTTATACACTTGACACTTTCATTAATACGGTATTACACTTCCTTGTCACATGTTATTTATATCAGTCTGGCGTTACAATATAGTTTTACGAAGTATAGTTAATGTCAAATATGTGTTCAGTTAAGTTTGGCCAGAACACACACACACACACACACACACACACACACACACACACACACACACACACACACACACACACACACACACACACACACACACACACACACACACACACACACACACACACACACACACACACACACACACACAGAGTTTCCAACACTTCGTGATGATTATAAAACACAAAGGAACCGCTTGTCTTTATTTACTAATTTTGAATTAGCAGCGTAAGTTAAAATGTCAGAATTTGGGATATTATACAGATTATTGAGGGGAGAGATTATAGATGCAACAAAAGTTAAATACGGTTAAATTGTGTTATAAAAAACTTGAGAAGACATTTATCCAACTTTAAACCTACGCGTAATTTAAATATACATTTTCTTTATTCCAATTTACTTATTCTTTCGTGGAAAAGTGACATTCTCAAGCAAGTTCAAAGTGAGAAGTCATTTAAAAATTTGTTATTTCCAGTGTACAAAGAAAAACTATTATATTAAGTCCTTTCAACATAGAGGTGAGTCTTATCTGATAAAGTAAAATATGTTTTGTTTTGTTCCACATTTAAACACAGGGGTCGAAGAGACTTTTTTACCTAGAGGAATTGTACTAGTTTCAAGTTATGCTATTCGATTTTACATAATCCTATGTATAGATAAAATTAAATGCTTATTTTTACTTCTTCTTCTTACTTCTTTTAAACATAATTAAAAGCTTTTTATAACGTCTTTAAAAAAATCACAGTATCTTTATAATAAAATATTAAAAATTGTCAAAAAATAAATAAATTAAATGTGGAACTGAATGCTGAACAAAGTGGTCAACGAGTTCAATACTTTAATTTTCAGATTTTATTGAATCGTTTTATACAACTCTTACTATATTATAATGCAGCATTAATTATTGTTTATTGCTTTTGATTAAAATATACCGTAGTTTTCCAATATATAAATATATATTTTAGGTCCTTTGTGACTTACAGCAGTTATTATATTTGAAGCATAAGCTGAAAGTGAAACTTCGCTGGGATGTTAGTGAGAAAGTTTGTGGTGAACGCGCCAATGGGTTAGGGGGATGGATAGGACTGAAGTAATTGTGCTAAAGGAACTGTAGCAGAACTGTCACATATATACCTCGTTACCGTTTTCAAGAAATGTATGGCATACACGTCAAACTGATGCGAGAAATTTAATGCCCGGAGCAAGAATTATGTGACCCATGTTTGCAGAAATACACTCAAAATTTTCTTTCATTCTGCCCCTCGCCTATCGCTGCTGTCATAACGTGGCTCAGATTTCAACACGGCGAGCGTACTAATGCCGTATCGTATGAGAGAAACCTAAATACTAATAGCCTAATAGCTGGATGCTAGCCGAATCGATTGTGGGCACAGTTTCGCCTTTCTATAAAACAGGAAACATTTAGCCAGCGGCGCATGACTCTGGGACCACAAAGATTAGCGGAGATTATAAGCGCGATGTCTTAACGGACTTGAAATTTGTTAACGAGACTCACTATTACACTGTTATTAGCAAACACAAAGCTATGAATTAAATAACATTTAGAGTTAAAAATAACGTCAAGTGTGTCCATCAACGAGGGAGGTGCGCAGTAAACGCCGAGTTTAGAATTTTTCAGCCGGATATTAAGTTTCATTATACGGACGTTCGATTGCATTGTGTCACTAAGTTTCTAATTTATTCCGGTTGACAGAGTTTAAAATTGACTCTTATAAGGTAGTTAAATTTAATAATTGACATAAACTATTTTTCATAACACTATTAAATGTGAGAATAAGCTAGAAAACAATTTCATCTATGATAAACAACGAAGAAAAGAAAAGAGTGTTAGTGGAAGAGAGCAAAATTAACTGATTTATGTTGTTGTGCACAAAAAGAGAATTTACAATAAAATTGTATTTAATAAAGGCACCTGCTCGTTTTAAGTTAAGAAGAAGCAAGTGATTTAAAGGGAGTGGAAGGCTAATTTAAACAAAGTCCTCGTATTTTGTTTTAACTACACATTTATTGCCTTACCAAATTAATATTTTTTAAAAATTTTGAAATTTTCAGAACGAGGTTGGAGGAAAGTCAATAATACTATAACACAACCGTAATTCATGATGTACTTAAAGTTAAAGAAGACATCAGGGTTAGTTGCTAGATGTCTGAAGATGGTGGGAAATATAACGGCTCTCCATCTGACGGTTTGGGAGAGACCCCTCTCCAAAGGATCACTGGAACATCGGTCGTTTAAGGGGTAGGGACGGACAACAAACGAGGGGGCCAGTCTAGACATCATATAGACTATTTGTTCGTTAACAAAGTTCAGAATTGTTAGTTAATTTTCTTGTGGTTGGGACATTTCTGGTTTGACGAGACACGCGACCCGGACCACGCTTGTAACCCGTGTTCTCAAACCGGGCTGACGAAGCACGCAGTGGAGGTATTTAAAAAAGACAGTTATTTATGAGAATTAAATAAACAAACAATTCGTCAATATTGTGTTTCCTATCACGATGAATACTGTATGAAACACTAATTATTAATTATAATTAAAGTTCGTTATGCACCTTGGTTAATTAGTAGCACGCTACAAAGTGATGTTAACAATTTGCTCGTAAAATAGAAACATTTTTTCGCTTAGTTCTCTGTAAATATATTTATAAAATGTTTTCCTGAATTAATAACAGATAGATGTAACCAGATATTCTGGCTAATTCTTGTAAAACATAATTAGAAAAAAGTGTTATTTAAAACTTGTAGCCGAATTACCAGTTTCTAAGGTAGTTTCGACAGATCTACCGTTGTCTTCACAGTAGTCCGTGCGAACATGCTATAATTAATCCCATGTTATACTCGTGAAGGTGTTTCGACAATTTTCTATAAGATAATAATCAATCAAATAACAACATCCTATAAATGGTAAAAACATCCTATAATCGTTAAATCTTCTAAAAGAAAAAAACACGTCACCGCTTCATTACAGGAAGACTTTTGTTCATTTTTTGAACTAGGCACAAAAAGTTCAAAAATATAACAAAACTGGAAAAATTTATCTAGGTATCAGAGTAAAGGCAATTTTAACCGAAATCCAAATGTAGTTTTTACTAATATTTTAACTTTAGGGGGCAAAAATGGATATCAAAATTTTAAGAAAATTGTGAAAGTCTACGTAAGGCATCAACGTATTATTCAAAATTCAAACACGGTGTCTTTAATAGTTTGACAATATTAATATCTTTCTACGCCAATTGCAAAATTTGGACCCTCTTCTAAAAGTTCATAAGCTATGTTTGCAAAGAATTTTACATATAGTTATCAATATTAAAGTTGATATAAAAGCATATACGGTATGAAAAGTATTGGACATAGGCTAAACGACACATATGCAAACATACATAAACTAAAAATCTATGACTCAATTAGTTGTCGTTTAGGCATTACAATTATAAGTTTAACTAAAATAAAATCAATGCAGTAAAACAGAATTTAAAGTATTTACTGTATGATTGTCTGCTTTTCAATTGTTATTTTACTAAAAATATAGTGGAGTAATCGTGGTTTTCGTAATTTTCTGATAATTGAAAAATTATTAAATATTGAAAATTTTTTAAATAATAAATGTATTTCGTTCTAAATAGTGGGCGACTTCTGCAGCACAGGGAGTTTACTAGATTAACTGATATTGTTGATTAATGTAGCTATTATAAACAATAACATGGGAATGGAAACCCTGTCACGAGTACAGGCAAAAAAGGGCGTTTTGAATGTACCGTAGGTTCATAAAAAACAGAAACATTGTCAGAGAGACAAAACTAACAATACGTAGGGCAAAAATAAGTACGATAGTAACACACGGTGCACAGAAGATTTGAGAGGTGGATAGAAAGAAGAATTGCAGGTCCGGAGATAACACCCGAGTTGAATTTACAGAGGACTGAGGAAACAATAAATACAAAATATTGTGAATAGAGATACAGTTAACGATATATCGAGGTGCAGAAAATTAAAGTCATTTGGGCATGCGAAATGAAGATCACTGGAAGAGTTAATAAAGCGAGTAACTGAATAGAAACTAGAAGATACACGAATGTGGGGAAGACCGAAAGGAATACGTGATGACCAGATCTTGGCGGATATGAAAATAATGGGGGGGGGGTCATAAGTAAGGAAACGTGCAATGTGGCAGTGACAGAAGTTGAAAGGCACACAAACTTGAGGTTATGGGAGTAACGGTGTGATTCTTCAAGTAAACAGAATTTAAGGAGCTCCAGAGAACAGACCAGTTTTTACGATTGAGTAAGCAACGTATTACTTATGTACTGGTATACTCCTGCAGTTCGTTGCCTGCACATTTATAGTTTTACTATATTTATAATTAAACATAATCATAGATTAAGATATTCTATAACCGGCATACTTCCGCAATACTCTGGACATTTATAGTTTCACTCTATTTATAATTTAACCATAATCATAGTTTAAGATGTTCTATAGTTGGCGTACTTTCGCAATAATGCCTGTTGTGTGGACAACAGTTCGTAAATGTGGATTTGTTTCCACATGACTTACTGCCAACAACTCTTTATGACTGACCCAACGAGTTATACTGGATACGTGGAAATGTAATCGTACACGGACACCGTTGTAATCGTATACGGTGAAACGTCATTAATCCAAACGTCAATAACTCTAACAGCATATCCGTGCTACAAACTATCGTTTGATTCATTTACATGGACTCCTCAAGTACTACTATCGGTTCCAAAAGTCTCGATATCCCAGTTTAGACGTCCGCCAAAATGAACGAATAAATCGATTCCTACGTTAGTTACACAGTAATTTTCTGCTTTCTCCATGCGTCTAGTAGTGTAAAATAATTTTTTTCCACATTTGGTTCACTATTTAATCTTAGGAAGAAAAACACTTTTTCTTCTTTCTTTGAGAAATCTCAATATAAACATTCTAACAAATGCAAACACGCTGTCTGATCATGATACCAGCGACTGCTCCGTTCGTTCTAAACGTGCACATTAAATTTAAATTTTTATCTTTATTAAAAAAAGTTGTTTATTTAATTTTATTTTTTAAATGTTTATTTGTATTTATCATTTTTGCAAAACAAGTTTTTTCTAATTACGGGTAATTCCTATAAAGTCAAACTTGCCTTCGTTTTATTTGTCAAGTAGGTATTATGCAAACCAACTCACTGTGCAGACACAACTTAATCGTATACAGTTAGTATTTACAGCTGTTGTATAGTATATACAAACGTTGTATAGTAGGCTATAGACAACACAGCGTATCGATTACTACAAGTCTCTGATCGTCTTCAGGTGTTATAAAAAGTAAGCTAATTCTGTTAAAAATAAAATATATATATATATATATATATATATATAATATATATATTCTTTTCAAAGCAGAAGTAAATCATTGATTTCAAAATTAGAAGAAAATAAACAGTATACTAAAATAAAATAAATAATTTATAAATAAAAATAAAATTAAAATATATTTTTTTATGGAATTATTTATTTTTAATTTTGTTTATTTATTTTTATGTGTTGTATTTTAATACGTCCTAATAATAATGTTTCTATTAATTATTATTTTTTAAATCGACGATTTGTTTTTGTACTTGGAAAAATTATATATATTTGTAGTTTTATCAGAAATAAGGTTAATTTTTTTATATAACGCCTGAAAGGTGATTTATGATTATTGAAATGGTGTGATACTTCAGAATTAGACCTAACGAGGTTAACGTCTGTATCAGTACTGTGAATTACGATAGTGTACCCTCGAAAACCTGGTTTACAAATCGTACATTATTGTTTGCGTCATCTGTACGAAATTATGGCATTCAACAACGGGGCACTACGACATTATAGTAAGAGCAACATTAGATTTTACTGAGCTTTCAGTTTGAAACTTTAAGATCAAAAGTAGGCGCTCGAAAGTGGTATGCTTCCAACAGTAGATACCTAAAAGTTGCTACTGTAAAAGAAGAGGTTCAGCGCCTTACCCGGGACTACACGTTGAAATCGGAATACCATCCTAACTTCATAACTTTTAATTTGTTGGACGTAGGCTAAAAAGACATAAATTCTTAGGTGCGTCCTACATATTTAAAATGACAGCGTATTGTTTCTTAGATCATTTAAGCAATATGTGATGGTGTCAGTTGTTAGATCTGTCACTGCTGTGTCAGTTGTGTGTTTAATGTATTTGTATATTGTTTCTATATCATGTCAGAATCAAGTATTAATGTCAGTTGTAAATAATTTTGGTTTCAGTTTTAACTGTGTACATGAGTTACTGTAAAAGAGCGAAAACGGTAAATATCAGGTTTTACCTGTATATCTCTAAGATTGTCACGGAAAATGTCCGAATTAGGCGTGGACCACAAGGAACTGATACCGACAGATGCAGATAAAGTCAGCGTTTACGGATTGCATGTGGCAAAAGCAAGAATTACTCGTTCTTCTCAGTTTCATAAAACGGAAATTCTGTCTAATTTATTTTTTTACTCACTTTTATAATAATTTTTATAAGCGTTTAAAACAATTATTTTTTTATAAGTGCCCCCTGGCTGCTTTGCAAATCAAATTGCCGGCTGGATGTAGCCAGTAGAAGCAAGAAATCGTGCCATCCAATTGACCTGAAAGTCCTGTTTAGACCAGTCCTTGAAGAATACGTCGAAGAACACACCATTGTGAACACTGATGGGTGGAAGACGGAGAGCGGAGTGGGTAGTTCGTTGTCATCGATGGCGCCTCCCACTTCTAGACGCTCTACAAAATCCTGTTTCCATTCCGTCTTATATCGGTATGTAACGTAGCTTCTGAATAACAACAGGTAAAATTTCCTGTTGTCGTTCCATACCGTAATTTTTAGTTACGTAAATAAGTGTACATGGAAGTGAGGGTTGGGTGCTAACAGAGTAATCGAAAAGCAAATTGCAAGTGGAAATGGAATTATTTAGAAGCGTGAAGGATGTCACCAGACGTGATGAGAATGCAGCTGGAGGTTGAACCACTGGTCATGTGTCTATAGAGCAGTTGAAATGATTTGGACGTTCGGAGAGGATGCTGCAGGAGAGATAAGTGAAGGAGCTTCAGGAAGGCCGAGTAAAACTTAAAATGATGTGGTAAAAGGGCGCTAAATGTGGGGATCAGAACGGCTGAAAACAAGGACACATTTTGTAGGTCTACCAGCGTAAGTATATGTAATCACTTATATTCTATAATTTGTTCATATTGTGTATATTCTTTTGTGTACTGTTTATATTCCATTTATTGTGCCAGTATTGTTAATTTGTACTGTACCACATAACCGTGTAACCTTGAAGCAACGAGAAAAATAAAGCGTTTTCGATTATAATAATGATTACAAAGAAATAACTTCATAAATTAATTTTCATGTCTTTTATATTTTACTTTTTTGTTAATACTGTAATGTTCGAAAATATAAACAGATCGATAAATGAATTAAGCCGAGTTCCAGTTAGTTCAGGTAAGCACAGCTGTGTGAATTCGTCGTCTGTAGCAGGTTATCACGTCAGATAGACGTACATATGACGATGAATTTTTATTCAAATTTAGTAAGGGAAGGAAACGAGAACCAATCACAGCGCATCACACGTCGATTCCTCACAAGAGGAACCAGTGTAAACCCTGCGTTATTCAGCCTCTTATCCGACTTTCGCGGCAGACGTCGAGTGGGACAGATGTACACGAGGCAGAATTACACTCATGTCAACGTAATATGGTGCTGTATGAAAAGTATATCGAGCAACGTTATCGAGCGTTTGATTTTTATTATCCTTACAAGATCCCATCCTTACGGACTGTTTATTGTAAGCCTTTCCTCGATTATTGAGCCGCCACTCTCCAATTGTGACGGTGGTCCTGTAGCGTCCCGTCCACAGAAAATCCAGTCAGTTGAGATACGGGTGAAAATTTTAACCTGGTGACAGTTTCTTGCGTTTACAATGAACCTACAATTTTTAATAAAAACGTTTGCTACACGTATTGTATATGAGTTATATGCTGAAGCTATTAAATGGAAAACAATATCTGAGTATGCACAAGGAGATCTACAACAGAGGAACTCGTTAAAAAATATTTCGGATATAGGCCTACCCATTTTAGACGACTACGGTCATATACCCTGACTTGTAACTCGATGTCACCATCTCATGATTAAGCCACCATTAAGTCACCATCCCATAAATTGTTTTCCGTTCCAGTCTCGAATTTTATCTCTTATTTTGTGCCTGATCTTTTTTACTTTACTTTTAATAATTTTTCATAATTTGTTTTGTAATTATGTGCTCTTACAATTTTCAGAAACGGATAGCTCAACCGATGTGTTCAATCAGAGGTGAATGTAGAATAAGGTTTCGGGGGGGGGGGACAAACTCATAGTTACGAAATTAAATAAATAAATAAACAAAAAAAGAAACCTAACACAAACATATATTTTTGTTATGTTTTCGTTTCTAATTAACTGATTGATTTACGTAAACTATTGATAGTAATTCAAACTATTAGCTATTTTAGAATAATAATAATAATAATATACTGAAGTTATCATATCCAAGAAATCACATTACACGAGGTTTTTGAAGCAACACAAGCACAAATAAGTTCAGAAATATTAAGTACTCACTAATTTGTGATAAATTTGTGACAGTAACGTAAAGAATGATTGTCTTAAAGAAATTATTGTAAACCAAATACCTATCACCCATTCCGTAATTTTTAGTTATGTAAATAAGTATACATGGAAGTACCTCTTATTTGCACCGCTATCAAAATAATTAAAGGTTCAAATCCTTCGAGGCGTGTGTGTATGTATATATCAGAGTATTTATTTGCTCAGTACTCGTGGTGACTTGTTTTTAAATCAACCCGTTTAAAAAAAAAGTAATAATTAGATTAAATTGTTAAACGCGAGAGAAAAATTGGCTTGATTTAAGTGTCATTTTGAAAACTGTTTCTGGGATTGATAAATATCTATTTTCAAAATTTCGGGAATCAGGGTCTCCCTTCTCTCTCATATACGTCCTTGGTTAAATCCACGTACATATCTCAAGATCTTTATCTCTGTAACTTGTGTGTAAATGGTATTTTTTTTAGAGAGTTCCCATTTTCAGGTTCATAAAAAAGAGTTGGGGTGGCCGTAATTTTATAGAATTTCATTTGAGTTAGGTTCTTGTTTTCCTTTAAGGTTATTTATAAAATTATCTGATATATTTAATTTTCTCTTGAAGTCCACACCGATTTTATGTGTAATGTCCCATCCTAATAATAGGATGGAATGGGTTATTCACTCCAGCATTTATTTTACTGATTTTTATAACTTTAGAGAGGCCAGTAGGTAATGTGACGATTTAAATTAACAGTAAACGTAAAAAAAAAATTAAGTTTGCGAGCGATTAAGTAATTTTAAATCTCACTATAATACCTAAAACCCCTGTATGTACTCAGTATGAGAATGAGAAGTAATTAAGAAGTCCAAAGAAACACTAATAAAAAGGGCGAATAGTAAAAAAGTTATTATTATCATAATTAACCCTTTGCTTGTCATCATGCGGTTACCTGTTAATTCCGGACTCGACGTGTCTACCGAGTCGTTTGTAATGTAGGAAGAAATAAAAATCATAATGTTTATAATTAGAAATCTGAAGACAGTAATAGTCGTTAAAATAACTCACTTAAATTATATATGTATAATTAAGGTATAGTTTTTGGTAATAAGAATGTTACCTTAAATAAAGATAGGGACTATATTGTCGCGGAGTAGTTGCCCCTCTCCTTTTGTTAAGCACCAGTTGAAGCGAGCAAAAAATCTCTCTCTCGCTATGTTGACTTCACGGAGTACAGACGTACGAGCGAAAGCTCTGCCAAAATGTTGTTAATTTATTTGTTTTAATTTAAATGTAGTATATTAACTACCACTGCTAAAAGCGTGTGTCATGTACAAATAACTATAAATATGTGGTAACAAGAAGATATAATATGTAACACAAAAGCAGAACTAGTGTTAAACAAGATGACGACTCCCTTCAAGAAGTAACTCCATTTACCACATCATTCCTGAAGATGTGATCTGCAGGAACTTCATAAAGACACGTATACCAGGCATAAGATGCGGCTTAGGACATCCGAGAATCTACATATACTTACACCAAAGAAGCTTCAATCTCCTCTGTGAACATCCGACCTATTCTTGACGAAGACGCGACCCAGATGATGACGCCGACTACAAGGAGTCCCAAGACGGACGCCCCAGGACGAGGTTTCTACGTTCGATTGTAAAGGTGACTCGATAGCTTGGCTATCGAGAGTTAATAATATTTGTTACACTAATCACTTCTAAAAGAGACTTTTCAAAGACGATTAATTTTATGTAAACATTGTAATCAGAAAATCTAAGAGTTTACTGTAACATTTCAATTATCATACGTTGTAACGCTTTAAATGTTAATGTAACTTATTATCGTTCCAAGTAATAGTACCATTTTTCAAATGGTTAAAGAAGTCTTGCAAGCTTCTAAAATGAACTGAAAATAATTAGAAGTCTTTACTAGAAATATACAGAAAGTAAACTCGGATCCGAGGTATAAGAAAATAGAATCAATTTGATCCCAAAGTTTTATAAGAAGCATTGAAATATTTTAGTTTAATTAATGATGTCATGGGATCTGTCAGTAACTGTTGTTAAATAAAGAGAAGTCGTCTTGTTACACATGAAAATGAGTGCATAAATCAATAAAATACCTTCCCTTGTTTCCTTACACAGATAGTAAGTAATTTGTTCAGTTAATTTAATTTGAATATAGTTCGTTACAACGTAGGCAGACCATGTAATTGGGAGAGGTCAGTTAAGATGGGTTCCCTGGATTTGTAACGCGGCAATACGTTACAAAATTGCGCCACTCTGCTTAAGTTAGAATAGTTGCGAGCATCGTGACGCAACAAAATTGCGCCACTCTGCTATTGTTTTTATAAAAGGTTTGTAAGCATCGTGACGCAAACAAAATTGCGCCACTCTGCTCACTTAATTTATTAGTAAATTAAATAACTCACGGCATTCAGTTATTGATCTATGCACTCAGAGAATATAATTGATGTAACTTTAATTTTCAAAACATATCTCATATCTTACGTATTTCAAAACATACGTAAATGATAGTCATTATAAATTGAAATATCATTGTATGAAGTTATATGCAGGTACCTACTTGCATACATGAATTGTAATGTTTGGTCAACTGATCAGTCTTTAACAGGTTTGTATTTTGACAATCCAAGACCTGTTGTTTCTTGAATAATCCTGCATTATACTTATTCAATCTGCATATTATATGTAGTGTATGTCTGTTGTCCCGGTAAAAATAAAAAAATAAAAAATTGTTAATAATAATGCTCCTGTGTACAGTAGACCCAGTTAATTACGTGGAAAGAATTTCGTAACTTGAAATTGTGACCAAAATAAATAATTAAATTAATTGGGGAAAGTAAATGAATGAATAAAGTCAAAGTGTTATAAAGCGTAATACTCGTGTAAGTTGAAGGCGTGCATTGTTGAATAAGATTCACCCTAACGTCTGTGCTGCCTTCTCCAGTTTAAACCGGTCGATTTAGTTAATCGGTGGCATTGTGTAGAGAACAATACGTGAGTGTCAAAATCCCCCCCGCATTCTCACGGACACACTGACCCTACCCTTGTTTACTAAATAAAGAGGGTGAACTACATTCCAGAAAACAGCTGATCGGCTATTTAACTTTGAAAAATATGTGTGTGGAATTTCTGTCTCTCCCTTAGAAGAGAAATTGTTCTTTTCTGAATTGTGCAAATTATTTACTCAAGAATTTATCTTATATATGTGTAATATATGTGTAGTGTTGTAGAGCAAGTTTTTCACCGTGACGACAATTAAATAATATACTGACTTTATAATAATAAATATAGTGACTCAAATAAGTAAATATGGTAATTAAATAGGAAATTAGTTCTAGGTAAGTTTCTTAAATCTCCCCAAAGTAAATAAAAATAAAGAAAATAATAATAAGTGAATAATAATAATTGCTTAAATAATAAGGCTGAATAAATCTTGATTCAAACTAAATTTTGTGTGAAGTGTAGCAGTAAGTAAGAGAAAGGAAAATAATAATAAAAGTATAGTTGCATATTGTAAACTCCCAGTGGTGGCCTGTTCTAGGAAATAAAGCGTGTTGAGAATTGTAGTAAGCAACCACCTTCTCTCTTTTGTGATAAACCGGTGCTAGTGTAAACAATTGAAAACCACCCCTGTGTATGACATTGCTTTGTGTAAAGTGTCTCCCCTTCCGCATAGTTTGTTTAAGAATTGTTAAAGAGATAATGAGAATTATCTTCGTGAGATTCCGCTTCTCTCTGTAGCTTAAGATATTAGGATTAACTATGATCTAAAGTGGAGTATGGGATCCTCTTTAGATTATATTAGAGATAGGTTTATGATATATAATCAAGAAGTGATTATACGTGTAACGTAACAAGTCACAACGGCGCCGACTGAAAGGGTAATGATAGGGCAGAAAGGTGCCAAAGATCATTAAAGTAATGCTGAAAGCTAACTGGTGTAGTTAGAGTAAGCTGATGTCAGTCGGGCCACGATATTGTGAGTTACGGATAAGTAGGGATCTTTCCAATCTAAGGTTGGAAATTAGTATTAAGACTTAAAATATAAGTTAGCGCGTTAAGAAGTGAGATAAAGGGAATTTCACGAAGGAGAACATTTAAATGAACAAGATCATTTAAAGAGATATAGAGAAAACAAACCGTGTACTAATAATAATAAATAACTTCACACACTGACACCATACATACTCCAAGTCCCCAATTGTGCGTTAGACTCACAAAAATAACCGTAACGTGAAATTTAAGCGGTGGAGTATGTGACGATTTAAATTAACAGTAATCGTAAAAAAAAAAAAATTAAGTTTGCGAGCGGTGAAGTAATTTTAAATCTCACTATAATACCTAAAACCCCTGTATGTACTCAGTATGAGAATGAGAAGTAATTAAGAATTCCAAAGAAACACTAATAAAAAGGGCGAATTGTAAAAAAGTTATTATTATCATAATTAACCCTTTGCTTGTCACCATGCGGTGACCTGTTAATTCCGGACTCGACGTGTCTACCGAGTCGTCTGTAATGTAGGAAGAAATAAAAATCATAATGTTTATAATTAGAAATCTGAAGACAGTAATAGTCGTTAAAATAACTCACTTAAATTATATATGTATAATTAAGGTATAGTTTTTGGTAATAAGAATGTTAACTTAAATAAAGATAGGGACTATATTGTCGCGGAGTAGTTGCCCCTCTCCTTTTGTTAAGCACCAGTTGAAGCGAGCAAAAAGTCTCTCTCTCGCTATGTTGACTTCACGGAGTACAGACGTACGAGCGAAAGCTCTGCCAAAATGTTGTTAATTTATTTGTTTTAATTTAAATGTAGTATATTAACTACCACTGCTAAAAGCGTGTGTCATGTACAAATAACTATAAATATGTGGTAACAAGAAGATATAATATGTAACACAAAAGCAGAACTAGTGTTAAACAAGATGACGACTCCCTTCAAGAAGTAACTCCATTTACCACATCATTCCTGAAGATGTGATCTGCAGGAACTTCATAAAGACACGTATACCAGGCATAAGATGCGGCTTAGGACATCCGAGAATCTACATATACTTACACCAAAGAAGCTTCAATCTCCTCTGTGAACATCCGACCTATTCTTGACGAAGACGCGACCCAGATGATGACGCCGACTACAAGGAGTCCCAAGACGGACGCCCCAGGACGAGGTTTCTACGTTCGATTGTAAAGGTGACTCGATAGCTTGGCTATCGAGAGTTAATAATATTTGTTACACTAATCACTTCTAAAAGAGACTTTTCAAAGACGATTAATTTTATGTAAACATTGTAATCAGAAAATCTAAGAGTTTACTGTAAAATTTCAATTATCATACGTTGTAACGCTTTAAATGTTAATGTAACTTATTATCGTTCCAAGTAATAGTACCATTCTTCAAATGGTTAAAGAAGTCTTGCAAGCTTCTAAAATGAACTGAAAATAATTAGAAGTCTTTACTAGAAATATACAGAAAGTAAACTCGGATCCGAGGTATAAGAAAATAGAATCAATTTGATCCCAAAGTTTTATGAGAAGCATTGAAATATTTTAGTTTAATTAATGATGTCATGGGATCTGTCAGTAACTGTTGTTAAATAAAGAGAAGTCGTTTTGTTATACGTGAAAATGAGTGCATAAATCAGTAAAATACCTTCCCTTGTTTCCTTACACAGATAGTAAGTGATTTGTTCAGTTAAATTGATTTGAATATAGTTCGTTACAACGTAGGCAGCCCATGTAATTGGGAGAGGTCAGTTAAGATGGGTTCCCTGGATTTGTAACGCGGCAATACGTTACAAAATTGCGCCACTCTGCTTAAGTTAGAATAGTTGCGAGCATCGTGACGCAACAAAATTGCGCCACTCTGCTATTGTTTTTATAAAAGGTTTGTAAGCATCGTGACGCAAACAAAATTGCGCCACTCTGCTCACTTAATTTATTAGTAAATTAAATAACTCACGGCATTCAGTTATTGATCTATGCACTCAGAGAATATAATTGATGTAACTTTAATTTTAAAAACATATCTCATATCTTACGTATTTCAAAACATACGTAAATGATAGTCAGTATAAATTGAAATATCATTGTATGAAGTTATATGCAGGTACCTACTTGCATACATGAATTGTAATGTTTGGTCAACTGATCAGTCTTTAACAGGTTTGTATTTTGACAATCCAAGACCTGTTGTTTCTTGAATAATCCTGCATTATACTTATTCAATCTGCATATTATATGTAGTGTATGTCTGTTGTCCCGGTAAAAATAAAAAAATAAAAAATTGTTAATAATAATGCTCCTGTGTACAGTAGACCCAGTTAATTACGTGGAAAGAATTTCGAAACTTGAAATTGTGACCAAAATAAATAATTAATTTAATTGGGGAAAGTAAATGAATGAATAAAGTCAAAGTGTTATAAAGCGTAATACTCGTGTAAGTTAAAGGCGTGCATTGTTGAATAAGATTCACCCTAACGTCTGTGCTGCCTTCTCCAGTTTAAACCGGTCGATTTAGTTAATCGGTGGCATTGTGTAGAGAACAATACGTGAATGTCAAAATCCCCCCCGCATTCTCACGGACACACTGACCCTACCCTTGTTTATTAAATAAAGAGGGTGAACTACATTCCAGAAAACAGCTGATCGGCTATTTAACTTTGAAAAATATGTGTGTGGAATTTCTGTCTCTCCCTTAGAAGAGAAATTGTTCTTTTCTGAATTGTGCAAATTATTTACTCAAGAATTTATCTTATATATGTGTAATATATGTGTAGTGTTGTAGAGCAAGTTTTTCACCGTGACGACAATTAAATAATATACTGACTTTATAATAATAAATATAGTGACTCAAATAAGTAAATATGGTAATTAAATAGGAAATTAGTTCTAGGTAAGTTTCTTAAATCTCCCCAAAGTAAATAAAAATAAAGAAAATAATAATAAGTGAATAATAATAATTGCTTAAATAATAAGGCTGAATAAATCTTGATTCAAACTAAATTTTGTGTGAAGTGTAGCAGTAAGTAAGAGAAAGGAAAATAATAATAAAAGTATAGTTGCATATTGTAAACTCCCAGTGGTGGCCTGTTCTAGGAAATAAAGCGTGTTGAGAATTGTAGTAAGCAGCCACCTTCTCTCTTTCGTGATAAACCGGTGCTAGTGTAAACAATTGAAAACCACCCCTGTGTATGACATTGCTTTGTGTAAAGTGTCTCCCCTTCCGCATAGTTTGTTTAAGAATTGTTAAAGAGATAATGAGAATTATCTTCGTGAGATTCCGCTTCTCTCTGTAGCTTAAGATATTAGGATTAACTATGATCTAAAGTGGAGTATGGGATCCTCTTTAGATTATATTAGAGATAAGTTTATGATATATAATCAAGAAGTGATTATACGTGTAACGTAACAAGTCACAACGGCGCCGACTGAAAAGGGTAATGATAGGGCAGAAAGGTGCCAAAGATCATTAAAGTAATGCTGAAAGCTAACTGGTGTAGTTAGAGTAAGCTGATGTCAGTCGGGCCACGATATTGTGAGTTACGGATAAGTAGGGATCTTTCCAATCTAAGGTTGGAAATTAGTATTAAGACTTAAAATATAAGTTAGCGCGTTAAGAAGTGAGATAAAGGGAATTTCACGAAGGAGAACATTTAAATGAACAAGATCATTTAAAGAGATATAGAGAAAACAAACCGTGTACTAATAATAATAAATAACTTCACACACTGACACCATACATACTCCAAGTCCCCAATTGTGCGTTAGACTCACAAAAATAACCGTAACGTGAAATTTAAGCGGTGGAGTATGTGACGATTTAAATTAACAGTAATCGTAAAAAAAAAAAAATTAAGTTTGCGAGCGGTGAAGTAATTTTAAATCTCACTATAATACCTAAAACCCCTGTATGTACTCAGTATGAGAATGAGAAGTAATTAAGAATTCCAAAGAAACACTAATAAAAAGGGCGAATTGTAAAAAAGTTATTATTATCATAATTAACCCTTTGCTTGTCACCATGCGGTGACCTGTTAATTCCGGACTCGACGTGTCTACCGAGTCGTCTGTAATGTAGGAAGAAATAAAAATCATAATGTTTATAATTAGAAATCTGAAGACAGTAATAGTCGTTAAAATAACTCACTTAAATTATATATGTATAATTAAGGTATAGTTTTTGGTAATAAGAATGTTAACTTAAATAAAGATAGGGACTATATTGTCGCGGAGTAGTTGCCCCTCTCCTTTTGTTAAGCACCAGTTGAAGCGAGCAAAAAGTCTCTCTCTCGCTATGTTGACTTCACGGAGTACAGACGTACGAGCGAAAGCTCTGCCAAAATGTTGTTAATTTATTTGTTTTAATTTAAATGTAGTATATTAACTACCACTGCTAAAAGCGTGTGTCATGTACAAATAACTATAAATATGTGGTAACAAGAAGATATAATATGTAACACAAAAGCAGAACTAGTGTTAAACAAGATGACGACTCCCTTCAAGAAGTAACTCCATTTACCACATCATTCCTGAAGATGTGATCTGCAGGAACTTCATAAAGACACGTATACCAGGCATAAGATGCGGCTTAGGACATCCGAGAATCTACATATACTTACACCAAAGAAGCTTCAATCTCCTCTGTGAACATCCGACCTATTCTTGACGAAGACGCGACCCAGATGATGACGCCGACTACAAGGAGTCCCAAGACGGACGCCCCAGGACGAGGTTTCTACGTTCGATTGTAAAGGTGACTCGATAGCTTGGCTATCGAGAGTTAATAATATTTGTTACACTAATCACTTCTAAAAGAGACTTTTCAAAGACGATTAATTTTATGTAAACATTGTAATCAGAAAATCTAAGAGTTTACTGTAAAATTTCAATTATCATACGTTGTAACGCTTTAAATGTTAATGTAACTTATTATCGTTCCAAGTAATAGTACCATTCTTCAAATGGTTAAAGAAGTCTTGCAAGCTTCTAAAATGAACTGAAAATAATTAGAAGTCTTTACTAGAAATATACAGAAAGTAAACTCGGATCCGAGGTATAAGAAAATAGATTCAATTTGATCCCAAAGTTTTATGAGAAGCATTGAAATATTTTAGTTTAATTAATGATGTCATGGGATCTGTCAGTAACTGTTGTTAAATAAAGAGAAGTCGTTTTGTTACACGTGAAAATGAGTGCATAAATCAGTAAAATACCTTCCCTTGTTTCCTTACACAGATAGTAAGTGATTTGTTCAGTTAAATTGATTTGAATATAGTTCGTTACAACGTAGGCAGCCCATGTAATTGGGAGAGGTCAGTTAAGATGGGTTCCCTGGATTTGTAACGCGGCAATACGTTACAAAATTGCGCCACTCTGCTTAAGTTAGAATAGTTGCGAGCATCGTGACGCAACAAAATTGCGCCACTCTGCTATTGTTTTTATAAAAGGTTTGTAAGCATCGTGACGCAAACAAAATTGCGCCACTCTGCTCACTTAATTTATTAGTAAATTAAATAACTCACGGCATTCAGTTATTGATCTATGCACTCAGAGAATATAATTGATGTAACTTTAATTTTAAAAACATATCTCATATCTTACGTATTTCAAAACATACGTAAATGATAGTCAGTATAAATTGAAATATCATTGTATGAAGTTATATGCAGGTACCTACTTGCATACATGAATTGTAATGTTTGGTCAACTGATCAGTCTTTAACAGGTTTGTATTTTGACAATCCAAGACCTGTTGTTTCTTGAATAATCCTGCATTATACTTATTCAATCTGCATATTATATGTAGTGTATGTCTGTTGTCCCGGTAAAAATAAAAAAATAAAAAATTGTTAATAATAATGCTCCTGTGTACAGTAGACCCAGTTAATTACGTGGAAAGAATTTCGAAACTTGAAATTGTGACCAAAATAAATAATTAATTTAATTGGGGAAAGTAAATGAATGAATAAAGTCAAAGTGTTATAAAGCGTAATACTCGTGTAAGTTAAAGGCGTGCATTGTTGAATAAGATTCACCCTAACGTCTGTGCTGCCTTCTCCAGTTTAAACCGGTCGATTTAGTTAATCGGTGGCATTGTGTAGAGAACAATACGTGAATGTCAAAATCCCCCCCGCATTCTCACGGACACACTGACCCTACCCTTGTTTATTAAATAAAGAGGGTGAACTACATTCCAGAAAACAGCTGATCGGCTATTTAACTTTGAAAAATATGTGTGTGGAATTTCTGTCTCTCCCTTAGAAGAGAAATTGTTCTTTTCTGAATTGTGCAAATTATTTACTCAAGAATTTATCTTATATATGTGTAATATATGTGTAGTGTTGTAGAGCAAGTTTTTCACCGTGACGACAATTAAATAATATACTGACTTTATAATAATAAATATAGTGACTCAAATAAGTAAATATGGTAATTAAATAGGAAATTAGTTCTAGGTAAGTTTCTTAAATCTCCCCAAAGTAAATAAAAATAAAGAAAATAATAATAAGTGAATAATAATAATTGCTTAAATAATAAGGCTGAATAAATCTTGATTCAAACTAAATTTTGTGTGAAGTGTAGCAGTAAGTAAGAGAAAGGAAAATAATAATAAAAGTATAGTTGCATATTGTAAACTCCCAGTGGTGGCCTGTTCTAGGAAATAAAGCGTGTTGAGAATTGTAGTAAGCAGCCACCTTCTCTCTTTCGTGATAAACCGGTGCTAGTGTAAACAATTGAAAACCACCCCTGTGTATGACATTGCTTTGTGTAAAGTGTCTCCCCTTCCGCATAGTTTGTTTAAGAATTGTTAAAGAGATAATGAGAATTATCTTCGTGAGATTCCGCTTCTCTCTGTAGCTTAAGATATTAGGATTAACTATGATCTAAAGTGGAGTATGGGATCCTCTTTAGATTATATTAGAGATAAGTTTATGATATATAATCAAGAAGTGATTATACGTGTAACGTAACAAGTCACAACGGCGCCGACTGAAAAGGGTAATGATAGGGCAGAAAGGTGCCAAAGATCATTAAAGTAATGCTGAAAGCTAACTGGTGTAGTTAGAGTAAGCTGATGTCAGTCGGGCCACGATATTGTGAGTTACGGATAAGTAGGGATCTTTCCAATCTAAGGTTGGAAATTAGTATTAAGACTTAAAATATAAGTTAGCGCGTTAAGAAGTGAGATAAAGGGAATTTCACGAAGGAGAACATTTAAATGAACAAGATCATTTAAAGAGATATAGAGAAAACAAACCGTGTACTAATAATAATAAATAACTTCACACACTGACACCATACATACTCCAAGTCCCCAATTGTGCGTTAGACTCACAAAAATAACCGTAACGTGAAATTTAAGCGGTGGAGTATGTGACGATTTAAATTAACAGTAATCGTAAAAAAAAAAAAATTAAGTTTGCGAGCGGTGAAGTAATTTTAAATCTCACTATAATACCTAAAACCCCTGTATGTACTCAGTATGAGAATGAGAAGTAATTAAGAATTCCAAAGAAACACTAATAAAAAGGGCGAATTGTAAAAAAGTTATTATTATCATAATTAACCCTTTGCTTGTCACCATGCGGTGACCTGTTAATTCCGGACTCGACGTGTCTACCGAGTCGTCTGTAATGTAGGAAGAAATAAAAATCATAATGTTTATAATTAGAAATCTGAAGACAGTAATAGTCGTTAAAATAACTCACTTAAATTATATATGTATAATTAAGGTATAGTTTTTGGTAATAAGAATGTTAACTTAAATAAAGATAGGGACTATATTGTCGCGGAGTAGTTGCCCCTCTCCTTTTGTTAAGCACCAGTTGAAGCGAGCAAAAAGTCTCTCTCTCGCTATGTTGACTTCACGGAGTACAGACGTACGAGCGAAAGCTCTGCCAAAATGTTGTTAATTTATTTGTTTTAATTTAAATGTAGTATATTAACTACCACTGCTAAAAGCGTGTGTCATGTACAAATAACTATAAATATGTGGTAACAAGAAGATATAATATGTAACACAAAAGCAGAACTAGTGTTAAACAAGATGACGACTCCCTTCAAGAAGTAACTCCATTTACCACATCATTCCTGAAGATGTGATCTGCAGGAACTTCATAAAGACACGTATACCAGGCATAAGATGCGGCTTAGGACATCCGAGAATCTACATATACTTACACCAAAGAAGCTTCAATCTCCTCTGTGAACATCCGACCTATTCTTGACGAAGACGCGACCCAGATGATGACGCCGACTACAAGGAGTCCCAAGACGGACGCCCCAGGACGAGGTTTCTACGTTCGATTGTAAAGGTGACTCGATAGCTTGGCTATCGAGAGTTAATAATATTTGTTACACTAATCACTTCTAAAAGAGACTTTTCAAAGACGATTAATTTTATGTAAACATTGTAATCAGAAAATCTAAGAGTTTACTGTAAAATTTCAATTATCATACGTTGTAACGCTTTAAATGTTAATGTAACTTATTATCGTTCCAAGTAATAGTACCATTCTTCAAATGGTTAAAGAAGTCTTGCAAGCTTCTAAAATGAACTGAAAATAATTAGAAGTCTTTACTAGAAATATACAGAAAGTAAACTCGGATCCGAGGTATAAGAAAATAGAATCAATTTGATCCCAAAGTTTTATGAGAAGCATTGAAATATTTTAGTTTAATTAATGATGTCATGGGATCTGTCAGTAACTGTTGTTAAATAAAGAGAAGTCGTTTTGTTACACGTGAAAATGAGTGCATAAATCAGTAAAATACCTTCCCTTGTTTCCTTACACAGATAGTAAGTGATTTGTTCAGTTAAATTGATTTGAATATAGTTCGTTACAACGTAGGCAGCCCATGTAATTGGGAGAGGTCAGTTAAGATGGGTTCCCTGGATTTGTAACGCGGCAATACGTTACAAAATTGCGCCACTCTGCTTAAGTTAGAATAGTTGCGAGCATCGTGACGCAACAAAATTGCGCCACTCTGCTATTGTTTTTATAAAAGGTTTGTAAGCATCGTGACGCAAACAAAATTGCGCCACTCTGCTCACTTAATTTATTAGTAAATTAAATAACTCACGGCATTCAGTTATTGATCTATGCACTCAGAGAATATAATTGATGTAACTTTAATTTTAAAAACATATCTCATATCTTACGTATTTCAAAACATACGTAAATGATAGTCAGTATAAATTGAAATATCATTGTATGAAGTTATATGCAGGTACCTACTTGCATACATGAATTGTAATGTTTGGTCAACTGATCAGTCTTTAACAGGTTTGTATTTTGACAATCCAAGACCTGTTGTTTCTTGAATAATCCTGCATTATACTTATTCAATCTGCATATTATATGTAGTGTATGTCTGTTGTCCCGGTAAAAATAAAAAAATAAAAAATTGTTAATAATAATGCTCCTGTGTACAGTAGACCCAGTTAATTACGTGGAAAGAATTTCGTAACTTGAAATTGTGACCAAAATAAATAATTAAATTAATTGGGGAAAGTAAATGAATGAATAAAGTCAAAGTGTTATAAAGCGTAATACTCGTGTAAGTTGAAGGCGTGCATTGTTGAATAAGATTCACCCTAACGTCTGTGCTGCCTTCTCCAGTTTAAACCGGTCGATTTAGTTAATCGGTGGTATTGTGTAGAGAACAATACGTGAGTGTCAAAATCCCCCCCGCATTCTCACGGACACACTGACCCTACCCTTGTTTACTAAATAAAGAGGGTGAACTACATTCCAGAAAACAGCTGATCGGCTATTTAACTTTGAAAAATATGTGTGTGGAATTTCTGTCTCTCCCTTAGAAGAGAAATTGTTCTTTTCTGAATTGTGCAAATTATTTACTCAAGAATTTATCTTATATATGTGTAATATATGTGTAGTGTTGTAGAGCAAGTTTTTCACCGTGACGACAATTAAATAATATACTGACTTTATAATAATAAATATAGTGACTCAAATAAGTAAATATGGTAATTAAATAGGAAATTAGTTCTAGGTAAGTTTCTTAAATCTCCCCAAAGTAAATAAAAATAAAGAAAATAATAATAAGTGAATAATAATAATTGCTTAAATAATAAGGCTGAATAAATCTTGATTCAAACTAAATTTTGTGTGAAGTGTAGCAGTAAGTAAGAGAAAGGAAAATAATAATAAAAGTATAGTTGCATATTGTAAACTCCCAGTGGTGGCCTGTTCTAGGAAATAAAGCGTGTTGAGAATTGTAGTAAGCAGCCACCTTCTCTCTTTCGTGATAAACCGGTGCTAGTGTAAACAATTGAAAACCACCCCTGTGTATGACATTGCTTTGTGTAAAGTGTCTCCCCTTCCGCATAGTTTGTTTAAGAATTGTTAAAGAGATAATGAGAATTATCTTCGTGAGATTCCGCTTCTCTCTGTAGCTTAAGATATTAGGATTAACTATGATCTAAAGTGGAGTATGGGATCCTCTTTAGATTATATTAGAGATAAGTTTATGATATATAATCAAGAAGTGATTATACGTGTAACGTAACAAGTCACAACGGCGCCGACTGAAAAGGGTAATGATAGGGCAGAAAGGTGCCAAAGATCATTAAAGTAATGCTGAAAGCTAACTGGTGTAGTTAGAGTAAGCTGATGTCAGTCGGGCCACGATATTGTGAGTTACGGATAAGTAGGGATCTTTCCAATCTAAGGTTGGAAATTAGTATTAAGACTTAAAATATAAGTTAGCGCGTTAAGAAGTGAGATAAAGGGAATTTCACGAAGGAGAACATTTAAATGAACAAGATCATTTAAAGAGATATAGAGAAAACAAACCGTGTACTAATAATAATAAATAACTTCACACACTGACACCATACATACTCCAAGTCCCCAATTGTGCGTTAGACTCACAAAAATAACCGTAACGTGAAATTTAAGCGGTGGAGTATGTGACGATTTAAATTAACAGTAATCGTAAAAAAAAAAAATTAAGTTTGCGAGCGGTGAAGTAATTTTAAATCTCACTATAATACCTAAAACCCCTGTATGTACTCAGTATGAGAATGAGAAGTAATTAAGAATTCCAAAGAAACACTAATAAAAAGGGCGAATTGTAAAAAAGTTATTATTATCATAATTAACCCTTTGCTTGTCACCATGCGGTGACCTGTTAATTCCGGACTCGACGTGTCTACCGAGTCGTCTGTAATGTAGGAAGAAATAAAAATCATAATGTTTATAATTAGAAATCTGAAGACAGTAATAGTCGTTAAAATAACTCACTTAAATTATATATGTATAATTAAGGTATAGTTTTTGGTAATAAGAATGTTAACTTAAATAAAGATAGGGACTATATTGTCGCGGAGTAGTTGCCCCTCTCCTTTTGTTAAGCACCAGTTGAAGCGAGCAAAAAGTCTCTCTCTCGCTATGTTGACTTCACGGAGTACAGACGTACGAGCGAAAGCTCTGCCAAAATGTTGTTAATTTATTTGTTTTAATTTAAATGTAGTATATTAACTACCACTGCTAAAAGCGTGTGTCATGTACAAATAACTATAAATATGTGGTAACAAGAAGATATAATATGTAACACAAAAGCAGAACTAGTGTTAAACAAGATGACGACTCCCTTCAAGAAGTAACTCCATTTACCACATCATTCCTGAAGATGTGATCTGCAGGAACTTCATAAAGACACGTATACCAGGCATAAGATGCGGCTTAGGACATCCGAGAATCTACATATACTTACACCAAAGAAGCTTCAATCTCCTCTGTGAACATCCGACCTATTCTTGACGAAGACGCGACCCAGATGATGACGCCGACTACAAGGAGTCCCAAGACGGACGCCCCAGGACGAGGTTTCTACGTTCGATTGTAAAGGTGACTCGATAGCTTGGCTATCGAGAGTTAATAATATTTGTTACACTAATCACTTCTAAAAGAGACTTTTCAAAGACGATTAATTTTATGTAAACATTGTAATCAGAAAATCTAAGAGTTTACTGTAAAATTTCAATTATCATACGTTGTAACGCTTTAAATGTTAATGTAACTTATTATCGTTCCAAGTAATAGTACCATTCTTCAAATGGTTAAAGAAGTCTTGCAAGCTTCTAAAATGAACTGAAAATAATTAGAAGTCTTTACTAGAAATATACAGAAAGTAAACTCGGATCCGAGGTATAAGAAAATAGATTCAATTTGATCCCAAAGTTTTATGAGAAGCATTGAAATATTTTAGTTTAATTAATGATGTCATGGGATCTGTCAGTAACTGTTGTTAAATAAAGAGAAGTCGTTTTGTTACACGTGAAAATGAGTGCATAAATCAGTAAAATACCTTCCCTTGTTTCCTTACACAGATAGTAAGTGATTTGTTCAGTTAAATTGATTTGAATATAGTTCGTTACAACGTAGGCAGCCCATGTAATTGGGAGAGGTCAGTTAAGATGGGTTCCCTGGATTTGTAACGCGGCAATACGTTACAAAATTGCGCCACTCTGCTTAAGTTAGAATAGTTGCGAGCATCGTGACGCAACAAAATTGCGCCACTCTGCTATTGTTTTTATAAAAGGTTTGTAAGCATCGTGACGCAAACAAAATTGCGCCACTCTGCTCACTTAATTTATTAGTAAATTAAATAACTCACGGCATTCAGTTATTGATCTATGCACTCAGAGAATATAATTGATGTAACTTTAATTTTAAAAACATATCTCATATCTTACGTATTTCAAAACATACGTAAATGATAGTCAGTATAAATTGAAATATCATTGTATGAAGTTATATGCAGGTACCTACTTGCATACATGAATTGTAATGTTTGGTCAACTGATCAGTCTTTAACAGGTTTGTATTTTGACAATCCAAGACCTGTTGTTTCTTGAATAATCCTGCATTATACTTATTCAATCTGCATATTATATGTAGTGTATGTCTGTTGTCCCGGTAAAAATAAAAAAATAAAAAATTGTTAATAATAATGCTCCTGTGTACAGTAGACCCAGTTAATTACGTGGAAAGAATTTCGAAACTTGAAATTGTGACCAAAATAAATAATTAATTTAATTGGGGAAAGTAAATGAATGAATAAAGTCAAAGTGTTATAAAGCGTAATACTCGTGTAAGTTGAAGGCGTGCATTGTTGAATAAGATTCACCCTAACGTCTGTGCTGCCTTCTCCAGTTTAAACCGGTCGATTTAGTTAATCGGTGGCATTGTGTAGAGAACAATACGTGAATGTCAAAATCCCCCCCGCATTCTCACGGACACACTGACCCTACCCTTGTTTATTAAATAAAGAGGGTGAACTACATTCCAGAAAACAGCTGATCGGCTATTTAACTTTGAAAAATATGTGTGTGGAATTTCTGTCTCTCCCTTAGAAGAGAAATTGTTCTTTTCTGAATTGTGCAAATTATTTACTCAAGAATTTATCTTATATATGTGTAATATATGTGTAGTGTTGTAGAGCAAGTTTTTCACCGTGACGACAATTAAATAATATACTGACTTTATAATAATAAATATAGTGACTCAAATAAGTAAATATGGTAATTAAATAGGAAATTAGTTCTAGGTAAGTTTCTTAAATCTCCCCAAAGTAAATAAAAATAAAGAAAATAATAATAAGTGAATAATAATAATTGCTTAAATAATAAGGCTGAATAAATCTTGATTCAAACTAAATTTTGTGTGAAGTGTAGCAGTAAGTAAGAGAAAGGAAAATAATAATAAAAGTATAGTTGCATATTGTAAACTCCCAGTGGTGGCCTGTTCTAGGAAATAAAGCGTGTTGAGAATTGTAGTAAGCAGCCACCTTCTCTCTTTCGTGATAAACCGGTGCTAGTGTAAACAATTGAAAACCACCCCTGTGTATGACATTGCTTTGTGTAAAGTGTCTCCCCTTCCGCATAGTTTGTTTAAGAATTGTTAAAGAGATAATGAGAATTATCTTCGTGAGATTCCGCTTCTCTCTGTAGCTTAAGATATTAGGATTAACTATGATCTAAAGTGGAGTATGGGATCCTCTTTAGATTATATTAGAGATAAGTTTATGATATATAATCAAGAAGTGATTATACGTGTAACGTAACAAGTCACAACGGCGCCGACTGAAAAGGGTAATGATAGGGCAGAAAGGTGCCAAAGATCATTAAAGTAATGCTGAAAGCTAACTGGTGTAGTTAGAGTAAGCTGATGTCAGTCGGGCCACGATATTGTGAGTTACGGATAAGTAGGGATCTTTCCAATCTAAGGTTGGAAATTAGTATTAAGACTTAAAATATAAGTTAGCGCGTTAAGAAGTGAGATAAAGGGAATTTCACGAAGGAGAACATTTAAATGAACAAGATCATTTAAAGAGATATAGAGAAAACAAACCGTGTACTAATAATAATAAATAACTTCACACACTGACACCATACATACTCCAAGTCCCCAATTGTGCGTTAGACTCACAAAAATAACCGTAACGTGAAATTTAAGCGGTGGAGTATGTGACGATTTAAATTAACAGTAATCGTAAAAAAAAAAAAATTAAGTTTGCGAGCGGTGAAGTAATTTTAAATCTCACTATAATACCTAAAACCCCTGTATGTACTCAGTATGAGAATGAGAAGTAATTAAGAATTCCAAAGAAACACTAATAAAAAGGGCGAATTGTAAAAAAGTTATTATTATCATAATTAACCCTTTGCTTGTCACCATGCGGTGACCTGTTAATTCCGGACTCGACGTGTCTACCGAGTCGTCTGTAATGTAGGAAGAAATAAAAATCATAATGTTTATAATTAGAAATCTGAAGACAGTAATAGTCGTTAAAATAACTCACTTAAATTATATATGTATAATTAAGGTATAGTTTTTGGTAATAAGAATGTTAACTTAAATAAAGATAGGGACTATATTGTCGCGGAGTAGTTGCCCCTCTCCTTTTGTTAAGCACCAGTTGAAGCGAGCAAAAAGTCTCTCTCTCGCTATGTTGACTTCACGGAGTACAGACGTACGAGCGAAAGCTCTGCCAAAATGTTGTTAATTTATTTGTTTTAATTTAAATGTAGTATATTAACTACCACTGCTAAAAGCGTGTGTCATGTACAAATAACTATAAATATGTGGTAACAAGAAGATATAATATGTAACACAAAAGCAGAACTAGTGTTAAACAAGATGACGACTCCCTTCAAGAAGTAACTCCATTTACCACATCATTCCTGAAGATGTGATCTGCAGGAACTTCATAAAGACACGTATACCAGGCATAAGATGCGGCTTAGGACATCCGAGAATCTACATATACTTACACCAAAGAAGCTTCAATCTCCTCTGTGAACATCCGACCTATTCTTGACGAAGACGCGACCCAGATGATGACGCCGACTACAAGGAGTCCCAAGACGGACGCCCCAGGACGAGGTTTCTACGTTCGATTGTAAAGGTGACTCGATAGCTTGGCTATCGAGAGTTAATAATATTTGTTACACTAATCACTTCTAAAAGAGACTTTTCAAAGACGATTAATTTTATGTAAACATTGTAATCAGAAAATCTAAGAGTTTACTGTAAAATTTCAATTATCATACGTTGTAACGCTTTAAATGTTAATGTAACTTATTATCGTTCCAAGTAATAGTACCATTCTTCAAATGGTTAAAGAAGTCTTGCAAGCTTCTAAAATGAACTGAAAATAATTAGAAGTCTTTACTAGAAATATACAGAAAGTAAACTCGGATCCGAGGTATAAGAAAATAGATTCAATTTGATCCCAAAGTTTTATGAGAAGCATTGAAATATTTTAGTTTAATTAATGATGTCATGGGATCTGTCAGTAACTGTTGTTAAATAAAGAGAAGTCGTTTTGTTACACGTGAAAATGAGTGCATAAATCAGTAAAATACCTTCCCTTGTTTCCTTACACAGATAGTAAGTGATTTGTTCAGTTAAATTGATTTGAATATAGTTCGTTACAACGTAGGCAGCCCATGTAATTGGGAGAGGTCAGTTAAGATGGGTTCCCTGGATTTGTAACGCGGCAATACGTTACAAAATTGCGCCACTCTGCTTAAGTTAGAATAGTTGCGAGCATCGTGACGCAACAAAATTGCGCCACTCTGCTATTGTTTTTATAAAAGGTTTGTAAGCATCGTGACGCAAACAAAATTGCGCCACTCTGCTCACTTAATTTATTAGTAAATTAAATAACTCACGGCATTCAGTTATTGATCTATGCACTCAGAGAATATAATTGATGTAACTTTAATTTTAAAAACATATCTCATATCTTACGTATTTCAAAACATACGTAAATGATAGTCAGTATAAATTGAAATATCATTGTATGAAGTTATATGCAGGTACCTACTTGCATACATGAATTGTAATGTTTGGTCAACTGATCAGTCTTTAACAGGTTTGTATTTTGACAATCCAAGACCTGTTGTTTCTTGAATAATCCTGCATTATACTTATTCAATCTGCATATTATATGTAGTGTATGTCTGTTGTCCCGGTAAAAATAAAAAAATAAAAAATTGTTAATAATAATGCTCCTGTGTACAGTAGACCCAGTTAATTACGTGGAAAGAATTTCGTAACTTGAAATTGTGACCAAAATAAATAATTAAATTAATTGGGGAAAGTAAATGAATGAATAAAGTCAAAGTGTTATAAAGCGTAATACTCGTGTAAGTTGAAGGCGTGCATTGTTGAATAAGATTCACCCTAACGTCTGTGCTGCCTTCTCCAGTTTAAACCGGTCGATTTAGTTAATCGGTGGCATTGTGTAGAGAACAATACGTGAGTGTCAAAATCCCCCCCGCATTCTCACGGACACACTGACCCTACCCTTGTTTACTAAATAAAGAGGGTGAACTACATTCCAGAAAACAGCTGATCGGCTATTTAACTTTGAAAAATATGTGTGTGGAATTTCTGTCTCTCCCTTAGAAGAGAAATTGTTCTTTTCTGAATTGTGCAAATTATTTACTCAAGAATTTATCTTATATATGTGTAATATATGTGTAGTGTTGTAGAGCAAGTTTTTCACCGTGACGACAATTAAATAATATACTGACTTTATAATAATAAATATAGTGACTCAAATAAGTAAATATGGTAATTAAATAGGAAATTAGTTCTAGGTAAGTTTCTTAAATCTCCCCAAAGTAAATAAAAATAAAGAAAATAATAATAAGTGAATAATAATAATTGCTTAAATAATAAGGCTGAATAAATCTTGATTCAAACTAAATTTTGTGTGAAGTGTAGCAGTAAGTAAGAGAAAGGAAAATAATAATAAAAGTATAGTTGCATATTGTAAACTCCCAGTGGTGGCCTGTTCTAGGAAATAAAGCGTGTTGAGAATTGTAGTAAGCAGCCACCTTCTCTCTTTCGTGATAAACCGGTGCTAGTGTAAACAATTGAAAACCACCCCTGTGTATGACATTGCTTTGTGTAAAGTGTCTCCCCTTCCGCATAGTTTGTTTAAGAATTGTTAAAGAGATAATGAGAATTATCTTCGTGAGATTCCGCTTCTCTCTGTAGCTTAAGATATTAGGATTAACTATGATCTAAAGTGGAGTATGGGATCCTCTTTAGATTATATTAGAGATAAGTTTATGATATATAATCAAGAAGTGATTATACGTGTAACGTAACAAGTCACAACGGCGCCGACTGAAAAGGGTAATGATAGGGCAGAAAGGTGCCAAAGATCATTAAAATAATGCTGAAAGCTAACTGGTGTAGTTAGAGTAAGCTGATGTCAGTCGGGCCACGATATTGTGAGTTACGGATAAGTAGGGATCTTTCCAATCTAAGGTTGGAAATTAGTATTAAGACTTAAAATATAAGTTAGCGCGTTAAGAAGTGAGATAAAGGGAATTTCACGAAGGAGAACATTTAAATGAACAAGATCATTTAAAGAGATATAGAGAAAACAAACCGTGTACTAATAATAATAAATAACTTCACACACTGACACCATACATACTCCAAGTCCCCAATTGTGCGTTAGACTCACAAAAATAACCGTAACGTGAAATTTAAGCGGTGGAGTATGTGACGATTTAAATTAACAGTAATCGTAAAAAAAAAAAAATTAAGTTTGCGAGCGGTGAAGTAATTTTAAATCTCACTATAATACCTAAAACCCCTGTATGTACTCAGTATGAGAATGAGAAGTAATTAAGAATTCCAAAGAAACACTAATAAAAAGGGCGAATTGTAAAAAAGTTATTATTATCATAATTAACCCTTTGCTTGTCACCATGCGGTGACCTGTTAATTCCGGACTCGACGTGTCTACCGAGTCGTCTGTAATGTAGGAAGAAATAAAAATCATAATGTTTATAATTAGAAATCTGAAGACAGTAATAGTCGTTAAAATAACTCACTTAAATTATATATGTATAATTAAGGTATAGTTTTTGGTAATAAGAATGTTAACTTAAATAAAGATAGGGACTATATTGTCGCGGAGTAGTTGCCCCTCTCCTTTTGTTAAGCACCAGTTGAAGCGAGCAAAAAGTCTCTCTCTCGCTATGTTGACTTCACGGAGTACAGACGTACGAGCGAAAGCTCTGCCAAAATGTTGTTAATTTATTTGTTTTAATTTAAATGTAGTATATTAACTACCACTGCTAAAAGCGTGTGTCATGTACAAATAACTATAAATATGTGGTAACAAGAAGATATAATATGTAACACAAAAGCAGAACTAGTGTTAAACAAGATGACGACTCCCTTCAAGAAGTAACTCCATTTACCACATCATTCCTGAAGATGTGATCTGCAGGAACTTCATAAAGACACGTATACCAGGCATAAGATGCGGCTTAGGACATCCGAGAATCTACATATACTTACACCAAAGAAGCTTCAATCTCCTCTGTGAACATCCGACCTATTCTTGACGAAGACGCGACCCAGATGATGACGCCGACTACAAGGAGTCCCAAGACGGACGCCCCAGGACGAGGTTTCTACGTTCGATTGTAAAGGTGACTCGATAGCTTGGCTATCGAGAGTTAATAATATTTGTTACACTAATCACTTCTAAAAGAGACTTTTCAAAGACGATTAATTTTATGTAAACATTGTAATCAGAAAATCTAAGAGTTTACTGTAAAATTTCAATTATCATACGTTGTAACGCTTTAAATGTTAATGTAACTTATTATCGTTCCAAGTAATAGTACCATTCTTCAAATGGTTAAAGAAGTCTTGCAAGCTTCTAAAATGAACTGAAAATAATTAGAAGTCTTTACTAGAAATATACAGAAAGTAAACTCGGATCCGAGGTATAAGAAAATAGAATCAATTTGATCCCAAAGTTTTATGAGAAGCATTGAAATATTTTAGTTTAATTAATGATGTCATGGGATCTGTCAGTAACTGTTGTTAAATAAAGAGAAGTCGTTTTGTTACACGTGAAAATGAGTGCATAAATCAGTAAAATACCTTCCCTTGTTTCCTTACACAGATAGTAAGTGATTTGTTCAGTTAAATTGATTTGAATATAGTTCGTTACAACGTAGGCAGCCCATGTAATTGGGAGAGGTCAGTTAAGATGGGTTCCCTGGATTTGTAACGCGGCAATACGTTACAAAATTGCGCCACTCTGCTTAAGTTAGAATAGTTGCGAGCATCGTGACGCAACAAAATTGCGCCACTCTGCTATTGTTTTTATAAAAGGTTTGTAAGCATCGTGACGCAAACAAAATTGCGCCACTCTGCTCACTTAATTTATTAGTAAATTAAATAACTCACGGCATTCAGTTATTGATCTATGCACTCAGAGAATATAATTGATGTAACTTTAATTTTAAAAACATATCTCATATCTTACGTATTTCAAAACATACGTAAATGATAGTCAGTATAAATTGAAATATCATTGTATGAAGTTATATGCAGGTACCTACTTGCATACATGAATTGTAATGTTTGGTCAACTGATCAGTCTTTAACAGGTTTGTACTATGACAATCCAAGACCTGTTGTTTCTTGAATAATCCTGCATTATACTTATTCAATCTGCATATTATATGTAGTGTATGTCTGTTGTCCCGGTAAAAATTAAAAAATGAAAAATTGTTAATAATAATGCTCCTGTGTACAGTAGACCCAGTTAATTACGTGGAAAGAATTTCGAAACTTGAAATTGTGACCAAAATAAATAATTAATTTAATTGGGGAAAGTAAATGAATGAATAAAGTCAAAGTGTTATAAAGCGTAATACTCGTGTAAGTTGAAGGCGTGCATTGTTGAATAAGATTCACCCTAACGTCTGTGCTGCCTTCTCCAGTTTAAACCGGTCGATTTAGTTAATCGGTGGCATTGTGTAGAGAACAATACGTGAATGTCAAAATCCCCCCCGCATTCTCACGGACACACTGACCCTACCCTTGTTTATTAAATAAAGAGGGTGAACTACATTCCAGAAAACAGCTGATCGGCTATTTAACTTTGAAAAATATGTGTGTGGAATTTCTGTCTCTCCCTTAGAAGAGAAATTGTTCTTTTCTGAATTGTGCAAATTATTTACTCAAGAATTTATCTTATATATGTGTAATATATGTGTAGTGTTGTAGAGCAAGTTTTTCACCGTGACGACAATTAAATAATATACTGACTTTATAATAATAAATATAGTGACTCAAATAAGTAAATATGGTAATTAAATAGGAAATTAGTTCTAGGTAAGTTTCTTAAATCTCCCCAAAGTAAATAAAAATAAAGAAAATAATAATAAGTGAATAATAATAATTGCTTAAATAATAAGGCTGAATAAATCTTGATTCAAACTAAATTTTGTGTGAAGTGTAGCAGTAAGTAAGAGAAAGGAAAATAATAATAAAAGTATAGTTGCATATTGTAAACTCCCAGTGGTGGCCTGTTCTAGGAAATAAAGCGTGTTGAGAATTGTAGTAAGCAGCCACCTTCTCTCTTTCGTGATAAACCGGTGCTAGTGTAAACAATTGAAAACCACCCCTGTGTATGACATTGCTTTGTGTAAAGTGTCTCCCCTTCCGCATAGTTTGTTTAAGAATTGTTAAAGAGATAATGAGAATTATCTTCGTGAGATTCCGCTTCTCTCTGTAGCTTAAGATATTAGGATTAACTATGATCTAAAGTGGAGTATGGGATCCTCTTTAGATTATATTAGAGATAAGTTTATGATATATAATCAAGAAGTGATTATACGTGTAACGTAACAAGTCACAACGGCGCCGACTGAAAAGGGTAATGATAGGGCAGAAAGGTGCCAAAGATCATTAAAGTAATGCTGAAAGCTAACTGGTGTAGTTAGAGTAAGCTGATGTCAGTCGGGCCACGATATTGTGAGTTACGGATAAGTAGGGATCTTTCCAATCTAAGGTTGGAAATTAGTATTAAGACTTAAAATATAAGTTAGCGCGTTAAGAAGTGAGATAAAGGGAATTTCACGAAGGAGAACATTTAAATGAACAAGATCATTTAAAGAGATATAGAGAAAACAAACCGTGTACTAATAATAATAAATAACTTCACACACTGACACCATACATACTCCAAGTCCCCAATTGTGCGTTAGACTCACAAAAATAACCGTAACGTGAAATTTAAGCGGTGGAGTATGTGACGATTTAAATTAACAGTAATCGTAAAAAAAAAAAAATTAAGTTTGCGAGCGGTGAAGTAATTTTAAATCTCACTATAATACCTAAAACCCCTGTATGTACTCAGTATGAGAATGAGAAGTAATTAAGAATTCCAAAGAAACACTAATAAAAAGGGCGAATTGTAAAAAAGTTATTATTATCATAATTAACCCTTTGCTTGTCACCATGCGGTGACCTGTTAATTCCGGACTCGACGTGTCTACCGAGTCGTCTGTAATGTAGGAAGAAATAAAAATCATAATGTTTATAATTAGAAATCTGAAGACAGTAATAGTCGTTAAAATAACTCACTTAAATTATATATGTATAATTAAGGTATAGTTTTTGGTAATAAGAATGTTAACTTAAATAAAGATAGGGACTATATTGTCGCGGAGTAGTTGCCCCTCTCCTTTTGTTAAGCACCAGTTGAAGCGAGCAAAAAGTCTCTCTCTCGCTATGTTGACTTCACGGAGTACAGACGTACGAGCGAAAGCTCTGCCAAAATGTTGTTAATTTATTTGTTTTAATTTAAATGTAGTATATTAACTACCACTGCTAAAAGCGTGTGTCATGTACAAATAACTATAAATATGTGGTAACAAGAAGATATAATATGTAACACAAAAGCAGAACTAGTGTTAAACAAGATGACGACTCCCTTCAAGAAGTAACTCCATTTACCACATCATTCCTGAAGATGTGATCTGCAGGAACTTCATAAAGACACGTATACCAGGCATAAGATGCGGCTTAGGACATCCGAGAATCTACATATACTTACACCAAAGAAGCTTCAATCTCCTCTGTGAACATCCGACCTATTCTTGACGAAGACGCGACCCAGATGATGACGCCGACTACAAGGAGTCCCAAGACGGACGCCCCAGGACGAGGTTTCTACGTTCGATTGTAAAGGCGACTCGATAGCTTGGCTATCGAGAGTTAATAATATTTGTTACACTAATCACTTCTAAAAGAGACTTTTCAAAGACGATTAATTTTATGTAAACATTGTAATCAGAAAATCTAAGAGTTTACTGTAAAATTTCAATTATCATACGTTGTAACGCTTTAAATGTTAATGTAACTTATTATCGTTCCAAGTAATAGTACCATTCTTCAAATGGTTAAAGAAGTCTTGCAAGCTTCTAAAATGAACTGAAAATAATTAGAAGTCTTTACTAGAAATATACAGAAAGTAAACTCGGATCCGAGGTATAAGAAAATAGAATCAATTTGATCCCAAAGTTTTATGAGAAGCATTGAAATATTTTAGTTTAATTAATGATGTCATGGGATCTGTCAGTAACTGTTGTTAAATAAAGAGAAGTCGTCTTGTTACACATGAAAATGAGTGCATAAATCAATAAAATACCTTCCCTTGTTTCCTTACACAGATAGTAAGCAATTTGTTCAGTTAATTTAATTTGAATATAGTTCGTTACAACGTAGGCAACCCATGTAATTGGCAGAGGTCAGTTAAGATGGGTTCCCTGGATTTGTAACGCGGCAATACGTTACAAAATTGCGCCACTCTGCTTAAGTTAGAATAGTTGCGAGCATCGTGACGCAACAAAATTGCGCCACTCTGCTATTGTTTTTATAAAAGGTTTGTAAGCATCGTGACGCAAACAAAATTGCGCCACTCTGCTCACTTAATTTATTAGTAAATTAAATAACTCACGGCATTCAGTTATTGATCTATGCACTCAGAGAATATAATTGATGTAACTTTAATTTTAAAAACATATCTCATATCTTACGTATTTCAAAACATACGTAAATGATAGTCAGTATAAATTGAAATATCATTGTATGAAGTTATATGCAGGTACCTACTTGCATACATGAATTGTAATGTTTGGTCAACTGATCAGTCTTTAACAGGTTTGTATTTTGACAATCCAAGACCTGTTGTTTCTTGAATAATCCTGCATTATACTTATTCAATCTGCATATTATATGTAGTGTATGTCTGTTGTCCCGGTAAAAATAAAAAAATAAAAAATTGTTAATAATAATGCTCCTGTGTATAGTAGACCCAGTTAATTACGTGGAAAGAATTTCGTAACTTGAAATTGTGACCAAAATAAATAATTAAATTAATTGGGGAAAGTAAATGAATGAATAAAGTCAAAGTGTTATAAAGCGTAATACTCGTGTAAGTTGAAGGCGTGCATTGTTGAATAAGATTCACCCTAACGTCTGTGCTGCCTTCTCCAGTTTAAACCGGTCGATTTAGTTAATCGGTGGCATCGTGTAGAGAACAATACGTGAGTGTCAAAATCCCCCCCGCATTCTCATGGACACACTGACCCTACCCTTGTTTACTAAATAAAGAGGGTGAACTACATTCCAGAAAACAGCTGATCGGCTATTTAACTTTGAAAAATATGTGTGTGGAATTTCTGTCTCTCCCTTAGAAGAGAAATTGTTCTTTTCTGAATTGTGCAAATTATTTACTCAAGAATTTATCTTATATATGTGTAATATATGTGTAGTGTTGTAGAGCAAGTTTTTCACCGTGACGACAATTAAATAATATACTGACTTTATAATAATAAATATAGTGACTCAAATAAGTAAATATGGTAATTAAATAGGAAATTAGTTCTAGGTAAGTTTCTTAAATCTCCCCAAAGTAAATAAAAATAAAGAAAATAATAATAAGTGAATAATAATAATTGCTTAAATAATAAGGCTGAATAAATCTTGATTCATTCTAAATTTTGTGTGAAGTGTAGCAGTAAGTAAGAGAAAGGAAAATAATAATAAAAGTATAGTTGCATATTGTAAACTCCCAGTGGTGGCCTGTTCTAGGAAATAAAGCGTGTTGAGAATTGTAGTAAGCAGCCACCTTCTCTCTTTCGTGATAAACCGGTGCTAGTGTAAACAATTGAAAACCACCCCTGTGTATGACATTGCTTTGTGTAAAGTGTCTCCCCTTCCGCATAGTTTGTTTAAGAATTGTTAAAGAGATAATGAGAATTATCTTCGTGAGATTCCGCTTCTCTCTGTAGCTTAAGATATTAGGATTAACTATGATCTAAAGTGGAGTATGGGATCCTCTTTAGATTATATTAGAGATAAGTTTATGATATATAATCAAGAAGTGATTATACGTGTAACGTAACAAGTCACAACGGCGCCGACTGAAAAGGGTAATGATAGGGCAGAAAGGTGCCAAAGATCATTAAAGTAATGCTGAAAGCTAACTGGTGTAGTTAGAGTAAGCTGATGTCAGTCGGGCCACGATATTGTGAGTTACGGATAAGTAGGGATCTTTCCAATCTAAGGTTGGAAATTAGTATTAAGACTTAAAATATAAGTTAGCGCGTTAAGAAGTGAGATAAAGGGAATTTCACGAAGGAGAACATTTAAATGAACAAGATCATTTAAAGAGATATAGAGAAAACAAACCGTGTACTAATAATAATAAATAACTTCACACACTGACACCATACATACTCCAAGTCCCCAATTGTGCGTTAGACTCACAAAAATAACCGTAACGTGATATGTGACGATTTAAATTAACAGTAATCGTAAAAAAAAAAAAATTAAGTTTGCGAGCGGTGAAGTAATTTTAAATCTCACTATAATACCTAAAACCCCTGTATGTACTCAGTATGAGAATGAGAAGTAATTAAGAATTCCAAAGAAACACTAATAAAAAGGGCGAATTGTAAAAAAGTTATTATTATCATAATTAACCCTTTGCTTGTCACCATGCGGTGACCTGTTAATTCCGGACTCGACGTGTCTACCGAGTCGTCTGTAATGTAGGAAGAAATAAAAATCATAATGTTTATAATTAGAAATCTGAAGACAGTAATAGTCGTTAAAATAACTCACTTAAATTATATATGTATAATTAAGGTATAGTTTTTGGTAATAAGAATGTTAACTTAAATAAAGATAGGGACTATATTGTCGCGGAGTAGTTGCCCCTCTCCTTTTGTTAAGCACCAGTTGAAGCGAGCAAAAAGTCTCTCTCTCGCTATGTTGACTTCACGGAGTACAGACGTACGAGCGAAAGCTCTGCCAAAATGTTGTTAATTTATTTGTTTTAATTTAAATGTAGTATATTAACTACCACTGCTAAAAGCGTGTGTCATGTACAAATAACTATAAATATGTGGTAACAAGAAGATATAATATGTAACACAAAAGCAGAACTAGTGTTAAACAAGATGACGACTCCCTTCAAGAAGTAACTCCATTTACCACATCATTCCTGAAGATGTGATCTGCAGGAACTTCATAAAGACACGTATACCAGGCATAAGATGCGGCTTAGGACATCCGAGAATCTACATATACTTACACCAAAGAAGCTTCAATCTCCTCTGTGAACATCCGACCTATTCTTGACGAAGACGCGACCCAGATGATGACGCCGACTACAAGGAGTCCCAAGACGGACGCCCCAGGACGAGGTTTCTACGTTCGATTGTAAAGGTGACTCGATAGCTTGGCTATCGAGAGTTAATAATATTTGTTACACTAATCACTTCTAAAAGAGACTTTTCAAAGACGATTAATTTTATGTAAACATTGTAATCAGAAAATCTAAGAGTTTACTGTAAAATTTCAATTATCATACGTTGTAACGCTTTAAATGTTAATGTAACTTATTATCGTTCCAAGTAATAGTACCATTCTTCAAATGGTTAAAGAAGTCTTGCAAGCTTCTAAAATGAACTGAAAATAATTAGAAGTCTTTACTAGAAATATACAGAAAGTAAACTCGGATCCGAGGTATAAGAAAATAGAATCAATTTGATCCCAAAGTTTTATGAGAAGCATTGAAATATTTTAGTTTAATTAATGATGTCATGGGATCTGTCAGTAACTGTTGTTAAATAAAGAGAAGTCGTTTTGTTACACGTGAAAATGAGTGCATAAATCAGTAAAATACCTTCCCTTGTTTCCTTACACAGATAGTAAGTGATTTGTTCAGTTAAATTGATTTGAATATAGTTCGTTACAACGTAGGCAGCCCATGTAATTGGGAGAGGTCAGTTAAGATGGGTTCCCTGGATTTGTAACGCGGCAATACGTTACAAAATTGCGCCACTCTGCTTAAGTTAGAATAGTTGCGAGCATCGTGACGCAACAAAATTGCGCCACTCTGCTATTGTTTTTATAAAAGGTTTGTAAGCATCGTGACGCAAACAAAATTGCGCCACTCTGCTCACTTAATTTATTAGTAAATTAAATAACTCACGGCATTCAGTTATTGATCTATGCACTCAGAGAATATAATTGATGTAACTTTAATTTTAAAAACATATCTCATATCTTACGTATTTCAAAACATACGTAAATGATAGCCAGTATAAATTGAAATATCATTGTATGAAGTTATATGCAGGTACCTACTTGCATACATGAATTGTAATGTTTGGTCAACTGATCAGTCTTTAACAGGTTTGTATTATGACAATCCAAGACCTGTTGTTTCTTGAATAATCCTGCATTATACTTATTCAATCTGCATATTATATGTAGTGTATGTCTGTTGTCCCGGTAAAAATTAAAAAATGAAAAATTGTTAATAATAATGCTCCTGTGTACAGTAGACCCAGTTAATTACGTGGAAAGAATTTCGAAACTTGAAATTGTGACCAAAATAAATAATTAATTTAATTGGGGAAAGTAAATGAATGAATAAAGTCAAAGTGTTATAAAGCGTAATACTCGTGTAAGTTGAAGGCGTGCATTGTTGAATAAGATTCACCCTAACGTCTGTGCTGCCTTCTCCAGTTTAAACCGGTCGATTTAGTTAATCGGTGGCATTGTGTAGAGAACAATACGTGAATGTCAAAATCCCCCCCGCATTCTCACGGACACACTGACCCTACCCTTGTTTATTAAATAAAGAGGGTGAACTACATTCCAGAAAACAGCTGATCGGCTATTTAACTTTGAAAAATATGTGTGTGGAATTTCTGTCTCTCCCTTAGAAGAGAAATTGTTCTTTTCTGAATTGTGCAAATTATTTACTCAAGAATTTATCTTATATATGTGTAATATATGTGTAGTGTTGTAGAGCAAGTTTTTCACCGTGACGACAATTAAATAATATACTGACTTTATAATAATAAATATAGTGACTCAAATAAGTAAATATGGTAATTAAATAGGAAATTAGTTCTAGTAAAGAAAATAATAATAAGTGAATAATAATAATTGCTTAAATAATAAGGCTGAATAAATCTTGATTCAAACTAAATTTTGTGTGAAGTGTAGCAGTAAGTAAGAGAAAGGAAAATAATAATAAAAGTATAGTTGCATATTGTAAACTCCCAGTGGTGGCCTGTTCTAGGAAATAAAGCGTGTTGAGAATTGTAGTAAGCAGCCATCTTCTCTCTTTCGTGATAAACCGGTGCTAGTGTAAACAATTGAAAACCACCCCTGTGTATGACATTGCATTGTGTAAAGTGTCTCCCCTTCCGCATAGTTTGTTTAAGAATTGTTAAAGAGATAATGAGAATTATCTTCGTGAGATTCCGCTTCTCTCTGTAGCTTAAGATATTAGGATTAACTATGATCTAAAGTGGAGTATGGGATCCTCTTTAGATTATATTAGAGATAGGTTTATGATATATAATCAAGAAGTGATTATACGTGTAACGTAACAAGTCACAACGGCTCCGACTTAAAAGGGTAATGATAGGGCAGAAAGGTGCCAAAGATCATTAAAGTAATGCTGAAAGCTAACTGGTGTAGTTAGAGTAAGCTGATGTCAGTCGGGCCACGATATTGTGAGTTACGGATAAGTAGGGATCTTTCCAATCTAAGGTTGGAAATTAGTATTAAGACTTAAAATATAAGTTAGCGCGTTAAGAAGTGAGATAAAGGGAATTTCACGAAGGAGAACATTTAAATGAACAAGATCATTTAAAGAGATATAGAGAAAACAAACCGTGTACTAATAATAATAAATAACTTCACACACTGACACCATACATACTCCAAGTCCCCAATTGTGCGTTAGACTCACAAAAATAACCGTAACGTGAAATTTAAGCGGTGGAGTATGTGACGATTTAAATTAACAGTAATCGTAAAAAAAAAAAAAATTAAGTTTGCGAGCGGTGAAGTAATTTTAAATCTCACTATAATACCTAAAACCCCTGTATGTACTCAGTATGAGAATGAGAAGTAATTAAGAATTCCAAAGAAACACTAATAAAAAGGGCGAATTGTAAAAAAGTTATTATTATCATAATTAACCCTTTGCTTGTCACCATGCGGTGACCTGTTAATTCCGGACTCGACGTGTCTACCGAGTCGTCTGTAATGTAGGAAGAAATAAAAATCATAATGTTTATAATTAGAAATCTGAAGACAGTAATAGTCGTTAAAATAACTCACTTAAATTATATATGTATAATTAAGGTATAGTTTTTGGTAATAAGAATGTTAACTTATATAAAGATAGGGACTATATTGTCGCGGAGTAGTTGCCCCTCTCCTTTTGTTAAGCACCAGTTGAAGCGAGCAAAAAGTCTCTCTCTCGCTATGTTGACTTCACGGAGTACAGACGTACGAGCGAAAGCTCTGCCAAAATGTTGTTAATTTATTTGTTTTAATTTAAATGTAGTATATTAACTACCACTGCTAAAAGCGTGTGTCATGTACAAATAACTATAAATATGTGGTAACAAGAAGATATAATATGTAACACAAAAGCAGAACTAGTGTTAAACAAGATGACGACTCCCTTCAAGAAGTAACTCCATTTACCACATCATTCCTGAAGATGTGATCTGCAGGAACTTCATAAAGACACGTATACCAGGCATAAGATGCGGCTTAGGACATCCGAGAATCTACATATACTTACACCAAAGAAGCTTCAATCTCCTCTGTGAACATCCGACCTATTCTTGACGAAGACGCGACCCAGATGATGACGCCGACTACAAGGAGTCCCAAGACGGACGCCCCAGGACGAGGTTTCTACGTTCGATTGTAAAGGTGACTCGATAGCTTGGCTATCGAGAGTTAATAATATTTGTTACACTAATCACTTCTAAAAGAGACTTTTCAAAGACGATTAATTTTATGTAAACATTGTAATCAGAAAATCTAAGAGTTTACTGTAAAATTTCAATTATCATACGTTGTAACGCTTTAAATGTTAATGTAACTTATTATCGTTCCAAGTAATAGTACCATTCTTCAAATGGTTAAAGAAGTCTTGCAAGCTTCTAAAATGAACTGAAAATAATTAGAAGTCTTTACTAGAAATATACAGAAAGTAAACTCGGATCCGAGGTATAAGAAAATAGAATCAATTTGATCCCAAAGTTTTATGAGAAGCATTGAAATATTTTAGTTTAATTAATGATGTCATGGGATCTGTCAGTAACTGTTGTTAAATAAAGAGAAGTCGTCTTGTTACACATGAAAATGAGTGCATAAATCAATAAAATACCTTCCCTTGTTTCCTTACACAGATAGTAAGTAATTTGTTCAGTTAATTTAATTTGAATATAGTTCGTTACAACGTAGGCAGCCCATGTAATTGGCAGAGGTCAGTTAAGATGGGTTCCCTGGATTTGTAACGCGGCAATACGTTACAAAATTGCGCCACTCTGCTTAAGTTAGAATAGTTGCGAGCATCGTGACGCAACAAAATTGCGCCACTCTGCTATTGTTTTTATAAAAGGTTTGTAAGCATCGTGACGCAAACAAAATTGCGCCACTCTGCTCACTTAATTTATTAGTAAATTAAATAACTCACGGCATTCAGTTATTGATCTATGCACTCAGAGAATATAATTGATGTAACTTTAATTTTCAAAACATATCTCATATCTTACTTATTTCAAAACATACGTAAATGATAGTCAGTATAAATTGAAATATCATTTTATGAAGTTATATGCAGGTACCTACTTGCATACATGAATTGTAATGTTTGGTCAACTGATCAGTCTTTAACAGGTTTGTATTATGACAATCCAAGACCTGTTGTTTCTTGAATAATCCTGCATTATACTTATTCAATCTGCATATTATATGTAGTGTATGTCTGTTGTCCCGGTAAAAATAAAAAAATAAAAACTTGTTAATAATAATGCTCCTGTGTACAGTAGACCCAGTTAATTACGTGGAAAGAATTTCGTAACTTGAAATTGTGACCAAAATAAATAATTAATTTAATTGGGGAAAGTAAATGAATGAATAAAGTCAAAGTGTTATAAAGCGTAATACTCGTGTAAGTTGAAGGCGTGCATTGTTGAATAAGATTCACCCTAACGTCTGTGCTACCTTCTCCAGTTTAAACCGGTCGATTTAGTTAATCGGTGGCATTGTGTAGAGAACAATACGTGAGTGTCAAAAAATCCCCCCCGCATTCTCATGGACACACTGACCCTACCCTTGTTTACTAAATAAAGAGGGTGAACTACATTCCAGAAAACAGCTGATCGGCTATTTAACTTTGAAAAATATGTGTGTGGAATTTCTGTCTCTCCCTTAGAAGAGAAATTGTTCTTTTCTGAATTGTGCAAATTATTTACTCAAGAATTTATCTTATATATGTGTAATATATGTGTAGTGTTGTAGAGCAAGTTTTTCACCGTGACGACAATTAAATAATATACTGACTTTATAATAATAAATATAGTGACTCAAATAAGTAAATATGGTAATTAAATAGGAAATTAGTTCTAGTAAAGAAAATAATAATAAGTGAATAATAATAATTGCTTAAATAATAAGGCTGAATAAATCTTGATTCAAACTAAATTTTGTGTGAAGTGTAGCAGTAAGTAAGAGAAAGGAAAATAATAATAAAAGTATAGTTGCATATTGTAAACTCCCAGTGGTGGCCTGTTCTAGGAAATAAAGCGTGTTGAGAATTGTAGTAAGCAGCCACCTTCTCTCTTTCGTGATAAACCGGTGCTAGTGTAAACAATTGAAAACCACCCCTGTGTATGACATTGCATTGTGTAAAGTGTCTCCCCTTCCGCATAGTTTTTTTAAGAATTGTTAAAGAGATAATGAGAATTATCTTCGTGAGATTCCGCTTCTCTCTGTAGCTTAAGATATTAGGATTAACTATGATCTAAAGTGGAGTATGGGATCCTCTTTAGATTATATTAGAGATAGGTTTATGATATATAATCAAGAAGTGATTATACGTGTAACGTAACAAGTCACAACGGCTCCGACTTAAAAGGGTAATGATAGGGCAGAAAGGTGCCAAAGATCATTAAAGTAATGCTGAAAGCTAACTGGTGTAGTTAGAGTAAGCTGATGTCAGTCGGGCCACGATATTGTGAGTTACGGATAAGTAGGGATCTTTCCAATCTAAGGTTGGAAATTAGTATTAAGACTTAAAATATAAGTTAGCGCGTTAAGAAGTGAGATAAAGGGAATTTCACGAAGGAGAACATTTAAATGAACAAGATCATTTAAAGAGATATAGAGAAAACAAACCGTGTACTAATAATAATAAATAACTTCACACACTGACACCATACATACTCCAAGTCCCCAATTGTGCGTTAGACTCACAAAAATAACCGTAACGTGAAATTTAAGCGGTGGAGTATGTGACGATTTAAATTAACAGTAATCGTAAAAAAAAAAAAATTAAGTTTGCGAGCGGTGAAGTAATTTTAAATCTCACTATAATACCTAAAACCCCTGTATGTACTCAGTATGAGAATGAGAAGTAATTAAGAATTCCAAAGAAACACTAATAAAAAGGGCGAATTGTAAAAAAGTTATTATTATCATAATTAACCCTTTGCTTGTCACCATGCGGTGACCTGTTAATTCCGGACTCGACGTGTCTACCGAGTCGTCTGTAATGTAGGAAGAAATAAAAATCATAATGTTTATAATTAGAAATCTGAAGACAGTAATAGTCGTTAAAATAACTCACTTAAATTATATATGTATAATTAAGGTATAGTTTTTGGTAATAAGAATGTTAACTTAAATAAAGATAGGGACTATATTGTCGCGGAGTAGTTGCCCCTCTCCTTTTGTTAAGCACCAGTTGAAGCGAGCAAAAAGTCTCTCTCTCGCTATGTTGACTTCACGGAGTACAGACGTACGAGCGAAAGCTCTGCCAAAATGTTGTTAATTTATTTGTTTTAATTTAAATGTAGTATATTAACTACCACTGCTAAAAGCGTGTGTCATGTACAAATAACTATAAATATGTGGTAACAAGAAGATATAATATGTAACACAAAAGCAGAACTAGTGTTAAACAAGATGACGACTCCCTTCAAGAAGTAACTCCATTTACCACATCATTCCTGAAGATGTGATCTGCAGGAACTTCATAAAGACACGTATACCAGGCATAAGATGCGGCTTAGGACATCCGAGAATCTACATATACTTACACCAAAGAAGCTTCAATCTCCTCTGTGAACATCCGACCTATTCTTGACGAAGACGCGACCCAGATGATGACGCCGACTACAAGGAGTCCCAAGACGGACGCCCCAGGACGAGGTTTCTACGTTCGATTGTAAAGGTGACTCGATAGCTTGGCTATCGAGAGTTAATAATATTTGTTACACTAATCACTTCTAAAAGAGACTTTTCAAAGACGATTAATTTTATGTAAACATTGTAATCAGAAAATCTAAGAGTTTACTGTAAAATTTCAATTATCATACGTTGTAACGCTTTAAATGTTAATGTAACTTATTATCGTTCCAAGTAATAGTACCATTCTTCAAATGGTTAAAGAAGTCTTGCAAGCTTCTAAAATGAACTGAAAATAATTAGAAGTCTTTACTAGAAATATACAGAAAGTAAACTCGGATCCGAGGTATAAGAAAATAGAATCAATTTGATCCCAAAGTTTTATGAGAAGCATTGAAATATTTTAGTTTAATTAATGATGTCATGGGATCTGTCAGTAACTGTTGTTAAATAAAGAGAAGTCGTCTTGTTACACATGAAAATGAGTGCATAAATCAATAAAATACCTTCCCTTGTTTCCTTACACAGATAGTAAATTTGTTCAGTTAATTTAATTTGAATATAGTTCGTTACAACGTAGGCAGCCCATGTAATTGGCAGAGGTCAGTTAAGATGGGTTCCCTGGATTTGTAACGCGGCAATACGTTACAAAATTGCGCCACTCTGCTTAAGTTAGAATAGTTGCGAGCATCGTGACGCAACAAAATTGCGCCACTCTGCTATTGTTTTTATAAAAGGTTTGTAAGCATCGTGACGCAAACAAAATTGCGCCACTCTGCTCACTTAATTTATTAGTAAATTAAATAACTCACGGCATTCAGTTATTGATCTATGCACTCAGAGAATATAATTGATGTAACTTTAATTTTCAAAACATATCTCATATCTTACGTATTTCAAAACATACGTAAATGATAGTCAGTATAAATTGAAATATCATTTTATGAAGTTATATGCAGGTACCTACTTGCATACATGAATTGTAATGTTTGGTCAACTGATCAGTCTTTAACAGGTTTGTATTATGACAATCCAAGACCTGTTGTTTCTTGAATAATCCTGCATTATACTTATTCAATCTGCATATTATATGTAGTGTATGTCTGTTGTCCCGGTAAAAATAAAAAAATAAAAACTTGTTAATAATAATGCTCCTGTGTACAGTAGACCCAGTTAATTACGTGGAAAGAATTTCGTAACTTGAAATTGTGACCAAAATAAATAATTAATTTAATTGGGGAAAGTAAATGAATGAATAAAGTCAAAGTGTTATAAAGCGTAATACTCGTGTAAGTTGAAGGCGTGCATTGTTGAATAAGATTCACCCTAACGTCTGTGCTACCTTCTCCAGTTTAAACCGGTCGATTTAGTTAATCGGTGGCATTGTGTAGAGAACAATACGTGAGTGTCAAAAAATCCCCCCCGCATTCTCATGGACACACTGACCCTACCCTTGTTTACTAAATAAAGAGGGTGAACTACATTCCAGAAAACAGCTGATCGGCTATTTAACTTTGAAAAATATGTGTGTGGAATTTCTGTCTCTCCCTTAGAAGAGAAATTGTTCTTTTCTGAATTGTGCAAATTATTTACTCAAGAATTTATCTTATATATGTGTAATATATGTGTAGTGTTGTAGAGCAAGTTTTTCATCGTGACGACAATTAAATAATATACTGACTTTATAATAATAAATATAGTGACTCAAATAAGTAAATATGGTAATTAAATAGGAAATTAGTTCTAGTAAAGAAAATAATAATAAGTGAATAATAATAATTGCTTAAATAATAAGGCTGAATAAATCTTGATTCAAACTAAATTTTGTGTGAAGTGTAGCAGTAAGTAAGAGAAAGGAAAATAATAATAAAAGTATAGTTGCATATTGTAAACTCCCAGTGGTGGCCTGTTCTAGGAAATAAAGCGTGTTGAGAATTGTAGTAAGCAGCCACCTTCTCTCTTTCGTGATAAACCGGTGCTAGTGTAAACAATTGAAAACCACCCCTGTGTATGACATTGCATTGTGTAAAGTGTCTCCCCTTCCGCATAGTTTGTTTAAGAATTGTTAAAGAGATAATGAGAATTATCTTCGTGAGATTCCGCTTCTCTCTGTAGCTTAAGATATTAGGATTAACTATGACCTAAAGTGGAGTATGGGATCCTCTTTAGATTATATTAGAGATAGGTTTATGATATATAATCAAGAAGTGATTATACGTGTAACGTAACAAGTCACAACGGCTCCGACTTAAAAGGGTAATGATAGGGCAGAAAGGTGCCAAAGATCATTAAAGTAATGCTGAAAGCTAACTGGTGTAGTTAGAGTAAGCTGATGTCAGTCGGGCCACGATATTGTGAGTTACGGATAAGTAGGGATCTTTCCAATCTAAGGTTGGAAATTAGTATTAAGACTTAAAATATAAGTTAGCGCGTTAAGAAGTGAGATAAAGGGAATTTCACGAAGGAGAACATTTAAATGAACAAGATCATTTAAAGAGATATAGAGAAAACAAACCGTGTACTAATAATAATAAATAACTTCACACACTGACACCATACATACTCCAAGTCCCCAATTGTGCGTTAGACTCACAAAAATAACCGTAACGTGAAATTTAAGCGGTGGAGTATGTGACGATTTAAATTAACAGTAATCGTAAAAAAAAAAAAATTAAGTTTGCGAGCGGTGAAGTAATTTTAAATCTCACTATAATACCTAAAACCCCTGTATGTACTCAGTATGAGAATGAGAAGTAATTAAGAATTCCAAAGAAACACTAATAAAAAGGGCGAATTGTAAAAAAGTTATTATTATCATAATTAACCCTTTGCTTGTCACCATGCGGTGACCTGTTAATTCCGGACTCGACGTGTCTACCGAGTCGTCTGTAATGTAGGAAGAAATAAAAATCATAATGTTTATAATTAGAAATCTGAAGACAGTAATAGTCGTTAAAATAACTCACTTAAATTATATATGTATAATTAAGGTATAGTTTTTGGTAATAAGAATGTTAACTTAAATAAAGATAGGGACTATATTGTCGCGGAGTAGTTGCCCCTCTCCTTTTGTTAAGCACCAGTTGAAGCGAGCAAAAAGTCTCTCTCTCGCTATGTTGACTTCACGGAGTACAGACGTACGAGCGAAAGCTCTGCCAAAATGTTGTTAATTTATTTGTTTTAATTTAAATGTAGTATATTAACTACCACTGCTAAAAGCGTGTGTCATGTACAAATAACTATAAATATGTGGTAACAAGAAGATATAATATGTAACACAAAAGCAGAACTAGTGTTAAACAAGATGACGACTCCCTTCAAGAAGTAACTCCATTTACCACATCATTCCTGAAGATGTGATCTGCAGGAACTTCATAAAGACACGTATACCAGGCATAAGATGCGGCTTAGGACATCCGAGAATCTACATATACTTACACCAAAGAAGCTTCAATCTCCTCTGTGAACATCCGACCTATTCTTGACGAAGACGCGACCCAGATGATGACGCCGACTACAAGGAGTCCCAAGACGGACGCCCCAGGACGAGGTTTCTACGTTCGATTGTAAAGGTGACTCGATAGCTTGGCTATCGAGAGTTAATAATATTTGTTACACTAATCACTTCTAAAAGAGACTTTTCAAAGACGATTAATTTTATGTAAACATTGTAATCAGAAAATCTAAGAGTTTACTGTAAAATTTCAATTATCATACGTTGTAACGCTTTAAATGTTAATGTAACTTATTATCGTTCCAAGTAATAGTACCATTCTTCAAATGGTTAAAGAAGTCTTGCAAGCTTCTAAAATGAACTGAAAATAATTAGAAGTCTTTACTAGAAATATACAGAAAGTAAACTCGGATCCGAGGTATAAAAATATAGAATCAATTTGATCCCAAAGTTTTATGAGAAGCATTGAAATATTTTAGTTTAATTAATGATGTCATGGGATCTGTCAGTAACTGTTGTTAAATAAAGAGAAGTCGTCTTGTTACACATGAAAATGAGTGCATAAATCAGTAAAATACCTTCCCTTGTTTCCTTACACAGATAGTAAGTAATTTGTTCAGTTAAATTGATTTGAATATAGTTCGTTACAACGTAGGCAGCCCATGTAATTGGGAGAGGTCAGTTAAGATGGGTTCCCTGGATTTGTAACGCGGCAATACGTTACAAAATTGCGCCACTCTGCTTAAGTTAGAATAGTTGCGAGCATCGTGACCCAACAAAATTGCGCCACTCTGCTATTGTTTTTATAAAAGGTTTGTAAGCATCGTGACGCAAACAAAATTGCGCCACTCTGCTCACTTAATTTATTCGTAAATTAAATAACTCACGGCATTCAGTTATTGATCTATGCACTCAGAGAATATAATTGATGTAACTTTAATTTTCAAAACATATCTCATATCTTACGTATTTCAAAACATACGTAAATGATAGTCAGTATAAATTGAAATATCATTGTATGAAGTTATATGCAGGTACCTACTTGCATACATGAATTGTAATGTTTGGTCAACTGATCAGTCTTTAACAGGTTTGTATTATGACAATCCAAGACCTGTTGTTTCTTGAATAATCCTGCATTATACTTATTCAATCTGCATATTATATGTAGTGTATGTCTGTTGTCCCGGTAAAAATAAAAAAATAAAAACTTGTTAATAATAATGCTCCTGTGTACAGTAGACCCAGTTAATTACGTGGAAAGAATTTCGTAACTTGAAATTGTGACCAAAATAAATAATTAAATTAATTGGGGAAAGTAAATGAATGAATAAAGTGAAAGTGTTATAAAGCGTAATACTCGTGTAAGTTGAAGGCGTGCATTGTTGAATAAGATTCACCCTAACGTCTGTGCTGCCTTCTCCAGTTTAAACCGGTCGATTTAGTTAATCGGTGGCACTGTGTAGAGAACAATACGTGAGTGTCAAAATCCCCCCCGCATTCTCACGGACACACTGACCCTACCCTTGTTTACTAAATAAAGAGGGTGAACTACATTCCAGAAAACAGCTGATCGGCTATTTAACTTTGAAAAATATGTGTGTGGAATTTCTGTCTCTCCCTTAGAAGAGAAATTGTTCTTTTCTGAATTGTGCAAATTATTTACTCAAGAATTTATCTTATATATGTGTAATATATGTGTAGTGTTGTAGAGCAAGTTTTTCACCGTGACGACAATTAAATAATATACTGACTTTATAATAATAAATATAGTGACTCAAATAAGTAAATATGGTAATTAAATAGGAAATTAGTTCTAGGTAAGTTTCTTAAATCTCCCCAAAGTAAATAAAAATAAAGAAAATAATAATAAGTGAATAATAATAATTGCTTAAATAATAAGGCTGAATAAATCTTGATTCAAACTAAATTTTGTGTGAAGTGTAGCAGTAAGTAAGAGAAAGGAAAATAATAATAAAAGTATAGTTGCATATTGTAAACTCCCAGTGGTGGCCTGTTCTAGGAAATAAAGCGTGTTGAGAATTGTAGTAAGCAACCACCTTCTCTCTTTTGTGATAAACCGGTGCTAGTGTAAACAATTGAAAACCACCCCTGTGTATGACATTGCTTTGTGTAAAGTGTCTCCCCTTCCGCATAGTTTGTTTAAGAATTGTTAAAGAGATAATGAGAATTATCTTCGTGAGATTCCGCTTCTCTCTGTAGCTTAAGATATTAGGATTAACTATGATCTAAAGTGGAGTATGGGATCCTCTTTAGATTATATTAGAGATAGGTTTATGATATATAATCAAGAAGTGATTATACGTGTAACGTAACAAGTCACAACGGCGCCGACTGAAAGGGTAATGATAGGGCAGAAAGGTGCCAAAGATCATTAAAGTAATGCTGAAAGCTAACTGGTGTAGTTAGAGTAAGCTGATGTCAGTCGGGCCACGATATTGTGAGTTACGGATAAGTAGGGATCTTTCCAATCTAAGGTTGGAAATTAGTATTAAGACTTAAAATATAAGTTAGCGCGTTAAGAAGTGAGATAAAGGGAATTTCACGAAGGAGAACATTTAAATGAACAAGATCATTTAAAGAGATATAGAGAAAACAAACCGTGTACTAATAATAATAAATACTTCACACACTGACACCATACATACTCAAAGTCCCCAATTGTGTGTTAGACTCACAAAAATAACCATAACGTGAAAATTAAGCGGTGGAGTATGTGACGATTTAAATTAGCAGTAATCGTAAAAAAAAAAAATTAAGTTTGCGAGCGATTAAATGATTTTTAATCTCACTATAATACCTAAAACCCCTGTATGTACTCAGTATGAGAATGAGAAGTAATTAAGAATTCCAAAGAAACACTAATAAAAAGGGCGAATTGTAAAAAAGTTATTATTATCATAATTAACCCTTTGCTTGTCACCATGCGGTGACCTGTTAATTCCGGACTCGACGTGTCTACCGAGTCGTCTGTAATGTAGGAAGAAATAAAAATCATAATGTTTATAATTAGAAATCTGAAGACAGTAATAGTCGTTAAAATAACTCACTTAAATTATATATGTATAATTAAGGTATAGTTTTTGGTAATAAGAATGTTAACTTAAATAAAGATAGGGACTATATTGTCGCGGAGTAGTTGCCCCTCTCCTTTTGTTAAGCACCAGTTGAAGCGAGCAAAAAGTCTCTCTCTCGCTATGTTGACTTCACGGAGTACAGACGTACGAGCGAAAGCTCTGCCAAAATGTTGTTAATTTATTTGTTTTAATTTAAATGTAGTATATTAACTACCACTGCTAAAAGCGTGTGTCATGTACAAATAACTATAAATATGTGGTAACAAGAAGATATAATATGTAACACAAAAGCAGAACTAGTGTTAAACAAGATGACGACTCCCTTCAAGAAGTAACTCCATTTACCACATCATTCCTGAAGATGTGATCTGCAGGAACTTCATAAAGACACGTATACCAGGCATAAGATGCGGCTTAGGACATCCGAGAATCTACATATACTTACACCAAAGAAGCTTCAATCTCCTCTGTGAACATCCGACCTATTCTTGACGAAGACGCGACCCAGATGATGACGCCGACTACAAGGAGTCCCAAGACGGACGCCCCAGGACGAGGTTTCTACGTTCGATTGTAAAGGTGACTCGATAGCTTGGCTATCGAGAGTTAATAATATTTGTTACACTAATCACTTCTAAAAGAGACTTTTCAAAGACGATTAATTTTATGTAAACATTGTAATCAGAAAATCTAAGAGTTTACTGTAAAATTTCAATTATCATACGTTGTAACGCTTTAAATGTTAATGTAACTTATTATCGTTCCAAGTAATAGTACCATTCTTCAAATGGTTAAAGAAGTCTTGCAAGCTTCTAAAATGAACTGAAAATAATTAGAAGTCTTTACTAGAAATATACAGAAAGTAAACTCGGATCCGAGGTATAAAAATATAGAATCAATTTGATCCCAAAGTTTTATGAGAAGCATTGAAATATTTTAGTTTAATTAATGATGTCATGGGATCTGTCAGTAACTGTTGTTAAATAAAGAGAAGTCGTCTTGTTACACATGAAAATGAGTGCATAAATCAGTAAAATACCTTCCCTTGTTTCCTTACACAGATAGTAAGTAATTTGTTCAGTTAAATTGATTTGAATATAGTTCGTTACAACGTAGGCAGCCCATGTAATTGGGAGAGGTCAGTTAAGATGGGTTCCCTGGATTTGTAACGCGGCAATACGTTACAAAATTGCGCCACTCTGCTTAAGTTAGAATAGTTGCGAGCATCGTGACCCAACAAAATTGCGCCACTCTGCTATTGTTTTTATAAAAGGTTTGTAAGCATCGTGACGCAAACAAAATTGCGCCACTCTGCTCACTTAATTTATTCGTAAATTAAATAACTCACGGCATTCAGTTATTGATCTATGCACTCAGAGAATATAATTGATGTAACTTTAATTTTCAAAACATATCTCATATCTTACGTATTTCAAAACATACGTAAATGATAGTCAGTATAAATTGAAATATCATTGTATGAAGTTATATGCAGGTACCTACTTGCATACATGAATTGTAATGTTTGGTCAACTGATCAGTCTTTAACAGGTTTGTATTATGACAATCCAAGACCTGTTGTTTCTTGAATAATCCTGCATTATACTTATTCAATCTGCATATTATATGTAGTGTATGTCTGTTGTCCCGGTAAAAATAAAAAAATAAAAACTTGTTAATAATAATGCTCCTGTGTACAGTAGACCCAGTTAATTACGTGGAAAGAATTTCGTAACTTGAAATTGTGACCAAAATAAATAATTAAATTAATTGGGGAAAGTAAATGAATGAATAAAGTGAAAGTGTTATAAAGCGTAATACTCGTGTAAGTTGAAGGCGTGCATTGTTGAATAAGATTCACCCTAACGTCTGTGCTGCCTTCTCCAGTTTAAACCGGTCGATTTAGTTAATCGGTGGCACTGTGTAGAGAACAATACGTGAGTGTCAAAATCCCCCCCGCATTCTCACGGACACACTGACCCTACCCTTGTTTACTAAATAAAGAGGGTGAACTACATTCCAGAAAACAGCTGATCGGCTATTTAACTTTGAAAAATATGTGTGTGGAATTTCTGTCTCTCCCTTAGAAGAGAAATTGTTCTTTTCTGAATTGTGCAAATTATTTACTCAAGAATTTATCTTATATATGTGTAATATATGTGTAGTGTTGTAGAGCAAGTTTTTCACCGTGACGACAATTAAATAATATACTGACTTTATAATAATAAATATAGTGACTCAAATAAGTAAATATGGTAATTAAATAGGAAATTAGTTCTAGGTAAGTTTCTTAAATCTCCCCAAAGTAAATAAAAATAAAGAAAATAATAATAAGTGAATAATAATAATTGCTTAAATAATAAGGCTGAATAAATCTTGATTCAAACTAAATTTTGTGTGAAGTGTAGCAGTAAGTAAGAGAAAGGAAAATAATAATAAAAGTATAGTTGCATATTGTAAACTCCCAGTGGTGGCCTGTTCTAGGAAATAAAGCGTGTTGAGAATTGTAGTAAGCAACCACCTTCTCTCTTTTGTGATAAACCGGTGCTAGTGTAAACAATTGAAAACCACCCCTGTGTATGACATTGCTTTGTGTAAAGTGTCTCCCCTTCCGCATAGTTTGTTTAAGAATTGTTAAAGAGATAATGAGAATTATCTTCGTGAGATTCCGCTTCTCTCTGTAGCTTAAGATATTAGGATTAACTATGATCTAAAGTGGAGTATGGGATCCTCTTTAGATTATATTAGAGATAGGTTTATGATATATAATCAAGAAGTGATTATACGTGTAACGTAACAAGTCACAACGGCGCCGACTGAAAGGGTAATGATAGGGCAGAAAGGTGCCAAAGATCATTAAAGTAATGCTGAAAGCTAACTGGTGTAGTTAGAGTAAGCTGATGTCAGTCGGGCCACGATATTGTGAGTTACGGATAAGTAGGGATCTTTCCAATCTAAGGTTGGAAATTAGTATTAAGACTTAAAATATAAGTTAGCGCGTTAAGAAGTGAGATAAAGGGAATTTCACGAAGGAGAACATTTAAATGAACAAGATCATTTAAAGAGATATAGAGAAAACAAACCGTGTACTAATAATAATAAATACTTCACACACTGACACCATACATACTCAAAGTCCCCAATTGTGTGTTAGACTCACAAAAATAACCATAACGTGAAAATTAAGCGGTGGAGTATGTGACGATTTAAATTAGCAGTAATCGTAAAAAAAAAAAATTAAGTTTGCGAGCGATTAAATGATTTTTAATCTCACTATAATACCTAAAACCCCTGTATGTACTCAGTATGAGAATGAGAAGTAATTAAGAATTCCAAAGAAACACTAATAAAAAGGGCGAATTGTAAAAAAGTTATTATTATCATAATTAACCCTTTGCTTGTCATCATGCGGTGACCTGTTAATTCCGGACTCGACGTGTCTACCGAGTCGTCTGTAATGTAGGAAGAAATAAAAATCATAATGTTTATAATTAGAAATCTGAAGACAGTAATAGTCGTTAAAATAAATCACTTAAATTATATATGTATAATTAAGGTATAGTTTTTGGTAATAAGAATGTTAACTTAAATAAAGATAGGGACTATATTGTCGCGGAGTAGTTGCCCCTCTCCTTTTGTTAAGCACCAGTTGAAGCGAGCAAAAAGTCTCTCTCTCTCGCTATGTTGACTTCACGGAGTACAGACGTACGAGCGAAAGCTCTGCCAAAATGTTGTTAATTTATTTGTTTTAATTTAAATGTAGTATATTAACTACCACTGCTAAAAGCGTGTGTCATGTACAAATAACTATAAATATGTGGTAACAAGAAGATATAATATGTAACACAAAAGCAGGACTAGTGTTAAACAAGATGACGACTCCCTTCAAGAAGTAACTCCATTTACCACATCATTCCTGAAGATGTGATCTGCAGGAACTTCATAAAGACACGTATACCAGGCATAAGATGCGGCTTAGGACATCCGAGAATCTACATATACTTACACCAAAGAAGCTTCAATCTCCTCTGTGAACATCCGACCTATTCTTGACGAAGACGCGACCCAGATGATGACGCCGACTACAAGGAGTCCCAAGACGGACGCCCCAGGACGAGGTTTCTACGTTCGATTGTAAAGGTGACTCGATAGCTTGGCTATCGAGAGTTAATAATATTTGTTACACTAATCACTTCTAAAAGAGACTTTTCAAAGACGATTAATTTTATGTAAACATTGTAATCAGAAAATCTAAGAGTTTACTATAAAATTTCAATTATCATACGTTGTAACGCTTTAAATGTTAATGTAACTTATTATCGTTCCAAGTAATAGTACCATTCTTCAAATGGTTAAAGAAGTCTTGCAAGCTTCTAAAATGAACTGAAAATAATTAGAAGTCTTTACTAGAAATATACAGAAAGTAAACTCGGATCCGAGGTATAAAAATATAGAATCAATTTGATCCCAAAGTTTTATGAGAAGCATTGAAATATTTTAGTTTAATTAATGATGTCATGGGATCTGTCAGTAACTGTTGTTAAATAAAGAGAAGTCGTCTTGTTACACATGAAAATGAGTGCATAAATCAGTAAAATACCTTCCCTTGTTTCCTTACACAGATAGTAAGTAATTTGTTCAGTTAAATTGATTTGAATATAGTTCGTTACAACGTAGGCAGCCCATGTAATTGGGAGAGGTCAGTTAAGATGGGTTCCCTGGATTTGTATCGCGGCAATACGTTACAAAATTGCGCCACTCTGCTTAAGTTAGAATAGTTGCGAGCATCGTGACGCAACAAAATTGCGCCACTCTGCTATTGTTTTTATAAAAGGTTTGTAAGCATCGTGACGCAAACAAAATTGCGCCACTCTGCTCACTTAATTTATTCGTAAATTAAATAACTCACGGCATTCAGTTATTGATCTATGCACTCAGAGAATATAATTGATGTAACTTTAATTTTCAAAACATATCTCATATCTTACGTATTTCAAAACATACGTAAATGATAGTCAGTATAAATTGAAATATCATTGTATGAAGTTATATGCAGGTACCTACTTGCATACATGAATTGTAATGTTTGGTCAACTGATCAGTCTTTAACAGGTTTGTATTATGACAATCCAAGACCTGTTGTTTCTTGAATAATCCTGCATTATACTTATTCAATCTGCATATTATATGTAGTGTATGTCTGTTGTCCCGGTAAAAATAAAAAAATAAAAACTTGTTAATAATAATGCTCCTGTGTACAGTAGACCCAGTTAATTACGTGGAAAGAATTTCGTAACTTGAAATTGTGACCAAAATAAATAATTAAATTAATTGGGGAAAGTAAATGAATGAATAAAGTGAAAGTGTTATAAAGCGTAATACTCGTGTAAGTTGAAGGCGTGCATTGTTGAATAAGATTCACCCTAACGTCTGTGCTGCCTTCTCCAGTTTAAACCGGTCGATTTAGTTAATCGGTGGCACTGTGTAGAGAACAATACGTGAGTGTCAAAATCCCCCCCGCATTCTCACGGACACACTGACCCTACCCTTGTTTACTAAATAAAGAGGGTGAACTACATTCCAGAAAACAGCTGATCGGCTATTTAACTTTGAAAAATATGTGTGTGGAATTTCTGTCTCTCCCTTAGAAGAGAAATTGTTCTTTTCTGAATTGTGCAAATTATTTACTCAAGAATTTATCTTATATATGTGTAATATATGTGTAGTGTTGTAGAGCAAGTTTTTCACCGTGACGACAATTAAATAATATACTGACTTTATAATAATAAATATAGTGACTCAAATAAGTAAATATGGTAATTAAATAGGAAATTAGTTCTAGGTAAGTTTCTTAAATCTCCCCAAAGTAAATAAAAATAAAGAAAATAATAATAAGTGAATAATAATAATTGCTTAAATAATAAGGCTGAATAAATCTTGATTCAAACTAAATTTTGTGTGAAGTGTAGCAGTAAGTAAGAGAAAGGAAAATAATAATAAAAGTATAGTTGCATATTGTAAACTCCCAGTGGTGGCCTGTTCTAGGAAATAAAGCGTGTTGAGAATTGTAGTAAGCAACCACCTTCTCTCTTTTGTGATAAACCGGTGCTAGTGTAAACAATTGAAAACCACCCCTGTGTATGACATTGCTTTGTGTAAAGTGTCTCCCCTTCCGCATAGTTTGTTTAAGAATTGTTAAAGAGATAATGAGAATTATCTTCGTGAGATTCCGCTTCTCTCTGTAGCTTAAGATATTAGGATTAACTATGATCTAAAGTGGAGTATGGGATCCTCTTTAGATTATATTAGAGATAGGTTTATGATATATAATCAAGAAGTGATTATACGTGTAACGTAACAAGTCACAACGGCGCCGACTGAAAAGGGTAATGATAGGGCAGAAAGGTGCCAAAGATCATTAAAGTAATGCTGAAAGCTAACTGGTGTAGTTAGAGTAAGCTGATGTCAGTCGGGCCACGATATTGTGAGTTACGGATAAGTAGGGGTCTTTCCAATCTAAGGTTGGAAATTAGTATTAAGACTTAAAATATAAGTTAGCGCGTTAAGAAGTGAGATAAAGGGAATTTCACGAAGGAGAACATTTAAATGAACAAGATCATTTAAAGAGATATAGAGAAAACAAACCGTGTACTAATAATAATAAATACTTCACACACTGACACCATACATACTCAAAGTCCCCAATTGTGCGTTAGACTCACAAAAATAACCATAACGTGAAAATTAAGCGGTGGAGTATGTGACGATTTAAATTAACAGTAATCGTAAAAAAAAAAAAAATTAAGTTTGCGAGCGATTAAATAATTTTTAATCTCACTATAATACCTAAAACCCCTGTATGTACTCAGTATGAGAATGAGAAGTAATTAAGAATTCCAAAGAAACACTAATAAAAAGGGCGAATTGTAAAAAAGTTTTTATTATCATAATTAACCCTTTGCTTGTCATCATGCGGTGACCTGTTAATTCCGGACTCGACGTGTCTACCGAGTCGTCTGTAATGTAGGAAGAAATAAAAATCATAATGTTTATAATTAGAAATCTGAAGACAGTAATAGTCGTTAAAATAACTCATTTAAATTATATATGTATAATTAAGGTATAGTTTTTGGTAATAAGAATGTTAACTTAAATAAAGATAGGGACTATATTGTCGCGGAGTAGTTGCCCCTCTCCTTTTGTTAAGCACCAGTTGAAGCGAGCAAAAAGTCTCTCTCTCGCTATGTTGACTTCACGGAGTACAGACGTACGAGCGAAAGCTCTGCCAAAATGTTGTTAATTTATTTGTTTTAATTTAAATGTAGTATATTAACTACCACTGCTAAAAGCGTGTGTCATGTACAAATAACTATAAATATGTGGTAACAAGAAGGTATAATAAGTAACACAAAAGCAGGACTAGTGTTAAACAAGATGACGACTCCCTTCAAGAAGTAACTCCATTTACCACATCATTCCTGAAGATGTGATCTGCAGGAACTTTATAAAGACACGTATACCAGGCATAAGATGCGGCTTAGGACATCCGAGAATCTACATATACTTACACCAAAGAATCTTCAATCTCCTCTGTGAACATCCGACCTATTCTTGACGAAGACGCGACCCAGATGATGACGCCGACTACAAGGAGTCCCAAGACGGACGCCCCAGGACGAGGTTTCTACGTTCGATTGTAAAGGTGACTCGATAGCTTGGCTATCGAGAGTTAATAATATTTGTTACACTAATCACTTCTAAAAGAGACTTTTCAAAGACGATTAATTTTATGTAAACATTGTAATCAGAAAATCTAAGAGTTTACTGTAAAATTTCAATTATCATACTTTGTAACGCTTTAAATGTTAATGTAACTTATTATCGTTCCAAGTAATAGTACCATTCTTCAAATGGTTAAAGAAGTCTTGCAAGCTTCTAAAATGAACTGAAAATAATTAGAAGTCTTTACTAAAAATATACAGAAAGTAAACTCGGATCCGAGGTATAAAAATATAGAATCAATTTGATCCCAAAATGTTATGAGAAGCATTGAAATATTTTAGTTTAATTAATGATGTCATGGGATCTGTCAGTAACTGTTGTTAAATAAAGAGAAGTCGTCTTGTTACACATGAAAATGAGTGCATAAATCAGTAAAATACCTTCCCTTGTTTCCTTACACAGATAGTAAGTAATTTGTTCAGTTAAATTGATTTGAATATAGTTCGTTACAACGTAGGCAGCCCATGTAATTGGCAGAGGTCAGTTAAGATGGGTTCCCTGGATTTGTAACCCGGCAATACGTTATAAAATTTTATCTCACTTCTTACAGTACTAACTTATTTTGTAACGTATTGCCGCGTTACAAATCCAGGGAACCCATCTTAACTGACCTCTGCCAATTACATGGGCTGCCTACGTTGTAACGAACTATATTCAAATTAAATTAACTGAACAAATTACTTACTATCTGTGTAAGGAAACAAGGGAAGGTATTTTATTGATTTATGCACTCATTTTCATGTGTAACAAGACGACTTCTCTTTATTTAACAACAGTTACTGACAGATCCCATGACATCATTAATTAAACTAAAATATTTCAATGCTTCTCATAAAACTTTGGGATCAAATTGATTCTATTTTCTTATACCTCGGATCCGAGTTTACTTTCTGTATATTTCTAGTAAAGACTTCTAATTATTTTCAGTTCATTTTAGAAGCTTGCAAGACTTCTTTAACCATTTGAAGAATGGTGCTATTACTTGGAACGATAATAAGTTACATTAACATTTAAAGCGTTACAACGTATGATAATTGAAATTTTACAGTAAACTCTTAGATTTTCTGATTACAGTGTTTAGTTAAAATTAATCGTCTTTGAAAAGTCTCTTTTAGAAGTGATTAGTGTAACAAATATTATTAACTCTCGATAGCCAAGCTATCGAGTCACCTTTACAATCGAACGTAGAAACCTCGTCCTGGGGCGTCCGTCTTGGGACTCCTTGTAGTCGGCGTCATCATCTGGGTCGCGTCTTCGTCAAGAATAGGTCGGATGTTCACAGAGGAGATTGAAGCTTCTTTGGTGTAAGTATATGTAGATTCTCGGATGTCCTAAGCCGCATCTTATGCCTGGTATACGTGTCTTTATGAAGTTCCTGCAGATAACATCTTCAGGAATGATGTTGTAAATGGAGTTACTTCTTGAAGGGAGTCGTCATCTTGTTTAACACTAGGTTCTGTTTTTGTGTTACATATTATGTCTTCTTGTTACCACATATTTATAGTTATTTGTACATGACACACGCTTTTAGCAGTGGTAGTTAATATACTACATTTAAATTAAAACAAATAAATTAACAACATTTTGGCAGAGCTTTCGCTCGTACGTCTGTACTCCGTGAAGTCAACATAGCGAGAGAGAGACTTTTTGCTCGCTTCAACTGGTGCTTAACAAAAGGAGAGGGGCAACTACTCCGCGACAGTATAGTCCCTATCTTTATTTAAGTTAACACTCTTATTACCAAAAACTGTACCTTAATTATACACATATAATTTAAGTGAGTTATTTTAACGACTATTAGTGTCTTCAGATTTCTAATTATAAACATTATGATTTTTATTTCTTCCTACATTACAGACGACTCGGTAGGCACGTCGAGTCCGGAATTAACAGGTCACCGCATGATGACAAGCAAAGGGTTGTATTATGATAATAATACTTTTTAATACAAAGGAATGGAAAGATCCCTACTTATCCGTAACTCACAATATCGTGGCCCGACTGACATCAGCTTACCTTAACTACACCAGTTAGCTTTCAGCATTACTTTAATGATCATTGGCACCTTTCTGCCCTATCATTACCCTTTTCAGTCGGCGCCGTTGTGACTTGTTACGTTACACGTATAATCACTTCTTGATTATATATCATAAACTTATATCTAATATAATCTAAAGAGGATCCCATACTCCACTTTAGATCATAGTTAATCCTAATATCTTAAGCTACAGAGAGAAGCGGAATCTCACGAAAATAATTCTCATTATCTCTTTAACAATTCTTAAACAAACTATGCGGAAGGGGAGACACTTTCACAAAGCAATGTCATACACAGGGGTGGTTTTCAATTGTTTACACTAGCACCGGTTTATCACAATACAGAGAAGGTGGCTGCTTACTACAATTCTCAACACGCTTTATTTCCTAGAACAGGCCACCGCTGGGAGTTTACAATATGCCACTATTCTTTTGTTATTATTTTCCTTTCTCTTACTTACTGCTACACTTCACACAAAATTTAGTTTGAATCAAGATTTATTCAGCCTTATTATTTAAGCAATTATTATTATTCACTTATTATTACTTTCTTTATTTTTATTTACTTTGGGGAGATTTAAGAAACTTACCTAGAACTAATTTCCTATTTAATTACCATATTTACTTATTTGAGTCACTATATTTATTATTATAAAGTCAGTATATTATTTAATTGTCGTCACGGTGAAAAACTTGCTCTACAACACTACACATATATTACACATATATAAGATAAATTCTTGAGTAAATAATTTGCACAATTCAGAAAAGAACAATTTCTCTTCTAAGGGAGAGACAGAAATTCCACACACATATTTTTCAAAGTTAAATAGCCGATCAGCTGTTTTCTGGAATGTAGTTCACCCTCTTTATTTAGTAAACAAGGGTAGGGTCAGTGTGTCCGTGAGAATGCGTGGGGGATTTTGACACTCACGTATTGTTCTCTACACAATGCCACCGATTAACTAAATCGACCGGTTTAAACTGGAGAAGGCAGCACAGACGTTAGGGTGAATCTTATTCAACAATGCACGCCTTCAACTTACACGAGTATTACGCTTTATAACACTTTGACTTTATTCATTCATTTACTTTCCCCAATTAAATTAATTATTTATTTTGGTCACAATTTCAAGTTACGAAATTCTTTCCACGTAATTAACTGGGTCTACTGTACACAGGAGCATTATTATTAACAAAGTTTTTTTTTTATTTTTACCGGGACAACAGACATACACTACATATACTATGCAGATTGAATAAGTATAATGCAGGATTATTCAAGAAACAACAGGTCTTGGGTTGTCATAATACAAACCTGTTAAAGACTGATCAGTTGACCAAACATTACAATTCATGTATGCAAGTAGGTACCTGCATATAACTTCATACAATGATATTTCAATTTATACTGACTAGCATTTACGTATGTTTTGAAATACGTAAGATATGAGATATGTTTTGAAAATTAAAGTTACATCAATTATATTCTCTGAGTGCATAGATCAATAACTGAATGCCGTGAGTTATTTAATTTACTAATAAATTAAGTGAGCAGAGTGGCGCAATTTTGTTTGCGTCACGATGCTTACAAACCTTTTATAAAAACAATAGCAGAGTGGCGCAATTTTGTAACGTATTGCCGCGTTACAAATCCAGGGAACCCATCTTAACTGACCTCTGCCAATTACATGGGCTGCCTACGTTGTAACGAACTATATTCAAATTAAATTAACTGAACAAATTACTTACTATCTGTGTAAGGAAACAAGGGAAGGTATTTTATTGATTTATGCACTCATTTTCATGTGTAACAAGACGACTTCTCTTTATTTAACAACAGTTACTGACAGATCCCATGACATCATTAATTAAACTAAAATATTTCAATGCTTCTCATAAAACTTTGGGATCAAATTGATTCTATTTTCTTATACCTCGGATCCGAGTTTACTTTCTGTATATTTCTAGTAAAGACTTCTAATTATTTTCAGTTCATTTTAGAAGCTTGCAAGACTTCTTTAACCATTTGAAGAATGGTGCTATTACTTGGAACGATAATAAGTTACATTAACATTTAAAGCGTTACAACGTATGATCATTGAAATTTTACAGTAAACTCTTAGATTTTCTGATTACAGTGTTTAGATAAAATTAATCGTCTTTGAAAAGTCTCTTTTAGAAGTGATTAGTGTAACAAATATTATTAACTCTCGATAGCCAAGCTATCGAGTCACCTTTACAATCGAACGTAGAAACCTCGTCCTGGGGCGTCCGTCTTGGGACTCCTTGTAGTCGGCGTCATCATCTGGGTCGCGTCTTCGTCAAGAATAGGTCGGATGTTCACAGAGGAGATTGAAGCTTCTTTGGTGTAAGTATATGTAGATTCTCGGATGTCCTAAGCCGCATCTTATGTCTGGTATCCGTGTCTTTATGAAGTTCCTGCAGATAACATCTTCAGGAATGATGTGGTAAATGGAGTTACTTCTTGAAGGGAGTCGTCATATTGTTTAACACTAGTTCTGTTTTTGTGTTACATATTATGTCTTCTTGTTACCACATATTTATAGTTATTTGTACATGACACATGCTTTTAGCAGTGGTAGTTAATATACTACATTTAAATTAAAACAAATAAATTAACAACATTTTGGCAGAGCTTTCGCTCGTACGTCTGTACTCCGAGAAGTCAACATAGCGAGAGAGAGACTTTTTGCTCGCTTCAACTGGTGCTTAACAAAAGGAGAGGGGCAACTACTCCGCGACAATATAGTCCCTATCTTTATTTAAGTTAACATTCTTATTACCAAAAACTATACCTTAATTATACATATATAATTTAAGTGAGTTATTTTAACGACTATTAGTGTCTTCAGATTTCTAATTATAAACATTATGATTTTTATTTCTTCCTACATTACAGAAGACTCGGTAGACACGTCGAGTCCGGAATTAACAGGTCACCGCATGATGACAAGCAAAGGGTTAGTTATGATAATAAAAACTTTTTTACAATTCGCCCTTTTTATTAGTGTTTCTTTGGACTTCTTAAGTACTTCTCATTCTCATACTGAGTACATACAGGGGTTTTAGGTATTATAGTGAGATTTAGAATTACTTAATCGCTCGCAAACTTAATTTTTTTTTTTTTTACGTTTACTGTTAATTTAAATCGTCACAGTAACCGTAATAGACCAGTGGGTATGACGCTTGTCTACTAATCTAGGGGGGCGGGTTGAGTTCCCGGGCGCACCATACAATCAAGGTGCAGGTTTTAGAAGTATGTACCTGGGGCCAACAATGGGCAGCTACCACTTAGTGGTAGCCACGCTAGTTACTTTGTATGCCGAACGGGAACTTTTGGGACGGGGATGAGACTAGCTTGAAGGTTAGGCCTCATTTTACTCAGGGCAAATAGGAAAGTCAGGATTCGTTCCATATAATTTTATAAATATATTTTAGGCTTTGCCTTCCTTTGTCTAGCACTTACGTAATTGTTTTTTTAATGGTGTAAATAAGTACATTATTTATAAAATCTCGAGTCATTGTCAATATTCAGAAAATTCTCCTCGCTGTAGTCATTTACAAAATTACTCCTCACTCCACTATACAAACGTCATTTTCAGATGCTTAGTTCTAGTCTGTAAATGGAAATTTTTGTAAACTGTTTTCTATTTCGTGCGTAACTTTAGACGTCGAAGGATAAAATTATATCTAAAAGCTTCTTACAACAAAAAATAGTTTTTAAAGTAAAAAGCAAGGTGTTATGTTTATACAAGTCCCCCTAACAGCGGCTGACTCAGTATGTCATTGGCACATCTGCCTTACTTTAGGGGACAACAGAAAAAGTCATAAAAACCAGAATATTATTTGAAGACATATTAATGCGTCTTTCACTCACCGTGAAGTACTTGTTTTTATTACTATGAAAATCTGTCGACGACATAATTCGATGCTTCATAGAAATTCTTTACTGGTTTTGGAGTCGTTTAAATTTAAATGCTTTATTTTTCATTATCAAAAGTACTCCGGCACTAAATCGGCTGACTACCCAGAGACGCCACTGTGCTTTCCTGACGTTTTCGATCAACAAAACGTTTTTCATACTTTGTCCAAAAATCCCTGGCGAAATGAACTGAGTGTTCCCTTCCATGTTACAAAATATATAAGTGGTAATTAATGAGGAGCAAGCCCCTCGGGACCTCTAAAGTCGGCGCTTATGATTACAGTGATTTCACGGAACAGCAAATTCGCCCACCTTTTATGCACACTTTCCCGTGTAAGGCCTCTTTAGCGAAACCGTTGAACTAACCTACGGACTTCCGCATGACGACACCCTCATCGTCGTTGTCACTTGGATTGTCACACACACACACACACACACACACACACACACACACACACACACACACACACACACACACACACACACACACACACACACACACACACACACACACACACACACACACACACACACACACACACACACACACACACACACACACACACACACTGCTTATTCGCATCAAACACAAAAGAGTATTTAAAATAATAATACGTTGCTTGTTAGTACAGGTAGGCTTGATAAATTTAGTAAAGCGTATGAACAAATATGTTTTGTTAACTCCAGTACGTCATACTAATGAGTAAAAGATGAAAGATTTCTGAGTACACGCTAATCCGAGTAGGATTAAATACTATTCCATACTACAACTTCTTTGTACTTAACACTTTCAGACATGAGCTATTTTACTCTTTCTGTTACAGAATCGTGTGATTTTGTAAGATACTTTTAAATATTTCCAGCGATATCAGACCTTGGAATATTGCTACATGCAATACATCGTTTTAAAGAGCATAAAATGAAATATAAAATTATAAGAGACAAACTTACTAAAATATGGTAAATAATTTTGAATTTAACAATGACATTTCAAAAATAGTAAATAGCTACGGCGATAGTATGAAACAGATAACTACAATAACAACCGAAAATTGAATTAAACATCTAAATTTTCTGTTATCAAAACGAAACAAATTATTATTAGAATAAAACGAACATAGTAACGAAACCGAACACAATAAGCGATGTGAACATAACTTATGAAAGAACAAACACCCATGTTTTTGTTAGCTTGTAATTCCAGCATACAGCACAATGGTGAATCTGAATCATTTAAAATGAACTAAAGAACGAATCTGAAAATTTTAATAACAAATATATGCCTACTGAAAAATATGTTGAATTAAATATCACGACGTGAGATGCGTCCGGGATTCGGTCACCTGCACAAAGTGCATTCTATCAGCGTTACTCGGGCTTAGAATCAAAAGTGTTAAACTTTAAGTTGCTAAAAGGACCGGGGGCGTATTTACGAGATGTGCGGCCAGGCGACGATGGACGCCGACCATCTGAGAGACTGCCCGGCCTTGGACCACACCCCGTCCAACGAGGACACCGAGATCGCCGAAGCCCGACGCTACTGGTCAGCGCGTCGCCTAATGGCTCAACAGCCAAGGGAGGGCGTTGGCTAGTAAGTAAGTAAGTAAGTATTTACGAGAGGGGATGAACGGGACCAAACCCCCCCAGCGGGTCGAAAATTTTGACGAATTTTGTTAATCTCTTCATTTTTAGGTTGTCTTATTATTTTTCAGCTGTGTACGGTAATACAGTAGTGATAATTTTTTTAATATACAAACAGGTTTATTACAAAGCATTAGCGTATATGTCTGAAATATGAAGTATAGGAAAATCAATTCAGTCAAAAGTACCTTGTAAACAATATTTCAGTAACGTGTATTTCTATTGTGTTATTACAGTTGACTTTCATGGGACTGATTTCAGCCACTTTAAAGATAGTTATGCTGATTAGTCATAATTTGTTTTGTCTTCTGTATGAAGCCAACCCGACCCCGGACGCTATTCAAGATACCCCACTGCTAGAAACCGGCATGATTTGCGACAGTCACTTACGAAGTGTCACGCAGACGATAAAATAAAATAATAAAGGTTTTTAATTTCCCATTGACACCATCGTCTGGCAATTCCATGGACAGTATCCAGCTTGTAAGACTTCGCTTTATGGTTCTTGACTCATATTATTTGACACCGAGCTTTCAAAGTACTATAGAACGATATGCCTCTAAACATTAGACCGGTAAAACGTGTCTGGGAATACTGAAAAGAGGTAATACCTAAAGAAATTGTGGAATGGCTATACAGCATCTGTTCTATAATCAGTTTAGTAAAAATTATGTTGTAGTACCAAAAAAAGAGACATTATTTATAAGAGCTGTGTATATTTTTTGAGTCATTTATAATAATTTAGGTTACAAATGTGAGAATTTTGTATTAAATACAATGTACATTCTATATTAAAAATGTACTACATATAACTTATTATATTCTATCCGTATCGATTATATATATATATATATATATATATATATTGCGTTGTACAAGGTCGCTTAGAATAAGTAGTCGATATTAGATCATGAAATGTTTTGGCTTTATTAAAGATTTCCCTTAATTTTTAGATTGCACAGTTTGTACTACAGTTTATGATAAACTAAAGCAAATAATAGATGGTTTCTAATACAAAATAAAATAAATTAATCGTTCTGTTAAAATAAAATAAATTACTACTTCTGTTGCAAATAAAATTAATGAACAATTTCTTTTGCAAAATAAAATCAATTGACAATTGCTGTTGACCTTCTCTTTATACATAAAGATGATTCTTTCCTACACCCTACTTACAAAAAATCTTAATTCCTATAAGTTTTGCTGTATCTTTCAGTTTATAATTGTTTTATTGATTTATTTAGTTTATATAAATAGTTTCACTTCCCTTTTTTGTTGAATGATGCTGGTTAAACTTTGTACTTATTCAAACTTTGTACTGTAATACCGCATTGCAGTCGCGTGCAGTGACGTCATTTTTTTCTCCCCGCTATCTGCTGCCGGTTTGATGCAGGCTAGCAGCAGTCAAAATTAGTTAGTTATTTGCAAGACTCCGGACGGGCAACTAGCCTCAGTTCGCCAGCCGCTGCTACATTATTTCAATATTTCTAAATTTTAGCATGATCATCATGCGATAATTACTTAGGCGATCTCAGCCTTTACACACGGTTATGTCTTTCAATATTTAATTCTATCCTACGTATAAGGCATTTTGCCGCGCTATACTGCACGCGCCAGCAACTATCTTCTGACAAATTCTCAATAAATAATTAACTCTAAAAACATATACAGTCCACTTCGTTCTTTCATTTTGCACCAGCTACCTCAACAACTAGCGTTCTAAGACTAACTTAAGATTTCATCGAAAGCGTCTAAGACGCAACATTTTGGTCCTCCGGGCCGGATTTGAACCAGCGACCTATGGATTTTACCAGTGCCCAAGGCATCAAATGGTACTTTATTCCCCGCTCAGCACCTCATTTTGGTCTTCCGGGCCGGATTTTGGTCCACCACGGCCGGATCCGAATCGTGATTCGGACTAAGACTTCAGATATATTTCATTTAATGGACCCAAACAACCTTTGGTTCAAGCCCGTATACTTTCGAACTTTAGATTGCTGGCCGTTGCATGCCTTCATTGTTCTAAAAAAAAAAAACTTCATACGTGACATTGCAAGATTCTGCAGAGCATCATATCTGAGACAGCAAGACACTACAAGTCATCGTCATTTGTCATACAGCGAAATTCCAGAACTTCAAAATTAGACGGAGAGCTACAACTTCAAGCGTCACCCGACCAGCAGAAACAAGAGTTGCGCCAACCTCTAAGGCCTGCCGAACAGGATAAACAAGGAAACAACAGGATCGGAGCCATTTTGAACACGCCGGGATTCACCATCCACGTGACTATGAACTTTCATTTTTTATAATTTTCATTTATAATTTTTATGTACACCAAAGTCAGTAATATTTTAGCACAGATTTAATAGCATTTAATATAAAATCATTCACAATTTTTACATAAACAGAAATTAGGGTCAAGTGGACATAAACTTGTATTTTTACCTAAATTTTCATTTACGCATCTGTACTATAATACATTCAGAAAATTAAGTGATGTGATAAGACTATATGTATATTGTCACTTTGAATGATTCATATTTTCAATAACTTTCATTACTATTTTTTTCAAAAGGAAATAAGTACCTATTATAGTAAGTAATAGATTAAGGTGTATACCGATAACTGGCTCCCGCATCATATCAGGATTTAGTAAATGATTCAAATTACAACAATTGTTCACCTGCTCTATATTTAGCTATCGTTTTCGAATCACATTTTGCATTTCAGTCATGGCTGATGTGAAGGCGTTAATTAAATAACGGGGCACAATTAAGGCTTTTATATCCCGTGTAAATACGTTCGCTGACAATTTCGATCCGGACATAAGCGATCACCTTAAAAATTAAGCTCCGCCACTTGATGGAATTGTCCGCGAAGTATGATGAAATTCAAACCCAAATTGAGGCTGACGATTCCGATTTCACATCAGTCAGTGACAGAGTTCAAACAGAGGATGATCTCTGTACTATTGAGTGCAAACTACACCATTTATTAGAACAAGTAGAGGAGGTGAACAAGAAACCATTGATTCATGCTGAAGTTATGCCAATTAAAACCTCCCCTATACAGTTAGAGCCAATTAAATTGCCCTGCTTCTCAGGCAACATTATTGATAGGCAACATTATTATAATATGTTTGTGGAACTAGTACACGTCAGAACTTACCTGACGGACATTCAGAAATTACACTATTTACACTCTTCATTAAGGGACGAAGCTTTAAATGTAATAAAATCTCTCCAATAACCCATGACAATTATGCGGTAGCCATTGATCTATTGAGGGCCAGGTATGACAGCAAATTAATTGTATCGGCCTATCATGTAGGGAATGTCTTGGGCATGAAGTCCATTCAACAGGAGTCCATGGTTGACATTTCCAAATTCATTGACGAGATCACCGCGAATAATAATACTCTAAATTCATTGAATTTACCGGTAAATACCTATGAAATCATTTTCGTTCAATATTTAACGCAAAAACTCGATAGCCAATCATGCCGGTTCTGGAAGGAAAAATTGTCCGACATGCGATTTCCTAATTTCAGTAATTTTATTAAATTTTTAAGCAGTAGAAGGCAGTAAATGCAAAACATCGGTGCCGCGACCAGTCCAGTAAGCAGAATACAAGTTAGCGATAAGACTCCCTATCGCAAAGCTATTAAACCGGTTGATCTTACTAGGTCAACATTCCATTCCCATATCAGCAACAACATTTGTCAGCTCTGTCGGGGTAGACACCGCCTCTCTGAATGCCCACAATTCGTGGCTATATCTCCCCTTGAACGAAAAAATATTTTAATTAAACATAAACTCTGCTTAAATTGCATACGTCCAGGCCATGATCTCGCGCACTGTCCTTCCAAATTTGCTTATAGGACATGCGCTAAACGCCACCACACAATGATCCACATGTCAGGCAATAACCCCTCGGGTAGAGGCAATAATCAATTTTCACTGAAACTGCAAACAAACAAATCTATTTTATTATCCACCGCTGTCTGCATGACAAATGACCATGCCGGTAGGAAGCACCCAGTAAGGATTTTATTAGACTCAGGATCGCAAGCTAACTTCTGCACCATGAGTTTCGCACGTCGCATGGGTCTAAAACTAACTAAATCTCAATTACCCATCACCGGCATAAACAATTCCTTATTTCAAGATGACTCCAGTACTAGGGTAAGGTTGCATTCTCGTTATAAATTTTAGTTTGAACGTACATTGCGCTGTGCTTCCCAGTATCACGAATAATCTTCATGCGGATCGTTTGATATCTCATCCCTAAATTTGCCAAAGGGCATATTCCTAGCTGACCCGCAACTGAACTTTTCTTCGCAAATCGACCTATTGCTTGGTGCCCAGTATTATTTACAATTAATTGAACCTGTCAAATTCATCAGTAGCCCACATTTTCCCATAATACAGGAGCCAAATTGGGATTCATTCTCGCGTGTAACTTGCCCTTTAATGTCGACATGACAAAACCTGTCTCATCATTCATAGCATGCGAAGACAATAATGCCATTTCCTCTCAAGTAAAGGACTTCTGGCCATTGGAGGACGTTGCTGCTCGTGCTCCCTCGGTTGATGACTCGGAATGCGAAAGTCATTTCGTCGCTAATACTTTCCGCAATAATGATGGTAGATTTGTGTTATCCCTACCACGCAGGTTATACAATTCTCATTTGGGCGATTCTCATCCCGATCTTGAGCAGGAACGACGTAAGCAGGTCCAAACCTCATTGATTGTCACTTCATCTACGTCTAGTTATTTTTAAAACTACTCTTCGCTTTCAAAACTCCTTCGTGTATTTTCGTATTGCCGTCGATTCATTCGGAACTCTAGGCTCCCCATAGCTGATAGGGACACAAGCCAATGGGGCGCAAGCCAATTATTAGGACAATTACCCCCTTCCCGGGTTACACCTGCTAAGCCATTTTCTCAATCTGCAGTCGACTATGCCGGTCCCGTATTTATACGTCATGGCGGGCAGCGGGCGTTCAAAATCGACGTCAAAGGCTTATATTACTCTATTTATATGCATGGTCACTAAAGCTATCCATCTTGAACTAGTCTCAGATCTTACCTCAGACGCCTTCATAGCAGCCTTAAAACGGTTTATAGCGCGTAGAGTTATCCCTGATCAGATATTCTCCGACAATGGTACAAATTTTCGTCGTGCTAGTAGTACACTTCACGAATTATACAAACTTTTTCAATCTGACGGATTTGAACAGACCACCCAGGATTTTACCAGTGCCCAAGGCATCAAATGGTCCTTTATTCCCCCCTCAGCACCTTATTTCGGTGGCCTGTGGGAAAGTGGAGTCAAGAGCGTCAAGTTTCATTTGCGGCGCGTTGTCGGCGGAACCATTCTCACGTTTGAGGAGTATTACACTATCCTAACTCAAATAGAGTCCTGCCTTAACTCACGCCCCTTGTTCGCCTTATCAAATGACTCTAGGGATCCCGAACCTTTAACTCCAGCTCACTTCCTGGTTGATTCTCCGCTCACTGCACTCCCGGAACCTGACTATTCCCAAGTCAAAATTGGTCGGCTGGGTTGATGGCAGCTGCTCCAAAGATTCACCCAGTCTATATGGAAAAGGTGGTCGAAGGATTATTTGCACCAGTTGCAACAGCGCAACAAATGGCGCATCCCGTCAAAAAATTTGACTCCCGGACAACTCGTCCTTATTCTAGAAGACAATTCCCCCCCCCCCCACTGCAGTGGAAACGCGGGGTAGTCACTAATGTCTATTCAGGTCAGGATTCAATAGTGTGCGTCGCGGATGTTCGCACCGCAAACGATATCCTACGTCGACCCATTCATAAATTATGTCCACTTCCGGTGGCCTCAGACTAATTGCATGAGCGTTCATGCGACATGCATCCTTGATTCGAACCTTTATCATGCTTTACATTTGTGATTTTTATTATATTATTATTAAGCTTTTTATTATTGTATTACCATATTGAATCAGTTTTTGAGGATGTTTTCTTTGTATAGATTAAGTGTTATTATTTACGTTTGTTAAAATTTAAATATATGTATTTACTGGACATATGTTCATGCTTCAAGATGGATCATGTTTAGTTATATAAGAACTTTGTTTTTATCATGAGTTTTTATTTTGTACATTCTTTAGCACAGAAATTGTTTTGTTTTGCTTTTTGATTTACATAAAATTTATTTAATTTAATACGTTTTTTATTGTTATTTCGTAACACAGTTATTCACACGCGCACTCGCCATATGCCTATGCATATGTTCGCACTACTTCACAACACACATTAGGCTATTTTTTATACAGTCAAAAATCAACTTAATCTAACAATTTTTACATGATTCTTATTGTCTATATTACAATGTTTCAACACGCAACTTTTACTGTAACCAATTCTCATTGAAACATGCTATCATATGTCAAGAGTGAAATTATTATTTTATATGCAATTGTCACCTATTGCCATATATATTGCATAGATAAATGAGGTTGTTATTATGGTGGTTGATATTTATTGAATTTTCTTATATTGTCATTAATAATCATACATAAACAAAATTACATCGTTGTCTTTGGCACATATAAATTATAATTAAAGTGTTCCATAAAACGTTTTTAAATGTTTATGACTGTCGGATGTTACTTGGTGGGTGAATTCCACACTTAGCTCCTTATAGATCCTGTATGCGGCATTACTGCAATCTGATGCGGTTTCACTTTACTTCACGTATCTATTCGTTCGATCCGATAAATATTTAGTTAGTTATATTATATGAGTGTCCGTTTCTACGGGTTTAGCAACTTCAATTACTCAAGTGCGCTGAACTTGCACTTATCGAAATCTTGAAGTGTTCTCGCGTATACTCAAGTTATACTCCGGGTGAGATATAACTTGCCTTAGCACACGGACAGCATTATATGACACTGATCCTGTTTCGCTAAAATTACTTTCTATGTAATAGATAAAAATGTGATAATTGAAAGCTGTAATCCACTTTAGATCATGTTCGATCGTTATCTACAGATTTTACGGCACCATTAAAATTTTAGGCATATACAACTGTATAAAAAACATTAAAATATGTTGAATCGTTCGTACGACATTATAAAACGGTAAGGTCAAATATGATTTATAACATGTTAAAGTTTAATTTCGATAATTTAACAAATAATGGAGTTATTGTTTTTAATTTAATTTATTCCCGCACACGCGCGCTCGCAGAATAGTAATGCACATATGTGGATACAGGGGTAAATTATGAACAATTTGATGTGTCTCACTTTACCAACCTACAATAATTGTACCTAATTAAAATATTGAACAAACTTGTTGTCTATACATGTTGTCTATGCATGAAAAAAAGATTTATGAAAATATTTATTTCTCATCGTTCTACAGTGTTTCGTTGTAATAAATATAAATATAAATATAAATATAAATATAAATATAAATATAAATATTTAACTCCATAAATAATTTACATTCCAAAATAAAATTCACGTTAGAAGAAGAATCTAATAATAAATTAAATTATTTAGATTTAACAATAAAGAAAAATGAAACAAATTTTGAATACTCAATATACAGGAAACCTTCTCAAACTGATTTAGTAATACAGTACCAAATACTTCTAATCATCCTCCCCAACACAAAATGGCAGTATTTAATTCCATGATTTACCGAATGCTTAGGATCCCATTAAATAACACAGAAAGAAGCAAAGAAAGAAATATTATCCAACAAATAGCAGTTAAAAATGGATACAAAATAAAAACTATTAATAAATTCGAAAATAAAATTAAACATAAATCACTAATAAAATTCCCAAGAACACTACATTTAAAAATTCACCTATTAATAATAATATAAAATATACAACCTTCACTTATTACGGAAATATAACTCAAAAATAAAATAAAATATTTAAAGATACTAATTATACAGATAATATAATTTTTAATAAAATAAAACCTAAAACGAAATCCAATACTCACAATAAAAATGGAATATATAAAAAAGAATGTCCAGATTCCAATAAATTCTACGTGGGCCAGACAAAGAAAAAACTACTAGATAGATTCCTTCAACACCGCAATGCATATTTAAAACCAAATACAGTATTTATAAATCTAATTTAGCCACACATTGTCTAAATAATAACCACCAATTTCCAAACATTGAAAATATAAAATTAATTAAAACATACAAAAAGGTCAAAAAATGAATATTTGGGAAAATTTTAACATTTACATACACAATAACAATAATTTATTAATTAAAGAACAAACCCAAATAAAAACAAAACAAGACGATCTATTTAAAATTATAAATTTACTAAAAATAAAAATGAATAAAATATAAACAACAAATTTTCAAATATAACCGAGAAAACAGCTGCTGAAGAAAATAAACATTAAAACAATCGTTAAGTAATCGACCTAAATCGATTATCAGTTATTTTACATTAAAATCGATACAAATTCGATTATTCGTTAATTTTATATTAATAGAATTATTTCGATTGTTATTCATTTACTTAGAAACCTCTGATGATACTGATATTTTTCAGTGAAACGTGCGTCAGGTGTTAAAAAGAATATACGAATTATACTACTTGCAGAAGAAAGAAATTGAATAACATCACAAATTTATATAATTACTGCAAGAAACGTCGAGTTACTTATATAGAAAATAATATATAAAATTATATATATATTATAATTTGGCTGAGATATAACTTGCCTAAGGACATACATGTGTGTGTGTGTGTATGTGTGTTATTTTTATTACGTGAAATCTTGCACAGGTATAAATCAGGAGTTAACCAAGTTCGATTATAGTTTACTATTTATTAATTTCTTGTCTCATTCTGCAAACGCTGTGTCTGATATTAATGACAATGTTAAAAAAAAATTACAGTTATTTAATTTACTGTCAATAACTGTCCACATTTGTATATGTAATAACGACACTATAAGATCTCTTTATCAGATTTAAATAATTCTTTGTTTACTGGTCTACGTAGAGATTCCTCGCTCCTTGATTCTGTGCATGTAAGTCTATCGCTGACAAAACTTCGTGCGAGTCCTGGGATGAAATCTTTTGAGATCTTGACGGACCTTGAATTCTGTCCAGCTCCAGTTAACTCAGTCCACCAAAAAGTGCTAGCTCAAGGAATTCCCTTAGTACCTATTGGTGACTGTCTCACGGAGGATTCGGTACAAAGCGGCGGGTTGGTCGTCTCGTGTCACTTTACGGCGAAATCTCCCTACTCCACGGCGCAGGTTTTATTTATAATCTGCTGCCACGTGGCAATTTGAGTGTTCTATATCATGTATCTAGAATCTTCTAGAAATGTAAGCAGACGATTTTACTAATCACTGGCAGTGAAAGACAAACAAGATCTATGTTTTCCTGTCTCGTCATTTACTGAAACTTACGTTAGTTTATATTTTAAATAGAATAAAATTAAATATTTATTGCTTCCTCCTTCTTCTTCATACTGACCGTTATTTTTAAATAATTAAAAAAAAATTCACTTTGCGAAACTATTAATTCTCATGAGTCCTAAGCCAATGTTCTTATAACTATTACAAATTAAAAGACATTCATTCACAACTGGTTTTCGCGGGTAATCATGGAACATTTTCTTAGAAAATTTAGCCATAATTGAGGAAGAGGGAGATATATATTTAATAAAATAAATTGTTTGCACTTTTGTTATGAAAAAACTGTGTAACATAGTATTTAAAATATAAGTTGATTCAAAAGCAATACAAACTTAAATACACCTATTAATATATTATGTCAAAGATTAAGATCTTGCCTTCCGTTTTTGAAGTGTTACAGTAAGAGAGCGCAACCTAGAAAGGGAAACAAAATTAGAGGTCGCGAGCAAGAAGAACAGAGGGGGAAAATTTAATTAGCTGACTTCATTGGTTCTATTTTCACCACATTATATAAGCCATGTAATTAATTCTCGGTATTCACAAAACTTTTTCATTTTTATGTAACCGTTGTGGTTTTTTTTAAGCGGAATAAATGGAAAAGATTCAGTATTTTTGAAATTTTTACGTGTGTGTTTATAAAACGAATTCGCGTATAAGTTTACTTTTTCTCGTTAAGCTGCGCCAAACGTTTGCTCGTTATTAGCTTGCGTTTATCTAGAGTCTGTATCGATTATCTTTCCTTTTATGAATCATCGACAGTGACAGTGACAGTGTCTACTTCCTGTCAGCATTATCGACACACATCATCGATGATTAACGTATTATCTGTTTCTCCTACCGACGAAACTATAAACATCATTATGAGGTAATGCAATTGGTATCGTGTCGATCCATTCGTCAGCATTCCGAGCCTTCTTTCTGCGTCTGTTTTCCTCTTTTGGTATTTATTTCAGAACTTGTTGTTGCAGTATGGTTAAACTTTGTTCCGGCACTCTTGAACGTGGGAATTCAGATGTGGGATTCGCAGACGATATCAACAAAATATCACGAACAGCATAAGAGACACGCACAGAACTGGAAACAAACGCCAAAGACGTGGGATTTAAAATAAATTTTGAAAAAAAAAGCAAAAATATTAATTCAGTCGAGAACGAAAAATAAACAATGTAAAAATAAGACACTTCATATGCGCGAACGTTAATATTACTAGTAAATTCCCTGAGCTGCAGAAGTTGCTGACTATTTCGAGCGAAACCTTTTATTACTAGACTAGTAGGTACCCGCGGCTTCGCACGCGAATATTTTGTATATGATTGTTGTGGTAACTGTCGAGTTGGTAAATTGCTAATGGTACATCTATATTAATAATATTCTTATATTTTAAGTTATGAATATCCAAAAAGTGAGAAGCAACAGATCCATCATTCATGTTTCCTCGATACGTAAAATCAAAATTTGATAATTTATTAGATATTTCCAAACATGCAGTAACGCAATTAGATAAAATGTTTATTCGTATAGAATAATACAAATAATGAATACATAAGTATATTGATATGAGTTAGTCGAAATCTTACGTGCTAAGTCAGCCTTAAACTTTTTGGTAGAATCCTTATATACGTAAATGTGTCAGTCCAGTATACTCAGTTTTTATATACATTTTTACATCAGAGCCTCGTTATAAACTACATTTTTCGTTCTGCCGTTATCGGAGCAAATAAAGAGCTCACTGCTTCTGCTTACTAGAGAACATGCCACATACAGTTGTCCGTGAGAAAAGCAAGCAGCTCTTAAATCCACACCAGCTGTACGTAAAGTTTGCCCTTGTGACATGTTGATAGTCATTGAAAAGCATAAATTAACCGGAAACTGAAGTCTTTAAAATTGAAATGGAAAGTTATTGGGTATGATTGGAATTCTTGGGATAAATACTGTTTCTTCTTTGCCGCAGCCTGTTAAGATAGTCGCTTCGATGATATGTTTTTTTAGCGACCTAACTTTCAATCGTGTTCCATTACATAACTGTGGTGGCTTCAGATTTCTCATGAGTATGATTGGAACACCTAGTTTTAATTTCAATGTGTGAGCTGGTAATCCTGATGCAGATAAAGTATTCAAAAACTCAGTTGGGTAATGTACTGCATCCTCTTCGTTCAAAACTGTATTAACGGAGTGATATGTTTTTTCGTCTCCTGGAAATTTATGCAATATGCAGCTATTTATGGCATTTACTTGTTCGTTTTTTGGTGCTAGTATCACACGCTCACATAACCACACATCATCGTGGAAATTTATAGACTCAATATGCCCATAAACCTTTTCGATCAACTCTGCCAGTGAAGAAACTGTACGACATAATGATGGCGGTAAACATATCGCACCGTCTGTCTCTAGTATCTTAAGCATATCCAAGGTTTAATAAAGTAGTAGAAAATTCGTGAATATCTGCATCACCTCCAAGTTGGACTCTCATGTTTATTGTGAGTGATACTGGTTGAACGGTACGCCATATATTCGATCGTTTGACGCAAGCGTTTACTTCATCAGCTCTGGTACCTCGCGTAACTACGGGCAATGTTTGTCTGAAATCTCCGGCAAAGAGAAAAGTTATTCCACCCATAAATCTGTTGTCATTGCGCAAACCTCGTAGAGTTCTATCGAGAGCTTCTACTAATTTTTTAGGGGCCATAGTGCACTCATCCCAAACAATCAAGTCTGCATTTCTAATCAATTCTGCTTTAGCACTATTTTTGGAAATATTGCACACTGGAAATTCGCTGCAATTCAAATCTATTGGTATTTTAAAAAAGGAATGAGCCGTTTTTCCGCCAGGTAATAATGTAGCAGCGATTCCCGAGGAAGCTGCTGCTAAAGCGATCTTGCCTTCGCTTCTTAACTTCGAAAGAGTCAATTTGATTAAAAATGTTTTACCTGTGCCTCCTGGTGCATCAAGGAAAAATGCATTTCCAGATTTACAGTAAATACTTTGAAGAATGAGTTGATATATATTTCTTTGTTCGTCTGTCAGTAATATTTCATTCTCTTCAACTGTAGAAAGTAGCTGTTGTCTGTCATAAGTGGTTTCAGAAAGATATTCCTTTGAAATGTTTTGCACGGTAGACTGTGGATTTGGTAATCCGTATTGAGCTATCGGATTACCACCGACAGAAGTAACAAAATCTTGTAAAAGCAGTAAACAACTATTTTCAATGCTTTCCTTGTATAAACTCAAATCAGCATCAGGAATTCGACGCATAATATCTCGAGTCAAGTCTTCAGAGAAGTGGTCTTTGTATTTAATTCACAATGCACTCGGGTTTGAAATACTGCAAAACACCAGCATTATTGCAAAAAGTTCTCTCATTTTGTCAGGGCTAGCAGATAAACTTGCCTCTGACAATGTGTCGTTCCAATGATTGTCATTCTCTATGAGATCAAGAGCTTGGCATGCAGCTTGAAACGTTGGATGAATTACGTTGTCGACAGTCTTGATATTTTCAAATGAAGTTGGGCCACGTATATTGTGCAGAAGTAAACGAAGAAAATAACATTCATGATTGTTTGGATGAACTGTATACACTCGACCCAATACCTGTTCACGATATACGTTCTCGCTCCCTTCTAATAAGACTCCTCGACGTCTAGGATGAAATTTTCTTGTCTGCCTATTGAAAGTGTAATATGCTGGCACTTCTTTGTACAACAAAGTTTTGGCAAAGTCATCTTCCCGACATAGATAAAAAAATGCCATGAGAGTGGTGTTTCTTGGATTTTCTATTCCTCCGTGCAAATTATCTTCACGAAAATAAACTCTCTGCCCATTTTCGAGATGTACATCTAGATGAATAATAGGTGGAAAACGCTCATGTATAGGGAAAGAGAAGATTCTCCATATAGCTTCAGATGTGCTTATGTATCGATCATTTTGAAACTGTAATACCTCATCGTAAGAATTTTGTATACCAATCGTAGCTAGATCGGAGCCTTTATTGACGTATTTACATATATATTTAATGGATTTTACGCTAATACACAATTCAACATTGATGTGAGCACCAAAAGCTCGTGAAAGCACCGGTGAGTATGGACCTACCCATCTATTGTCAACTATCAAAATCTCATCTCTCAAACGGATTTCACACTGAAAACCTTCATCTTTAGGACTTAGTCGGCGATAATTAGGGTAGCTGTCATCATTTATCGTCGTTTCTTTTGTAAGCGATTTAGGATATCGTTTAGTACACTGACCCTCCTTCATACATGGTGACTGTGCATTAATTGTTCCACATGGCCCATGAATCATATGTGTTTTAACTATATCATAAAGCTCTGGATCTTTATCAGGGTCCGGCAGCTCTGCACTAATCACAGAATCTATCTGATCTGGTCGTATTTTTTCTTCTAGTCAGAGCAAAATATGCGCATGCGGCAAACCTCTTTTTTGCCACTCTACGCTGTACATGTAGCAGACAACTGAGCCAAAAATTTTACCTTTCACTAAGAAATCCATTAATTTCTTCAATTTCAGATGAAATTAGCGTGCTACCAAGTCGTGTCGATCTTGAGCTGAAAAGCCTTGATGCAACTCCTGGACGATCTCTCTCCACTTAGGATTTGTAGTGGACGTAATAAATAAATCAGGCCGCGAGTATATGCGTACGTAGCAAACAGCGTCTTGCGTTCGCTCATGCATATATCGTGGACCTCCTGTGAAACTTGAGGGTAGAATGACCAAGCGGCCTAAATTATCCAAACTTTCATTATTTCGTAATGCATCTCGCAAATCTGTGTAATTCTCAGCTCGTAACTGAGTTTGATGAGTACGGATGTAAGCCTTTCCGTATCTATCTTAGCATACATATCAACAATATATTGATTCAGAAGCTGTTTGTAATAAATTAAATGATCGTACTCATCTTTTCTCATCATGAAAGTATGAATAAAATTGTAGAGCTGAAACTTTCTTAGTAGTTTGTAACCCACTCTGAGGATCGACTAATTTTAATGTAAAATGATAGGCTAACCATCTTCTCCTCTGCAAAACATTAAAGGGTACTGTAAAACATCATAAGCTCGATGTGTTTCTGCAATTCGATGTAGCGTATGATCGTTGCGTATGGGTTGATTGCGTGAAGTAAATTTTGAAGTTCTGTTACTAATGTCTTATCCAAGTTACGAATATGATCCATTCTTGTTTCAGCTTGCTGTAAATAATCAGCTATGAAATACACCTGTAGAAATTTTGGTACTTCGTTTTGCGTGGGGGAGTAATGATACCATGAGGTGATATACTTGCCCTTGAATTTTGAAAGTAGGCATGAAGCTCCCTTCGACTATTTCATTGTCTCCGAATGATGTAAATTGAAAAGCTGAATTGTACGATCTTAATGCATTCAAACATTTTTTCGATAAATGATGTTCTCCATTTAATAATGATTTTAACTGTTCTGGAGGAGGAAGTATGGGATCTAATCGCACTTTTCCTGCAGAGCAACATAATCCATGTGATTCATTTTTCCACTTTAAAGCTTTGCAATGAGGGCAAACCATACTCGGTAACCCGATATCTGTTTCATTCGCGTAGTTAATAACTGGATTATAATTGAAACCACTATTTAATTTTGCATTCCATCGTAAAGTAGGACCTCGTGATCTGAGAGTCGCTTGCCTGCGTCTTTGTGCCGTTAATCTATTTTCACGAATCGTAGGACTTTCAACCCGTGAGACTTCTTCTAATCCAGATCTTTCTGAACAGTTTCCAGGAGCTGATTGCATTTCGACTCCTTCGACGTCATTTTCAGATGCTCTAAGACGCCTCTTTCTTTCCGCAACAGCGTAGATCTTCCTAAACATGATCGTCTTTTTGGCATTGCAAAGCTAAAAAAAGTGGAAATGTATTTATTTGATCTATACTAATTAATCTCTAGGGGGCAATTTATAATTTATACAATACAATACATATTGCACATATTACTTACCGATGACGTAAAATTAACGAAAAAGGCACTGATACTACATCACTGACGCTTATCGCATAATTCTCGATGAAGTAGGTTAAGTATAATTCTCGACAATTAATTATTCCTACTGCACATAGGCCTACTGAATATTCAAATGTCGAAGAGTGTGGTTTGTCAGAATCAACGTGTACTATATAATCAATGTTACAATATAATCAAACAATGAATTATTGTATTGTTTATACGAATTTCATATGCTGATAAGAATTCCATAAGAATATTATTAATACAGATGTACCATTAGCAATTTACCAACTCGACAGTTACCGCAACAATCATATACAAATATTCGCGATCGAAGCCGCGGGTTTAAAAAAATGAGTTTTTTTTTTGCTATAACTTCGGTCCTTTTTAACCTATCGTTATTCGCGATCGAAGCCGCGGGCTTAAAAAATTAGTTTTTTTTGCAATAACTACGGTTCTTTTTAACCTATCGTTATCAGATTAATTGGAAAACCTTCCGTTGGGTAACTGCTATTAGCGTGCAAAGTTTCATTGAAATCGGTTCAGTAGATTCTGAGATTACCGGGGACAAACGTAGACCCCCCCCCCCCCAGAGATTTATTATATAGATAAAATCAAATTAATAAACTTTAATTTTTAAAGGTGTGAATAAAGTTCTTCGTATGAATGATTTTTAGCGTCAGAAGACAAACATTAAGAGGAGGTGACCACACGTCGTTTTTCATACTTTATGTTTTTTTATTGTTAACTGACAACTAGTACCAACGTGCAAAGCTTGTTTGCAAAGAAAGCTTACAAACTGCTTGAAGACGGTCTAAAATTTGCAATGGGTAAATTTGCATGTGTTGGCAGTCATTAATTTTGTCAAATTATTAAAGATACCGATTTCGTGTTTTGAATAAAATTCCTCTTATTTTGGTGCTCTACAAACTTATTTACAATTTGTTTAAAATTTTGATTTTAATTTTAGCCCGTAGTGCCTTTAAAATTAAACGATTTTCGAAGTAAGCTTACATTTGGTTTTTAGTTAAATTCCCTTTAATCTGATATTTGGAACGAATTTACGAAGTTTTACAATTTTTATAAAATTTTGATCTCTTTTGGATCCTAGTACTTTGAAATTTCCAAAATTGAACCCCATGCTCAGATTATAGTACAATTCCCGTTAATTTGATAGCCCACATTGAGTTCTGCAATTTCTACAAAATTTTTACTTCTTATATTATTATTAATTTTTACTTGCCTTCCCTATTTTTGAAGGGGGATCAATCTGAAAAACAAAAAATTTTGTGGACTATCAATGGACATGTGCTATTACAAAAATAGGTTAATAAATACAAACGTTAGCTTGAGAAATAACCCAATAGACAGACAGATGGTTAGATAGATACACAGACATTCATACAAATGTAAAACAATCAAGTTAAAACTGAGAACTCGTTTAACAAGCGGTGGATGAGAAGAAACAGAAATAAGATAAATATCTTTGACCAGCAAACCTTACTTTGGTCTACTTCAAATTTTAAAACGGAGATGTGCATCAGAAAACCAAAGAAAGAATATATAAATGTATTATGATTCCCGTCAATTTTTTGCAAGAATATTCGGACCGGTGAACGATAATGCACTCTAGAGAAACAAATTCAATCATAAATTGTATTAGAAGTATAAGGCATTACGTGTATCAGTATTTGTTAAAGGTTGAGATGGATCGGTCATGTAGTGAGGATGGGAGAATATGAAACCCAAATAGGCCAGTAGAGTGTAAATGGACGGTGAAAAAATGAAGAGGTCGACCAAGAAAACAAGGGCGGAGGAGATTGCAGAGGATGCTGGAGAATTTGGAATAAGGGAATAGAGGAGAGCAGCGGGTGACAGAAATTTGTCGTTTGGCTTTGGGCGCTATAGCACAGTCTATTACGATCTGCCTTCTTCCATCTTTTCAGTCCAGCCTTCTGTAGTTTCAGGTCTTATTAATAGTTTCTAATTCTGTAGTTCTGAATTTTACGTTTTTTCAGTCTTTTTACACATTTAAAGAATTTTTCCTATGCAAATTGCAAGTTTTCTCTTATTTAAATAGTAGTGCCTTCATACTTTTCGAATTCATATCTTATTTTTCTTTTCCCCTCACAGATTAAATTAATAACGAAAGAACGTAGTAGATTTGAATTCTTAAAACGCAACCACAAAAAATACACAAACAAACAAAACTTTTAGTTCTAACCACACAACAGCCGACATTTATTTTGTTTATGTGATAATTATATCTGCAGTATTTTTACGGGGAGCAGTTCATACGAAAAATGTTACTTGAATAATACAACTCCTTGTCATATTTAATGTCTAAATCCTGGATTGTAAAAGAAAAAAAATTTTTTTTTCATATGTCCAGTATTTTGTTATACGGCCGTTCTTTTTTTGTGTAAAAAATCCGGCTTTATTATTTTTTTTCTGGTAACCATATTGTTTTCTGCAACTGGAATATCCACAAATCTGGTAGAGAAATGCTATAAAGATCGCAAAGATTGTAATCTTAAAACTTTTTTTTTCGCTCCTGAGATTAGACACACCGCCTGTTCCTCCGTCGTCAAGACGACCTTTTCTTTGGTGGTCCAACATCTTGTTTTCTTCGTCGTTTGCAAGACATTAAAATCTTCGGTAGTCTTCATGGGTCCAATCTTCGATGTGTCGTTTCCACCCTCGAATTATCCTATTCTTGATGTTATAACTGCCAAGATCTGCTCGTATTTGATCATTCAGTATTCTGTCTGGTCACCGGAAATATAAATATCGTTTTATTGCTATAATTTCGGTCGTAGAAATTATCAGGTTTTTTTTTTGAGCAAGATTTGTTCTTTTCGGAAGCCTTCTTGAACAAGAATATTGGTTATCGGTAGAAAAATCATGAGTAGGGGTTACCGAAGAACCAATCAGATTATTAGAATTCAGTCGAGGGAATTATTGTAAAGCGAATAGCGAATATTGTCGATAACGTATGAGCTCCAGTGGTTAATGACGACAGGTCTGCTAATCGCGTCTAACACAAGTTACGATTTCCTTGATTTACTGCAAATAATAATATTGTAAGTACTATTCCGCGTAAGGTCAAGATATCCGATTAGGGTATAAACACTTTTAATGGATAAAAAGTGTACACCTAGTAGACTAATTTAACAGTAAGCCTAACAACGTCTGTTCGTAGATAAGAACTGCAGACAGAAGAAGAGAAAGTTCGAGAATAACAAAATACTGAAAATGGAAAAAGACTTTATAGAAAATAACTCACGAGATGCATATAAATTGATTAAAAATTTAAAACAAGGATATAAACCAAATACAAATCTATGCAAAAATCAAAAAAAGAGAAATAATCAGTGACATAGAAGAAATTAAGACAACGTGGAAAACATACTTCAAAGTGCTCCTAACGGACGAAACAAAAGACAGAAATAGACAAGAGCCTAGAAGAGGAAACGAACACGATGACGAACCGCTACCATCAATGCAGGAAATACAAGGGGCAATTAAAGCACAGAAAAATAACAAAGCTCCAGGAATTGACGAAATTCTCTCTGAACTATTTAAGTGGGGTGGGAAAAAACTCGTGGAACAATTGGACGCCTTAATACTCACTATATGGAGTACAGAAATTATCCATGACGATTGGAGGAAAACCATCATATGTCATATACATAAAAAGGGGGACAAGTTATCCTGCCAGAACTACAGAAGAATCTCTCTACTATGCTCCGGATATAAAATTTTCACATACATAATCAATCAAAGATTACAGCCATATGCTGAAGAGATTATCGGCGAATATCAGTCCGGTTTCAGAAAAGGAAGATCCACCATAGATCAAATATATACAGTCAGACAAGTTCTGAGTAAAGCGTGGGAACAAGATATAGACGTCTATAATTTTTTTGTTGATTTTAGACAAGCCTACGATTCGATAGATAGGGATAAACTATCTAATATGTTATACGAATTCGACATACCAGTGAAACTGGTAAGGATGATAAACTTGACAATGACTAATACAGAAGCTCAGGTACGAATACAAGGACACATGACAGAAGGATTTGTAATCAATCGAGGGTTAAAACAAGGAGATGGGTTGGCCCCGACCTTGTTTAATCTAGCTCTAGAATATGTGATCAGAAAACTGTCAGTAGGAAGAAATAACGTACTGACGAACAAATCGGTCCAATTAGCAGCATACGCTGACAACATCGACATAATGTGTCGGACAAAAAATGTAGCAGAGGAAACGTACTTTGAACTCAAAGAAAATGCTAGTAATATAGGCCTCAAAATCAACATAGATAAAACAAAAATATTAGTGCAGACTAGAAGACAAAGAAACTACGGAACAATCGACAATATCGAAAAGGTGGACAACTTTAAATACTTGGGAACCATATTAGAAGAAAAAAACGGCACAGAAGAAGCCGAAATCCGAAACCGGATAGTCCAGCCAATAAAGCGTATTTCGTCATATCAAGTATCTTCAGATTCACAGAAACACGAAACTAAGGATATACAAATCAATAATAAGACCCATTCTAACCTATGGTTGCGAAACGTGTATCCTGAACTCCAAAGCAGCAAACACTTTCGATATCTTTGAAAGAAAAATATTACGAAGAATCCTGGGACCAGTTAATGATGTACATGGCTGGAGAATAAGATATAACTTTGAATTGTATCGACTGTATAAAGAACCACTGCTAACACGGTACATAAAACTACAGCGTCTAAGGTGGGCTGGTCATGTAGCCAGGATGGAAGAAGACAGAATACCACGAAAATTATTGAATACCAGAATCCACGGAAAAAGACCAGTGGGAAGACTAAGGAGAAGATGGGAGGATGCGGTGAATGAGGATGCAAAAGAAATATTGTAAGTGCGTTCCTGGAGGAGGATGGCTACCGACAGAAGAGAATGGGGGGGGGGGGAAATTGAAGTAGGCCAGGGCCCAACAAGGGCTGTAATGCCATAGCAGAGAGAGAACGTCTGTTCGTGGTGAAAATATATAACCATGCTCGTGAGAAACATTTACATGCCCACAAGCGACCCTGAGGCCGGACTGAGTATGTTAACCTACATACTATCCAGAAACAGGATCATCCAGGATCAACCCGTCGTCTGAACGGTCTGCCGTCGACATGAAATGGAAGTGAATCTATATTATTTATGTGCAATGAAATAAAGAAAATTTTTTAAAAGAAAGACTGTCACATCAATAAAGACTTTATAGTAAAAAAGACAAAAAGAACTTTTATATGTTAATTTATTTAATTGCAGAGAAAGAAATTGTCTGTTGTGTTACAAAGGTCAACAGAGATAGATTATTTTTTATAAACATTTTAAAAGCTCTGTAGATTATCATAAATAAATCCACTTATGAAATCATTAATAAATCCACTTCATTCGAGTACACTATATCTCGACGACTTATCCTAAGTGGTTAAACTTTGTACTCATGTAAACTTTGTACTGTAAAATGCCGCATTGCGGGTGCGTGTAGTGACGTAATTTTTCTCTCTGCTATCTGCTGCCGGTTTGATACAGGCTGACAGCAGTCAAAATTAAGTTAGTTCCTTGCAAGACTCCGAGCAGGCATCAAGCCTCAGTTCGCCAGCCGCGGCTACATAAAGTTTTCAATATTTTATAATTTAGCATGATCATCATGCGATAATTTACGTAGGCGATTCTTGGCCTCTACACGCTATTATGGGTTTTCAATGTTAATTCTATTTTAATTCTCCGGCATTTATGCCGCGCCAAAACTGCACGCGCCAGCAATTATATCTTATTAATTTTCAATAAACTATTAGCTCAAGAATTATACAGTCCACTTCATTATTTCATTTCACACCAGCACCACAACTAAGCGTTCTAAAGACCAACTCAAGATTGCATCAAGAGCGTCTAAGATGCAACATTTGGTCCTACGCGACCGGATTTCACATTTTGATCCTAGGGCCGCATTTTGGTCCACCACGATTTCAAATGTACTTCATTTATTGGGCCCAAACAACCTGTGGTTCAAGCCCGAATACTTTCGAACTTTAGATTGCTGGCCGTGGCATGCCTTCATTTTTCTCAAAACAAACTTCATACGTGACATGCAAGATTCTGCAGAGCATCAACTCTGAGACTACAAGACACTACAAGACATTTGTCCTACAGCGGCGAAGTTCCAGAATTTTAAAATTATACGGAGAGCTACAACTTCAAGCGTCATCCGACCAGCAGAGGCAGGAGTTGCGCCAACTTCTAAGGATTGCCGAACAGGATCAACACGGAACCAACAGGATCGGAGCCGTTTCGAACACGCCGGGATTCAACATCCACGTGACTATAAACTTTCATTTTTTATAATTTTTCATGTATATCAAACAAACAGCAAACTGTATAATGATGATGCAATGTAACAGCAATGTATGATGGGTACAGCAAACTGAGTAATATTTTACATTTAATATAACATCATTAATAATTTTTACGTAAGCAGATATTATTGCCAAGTGACCATAAACTTGTATTTTTATCTAGATTTTCATATGTACATAAATTTTCATTTACGAAGCTGTGCAATAATGCATTAAGAAACTTAAGTGATGTGACAAGGCTATAGGTATATTGTCATTTTGAATAATTCACATTTTCAATAACTTTCATAACTATTTAAAAAAAAAAGGAAATTAACTACCTATTATAGTAAGTAATATATTAAGGTATACACAGATCACTGGCTCCCGCATCATATCAGAATTTAGCAAATTCTTTAAATTACAACAATTGTTCACCTGCTCTATATTTAACTATCGTTTTCGAATCACATTTTGCATTTCGGTCATGGCTGATCTGAAGGTGTTAATTAAGAAACGGGGCACAATTAAGACGTCTATATCCCATGTGAATACTTTCGCTGACAATTTCGATCCGGTCATAACCGATCATCATGCCTTAAAAATTAAGCTCCGCCATTTGATGGAATTGTCCGCGAAGTATGACGAAATTCAGACTCAAATTGAGGCTGACGATTCCGATTTCACATCAGTCAGTGACAGAGTTCATACAGAGGATGATCTCTGTAATATTGAGTGCAAACTGCACCATTTATTGGAGCAAGTAGAGGAGGTGAACAAGAAGTCATTGTTCCAAGCTGAAGTCACACCAATTAAAACCCCCCCTATACAGTTAGAGCCAATTAAATTGCCCTGCTTCTCAGGCAGCATTATTGATTGGCAACATTATCATAATATGTTTGTGGAATTAGTACACGTCAGAACTGACCTGACGGACATTCAGAAATTACACTATCTGCACTCTTCATTAAGGGACGAGGCGTTAACCGTAATAAAATCTCTTCCAATCACCCATGAAAATTATGCTGTAGCCATTGATCTATTAAGAGCCAGATACGACAGCAAATTAATTGTCTCAGCCTATCACATAGGGAATGTCTTGGGCGTGAAGTCCATTCAACAAGAGTCCATGCTTAGCATTTCCAAATTCATTGACGAGATTACCGCGAATATAAATGCTCTAAATTCATTGAATTTAACGGTAAATACATTTGAAATCATTTTCGTTCAATACTTAACGCAAAACCTCGATAACCATACATGTCGGCTCTGGAAAGAAAGCTTGTCTGACGAACGATTTCCTAATTTCAGTAATTTTATTAAATTTTTAAATAATAGAAGGTAGTTATTGCAAAACGTCGACGGCGCGACCAGCTTAGTAAGCAAAATACACGTTAGCGATAAGACTCCCTATCGCAAAGCTATTAAACCGGTTGATATTACTAGGTCGACATTCCATTCTGATATCGGCAACAACATATGTCAGATGTGTCGTGGTAAACACCGCCTTTCCCAGTGCCCACAATTCGTGGCTATATCTCCCCTGGAACAAAAATATTTTAATTAAAAATAAACTCTGCTTAAATTGCATACGTCCAGGCCACGATCTCGCACACTGCCCTTCCAAATTTGCTTGCAGAACGTGTGCTAAACGCCACCACACAATGATCCATATATCAGGCAATAACGCTTCGTGCAGGAACAATCAGTTTTCATTAAAAGTGCAAACGAACAAATCTATCTTATTATCCACCGCTGTCTGCATGACAACTGACCATGCCGGTAGGAAACACCCAGTAAGGATTTTACTGGACTCAGGATCGCAAGCTAACTTCTGCACCATGAATTTCGCACGTTGCATGGGGCTAAAACTAATTAAATCTCAATTACCCATCACCGGTAAAAATAATTCATTATCTCAATCTGACTTCAGTACCAGGGTAATGTTGCATTCACGTTATAAGAATTTTAGTTTAAACATACATTGGACTGTGCTTCCCAGTATCACGAATAATCTCTCTGCGGAATCATTTGATATCTCATCCCTAAATTTACCAAAAGGCATATTCCTAGCCGACCCACAACTGAACTTCTCTTTGCAAATCGACCTATTGCTTGGTGCTCAGTATTGCTTACAATTAATTGAACCTGTCAAATTCATCCGTAGCCCACATTTTCCCATAATACAGGAGACAAAATTGGGATTCATACTCGCGGGTAACTTGCCATTTAATGTCGACATGACAATACCTGTCTCATCATTCATAGCATGTGAAGATAATAATGCCATTTCCTCGCAACTAAAGGACTTCTGGAAGTTAGAGGACGTCGCTATTCGTGCTCCCTCCGTTGAGGACTCGGAATGCGAAAGTCATTTTGTATCTAATACTTTCCGTAATAATGATGGCAGATTTGTGGTATCCCTACCTCGCAGGTCATACAATTCTCATTTGGGCGATTCTCTTCACGGAGCTATCCGCAGGTTTGAATCACTGGAACTCAAGTTCAAGCAGAACCCTGCCCTTCACAAAGACTATAGAGCATTCATGCATGAATATCTAAATCTTGGTCACATGTCTTTGCTTAATGCTTACGATTTGTCAGTTAACCAGTCAGACACTTTTTACTTGCCGCACCACTCAGTTTTTAAAGGTTCTAGTATAACTACCAAATTGCGAGTTGTTTTCGACGGCTCTGCCAAAACGACAAATAATTTGTCCTTGAACGATACATTGATGGTTGGTCCCACGGTCCAGCAGGATCTGTTCTCTATTATGTCTCGGTTTCGCACTCACCGATATGTCCACATTTCGGACATTGAGAAGATGTATCGTCAAATTTTAGTTAATCCCAAGGATTCTAATTTGCAGCGTATTGTCTGGCGCGACGCCCCCCATAGGGAACTCCAATATTACGCCTTGAGGACAGTCACATATGGGACTGCAAGTGCGTCATTTCTTGCTACAAGATGTCTGGCTCAAATACCCCAGGAAAATAAAACTAAACACCCTATAGCTTGCTCAGCCATCGCAAACGATTTTTATGTGGACGATCTCATGACCGGTTCAGATAACCCGCACATCCTATCTAAAATGAAATCCGACATCACAGATTTATTAAGCCAATACGGTTTTACCTTGCACAAATGGTTCTCCAATTATCAGACCATTATAGCTTCGCACGCGCATTCTTCCCTCGACTTTAGCAAAAATCAAACTGTGCGTACTTTGGGTATACAATGGAACATTGACGAAGATAGTTTCGTATATAGTGTCCAAAGACATGTCAATGTAGAGGTATTCAACAAGAGAGGGGTATTATCAGTTATTGCAGGAATTTACGACCTTTTGGGACTCATTGGCCAGGTTACATTCTGGTGTAAGCATTTTATGCAGCTATTGTGGTTAACAGGTACAAGTTGGGACGAACTCTTATCAGATTCATTATCTAGTCAGCGGGTAGAACTTTATTCTCAGCTGATTTCAGACACTTACTTTAAAATTGCAAGGTCTGTAAAGAGTTTGAATAATTCGCAAATCATTTCATTCCAGCTCCATGGATTTGCCGACGCGTCAGCAAAGGGTTACGCGTGTTGTATTTATGTGCGTACGGTCTATTCAAACTACGTCATCTCATCAAACCTGCTATGTTCTAAATCTAGAGTCGCCCCCTTGAAGCAGATAACATTACCCAGACTTAAACTTTGCGCCTGTCTCTTGTTGGCTCAGTTGGCTTCCAAGGTTATAGACGCCGTGAGTTACAAATTCGACGACTTATATTTTTACTCGGACTCAATGATAGCCTTACACTGGATCCACCACCAACGATCGCACTTTAGCACCGAAATCAAGGAACTTGAAGCACAACACTGCATCCCTAATGATAGTAAAATTCTTTCACTTAACCCCTTTCTGGACAATGCGGGGATATTGCGCGTGGGCGGACGCCTTCAGCATTCGCAGCTTACCTACGAGAGTAAACACCAAATCATACTCCCCACCCTCTCTCCCATCTGAGAAAATTAATCATCAAAGCGAGCATCTTCGTTTACTCCACGCTGGTGTACAATTGACTCAGTTCTCTCTACGGCAGGAATATTGGATAATTAATGATAAATCTTATATACGTTCAGTAATACATAAATGTATCACTTGTTTTCGATTCCGTGCTACGGGCGCAAGCCAATTATTAGGACAATTACCCCCTTCCCGGGTTACGCCTGCTAAGCCATTTTCCCAATCTGCAGTCGACTATGCCGGTCCCGTATTTATACGTCATGGCGGGCAGCGGGCGTTCAAAATCGACGTCAGAGGCTTATATTGCTGTATTTATATGCATGACCACTAAGGCCCTTCACCTGGAACTAGTCTCAGATCTTACATCAGACGCCTTTATAGCAGCCTCAAAACGGTTTATAGCGCGTAGAGGTATCCCTGATCAGATATTCTCCGACAATGGAACAAACTTTCGTCGTGCCAGTAGCACACTTCACGAATTATACAAACTTTTTCAATCCAATGGATTTGAACAGACCACCCAGGATTTTACCAGTGCCCAAGGCATCAAATGGTCCTTTATTCCCCCCTCAGCACCTCATTTCGGTGGCCTGTGGGAATGCGGAGTCAAGAGCGTCAAATTTCATTTGTGGCGCGTTGTCGGCGGAACCATTCTTACGTTTGAGGAGTATTACACTATCCTAACTCAAATAGAGGCCTGCCTTAACTCACGCCCTTTGTTCGCTTTATCAAATGACTCTAGGGACCCTGAACCTTTAACTCCAGCGCACTTCCTGGTTGGTTCTCCGCTCACTGCACTCCCGGAACCTGACTATTCCCAAGTCAATATTAGTCGTCTGGGCAGATGGCAGCTGCTCCAAAGATTCACCCAATCTATATGGAACAGGTGGTCGAAAGATTATTTGCACCAGTTACAACAACGCAACAAATGGCGCATCCCCTCAAAAAATTTGACTCCCGGACAACTCGTCCTTATTCTAGATGACAGTTCCCCCCCACTGCAGTGGAAACGCGGGGTAGTCACGAATGTCTATTCGGGTCAGGATTCAATAGTGCGCGTCGCGGATGTACGCACCGCAAATGGTATCCTACGTCGACCCATTCATAAATTGTGTCCACTTCCGCTGGCCTTCGACTAATCGCATGAGCATTCATGCGACACGTTCAGTAATGTGAACTTTATCGCATTATCGTGCTTCATGCCCGGGACATTCCCCGGGCGATCACATGATTTACATTGTTATGATTATTACATCAATTATTATGTCTTTATTATTGTATTATTCTATGGTTATATATATTGAATTTTTAGGGGATTATTATTATAATATTATGCATATCAATTATTATGCCTTTATTATTGTATTATTCTATGTTTATTTATTTTTGAATTTTTTGGGGTATCATTATTTAATATTCTTGTCTTTTATCATTATATTATCATATTGTTATATATTTTTGAATTTTTTGGGATCATTGTCCTATTATTATGTACTGCCAACTATTATGTCTGTCTGATTATTGTATTATTTTGTATCATTATCATGTTATTATGTGTTATGGAATTTTTAGTATCATTATTCTATCAATAAGTAACGTAAATTATTGTGTATTATGTATTCTTACAGAATTTGGGTGTCATTGCTTGATTGTTATGCATGTCAATTGTTATGTCTTTGTTATTGTATCATCATTTGTTATTTATTATTGAATTTTGGTGTCATGAAATGGCAATTATTATGTACTATACACACAATGAATTAAGTTGCAAAATCGCCCCAATTTTGTGCGGGCAGTATGGTTAAACTTTGTACTCATGTACTCATTTTCCTCCTGCTATCTGCTGCCGGTTTGATACAGGCTGACAGCAGTCAAAATTAAGTTAGTTCCTTGCAAGACTCCGAGCAGGCATCAAGCCTCAGTTCGCCAGCCGCGGCTACATAAAGTTTTCAATATTTTATAATTTATCATGATCATCATGCGATAATTTACTTAGGCGATTCTTGGCCTCTACACACTATTATGGGTTTTCAATGTTAATTCTATTTTAATTCTCCGGCATTTATGCCGCGCCAAAACTGCATGCGCCAGCAATTATATCTTATTAATTTTCAATAAACTATTAGCTCAAGAAGTATACAGTCCACTTCATTATTTCATTTCACACCAGCACCACAACTAAGAGTTCTAAAGACCAACTCAAGATTGCATCGAGAGCGTCTAAGACGCAACACCTATACATCGCAATATGTGTATGTATCTGTACTTTTTCTATGCATTTTCACACATGCATGTAAATTTTATGTCTAAATATACATAGGCTAAATGAAAGAATACGTATGAACATTTTGTAATGGACTAGTGTTTAGTCTGATCATTTATAGACTTTTAGTATTCTGAATCTATAGATGAACTGCTGGTTTCTGGATACAGCATACCCAAATTCAGATTCTAACACTATTCAAAACTAATGACACGGTTAACTATAAGATGCCAAAAGTAGGGTTACGAAAAAACGCTTGAGATGGCAGTGGCTCAAAATATAATTTCTTGTATTTTCTATTAGTATTCATGAAATTGTGTGTCGTTAAAACCGATCAAACGTTTTGTTGCCTGTAATCTTACAATCTTCACTTCAGTCGATGGTGCCTACAGTTTTTATAAGACGTCTCACGTACAATTACACATGTCTCAATAGTTTGGACCTCTTCAGCCTAGTTCGGTAGTTGAACCGTCTTAAGTTCTCTTCATGTTAGTAACAAAACGCTTAATTTGAATAGGGACATGCACGATCACAACGCGATAGAAAATCACTGAATACTATGGATATCAACGTAAACGATAATATTCATCGCATTCACGATTCCTTTTATCTGTGCAAGTGTTTAATTTAGTGGTTCCTTCCTTATACAGATTTCGACTGAACACTGTATCATCTTCAGAGCTATTTTCTGTCAATTTAAAAAGATGTTGAATGTATTATTGTTAACGTAATGAGTTCCGGACAGAGGCGGCAGCTTTAGCAACTTGTGAAAGGATGATCTGTGTCGTGATCATACCTGGTAAAACCTCGTATACTCAGTGATAAAGATGATGACATAGTATGGACTGTTTGATGTTGTCTTACACAGTATGTTAGATGATCCCAAGGTTCGGTGATCTAGGAAACGGAAACCCCTAAATCAAATGACCTGGTCATCCTGGTTGAAGGTTGGGGCGATGGGTGTGCTCCGTGTCTCGCGGAGAAGGTTTATATTGCAAAACGTTCTAGCGATAAGAAACTGTATTGGTATAACGATAACCGACCCTGCTTCCGAAAACGGTACACGAATATTGCAACGGGGAATGCATAAAGAATCAGAATGAAGAATATCACGGAAACAAACATAGCACAGCGCATTCGTTATATTCGTAGCACAATATTGTGGAACGTATGGTATTTATGTGGATTGTTCGGTACATTCCCTGAATGAGTGCCTTAAGTCTAGACCGGTTTCAAAATGCATTAAAATTTTGTTGTACGCTAAAGTTGAGAATTTGAAGCCCGTAATCTTCTTCTAATGGCCGTCACAGATTTAATTTTCAGCATTGGTTAAATGGACTACACTATTGTCATGTTTCGTGTGTGGCGACAGTGCATTCCGTGCTTTGAAGGCGTATTTTTAAGTGAGAAAATGGTACAAATTATTGTACAATTTTATTTCTGTTTTACTTATGATGTGAACACATGTGTTAACAATTAGCTTAAGTACTGTTGCTCAGCTCTTTATATTAAAATAACATGATATTATTAAAAAAAAGAACTTTACCTATAACTGGCAGCCTCTTTGTATTATGTATTGAACAAGCAGTATAGACAATCAATATAAAATATGAGGTAACTAACGGGGAGACCAAGGACGATGAATCTGTACAATGGAAAAAGTAGTTGTGTAAAATAATAATCCTGAATTGTAAACGTGTAAAACATTGTAATATTAAAAAACACACAAAGTAATAAGTAAAAAACATAAACGTAAAAAGTACGTAATATAAAATTCATATTATATATTATAGTATCGCTCTTTCTCTCTCCCCTCACACAGACACACACACACGCGCGCGCGCACGGCGTATATGTCCTCACTATACATATTCCGATTTTCTGCATCAATATAAGACAAAAGTTCGTATACGTAGGTCCGGAAACGTTTTATTTACCGTTTGGCCGGCATTTTGTGTGAGTGTGTGTGTGTTTTTTTTTTAAACCTTTATATCTTAAGAAGCGATACAGATATCTTAATGAAATCTGGTACATATGTTTAAAATAATGTTATTTAATAAATTAAGAGATCAGGGTTGTTTTATTATCTCAAATTTCAAAGTGGCGGCCACTTCACTTTTGTAATTAATTATAGCTGTGTAAATTTTAATTTTATCAAATTGTGATTTATAAGGTAAAATGTTAAGGGTTTTTTTTGTAAGCACAGTGAGATCTTGTTTGTTCAAATCTGGTAACAAATAATCGCGTTATGGCCGAAAAGAGGCTACGCATAAATTCTGACTACTTGATGTTTTTGTGCCGTACTTCGGTTCCTCCAGTATAAGAAAAATTTATTTAAAGTTATTACTAGTTTTTAAAATTATCTCACTAATAATAGTTTATTATATAGTAAATGACTGATTTTTAGTGAAACTAATACCATTTAACAAATTTAAAGACTTTAGAGAGTTTCGCTTTACAAATGTACAAATGCGTAAGCTTGAAGTAGACGACCCACGCGCGAGTACAACACCTTGCCATAGTAGTCCTATTTGTTTCAAATATTAATGAAAAGTAATAGAAAATTCTAAAGAAAAAAGCATATTATGAGGGTTTCCGCAGAGGGTACCGGACAAATATAGCGTATTGTATGGAATAGTGTAACAAGTGGGAACGTTAATGGGATTTTGCTGTCGTTATACAAATTGTTTATTCATTTCCATAAAAAAAAAAATCATTAATAAAATATGTGTACATAAATGTGAAAGATTAGGTAAGTATGGCTAATTATTCAGAATTTTAATCTGAATTTTGTAACAGAAAAACTAGTTTAGAAAAGTCAAATATCTACAAAAATCGGATTATTGTCAGGTCTGATAAATTAATGTTTCAGGTCTAATTCTTATTCTAAAATTTTAAGTTTCATTAGACGAGGTTCCAGAGATAGTTTCACTGTCAATTTGGCCATTTAATGGTACAAGTTGTGTAGATACAATCGGTGAAACGTTTATATGTGTGGATTTATTGATGTAGTTAGCAGTTCATTATATGTGTGTGATACAGATTCTTTGAATGGAGAAATTCAGATCTAAAGAAGCTGATTTACAGTCACTTGGTACCGTGGAATCTGATTTATTTGGTAGTGTCCAACATTGATACAATGAGTAGATAAATTGTGTATGCCACAAATTCTCTTTGCAAGAACACATGGTACAGCATGTTCATACAAAAATTCTTACAGTGTGGCCCACCCTTGGCCCCTCCAACCTTTATAATTCTGCAGTCGCCACTGGCCACAGGTACTCCAATCCCTATCTCACCCTCCATTTCTTTCCATTTACTCAACACTCCATAGCCAAAGTCATTAATCCTGGTCTCAACTAATCAGTCTCGTTCATTCCACAAACTCCGTATTTCTTCCATTATTTCCAGACCCTGTTACTTTTCTATCCACAATATTTATAACATTTCCCTACAGCGCCACATTTCAGATGAGTCTATTTCTCATCTTTCAGCTTTTACCTACTGTCTAGATTTCGCATCCATTTTGTCCAATGCTCTACAACTTGGACAACTCTCTACGAATCTATTTCCAATTCCTTATCTATTATTTGAAAGTAAGAAAAATTTCTTCTTTAAAAAAGGTTTTCTAGTCTGCTATATTGTGATTTTGATGTCATTTTTGCCTCGTCCAGCCTTTGTTAGGTGAATTCACCCACTTATTCTACGATATCCTTCCCTATCTTTCCCTTCCCTATTTTAAAGAACTCTCACTTATGTTTCTACAGGTTTTCATAAATTTTGTTTTGTTTTTGTCGATTTTTAAACCAAACTCTTCCACAAAATTTTTCCTGGTTTTCGGCAAGTAAAACAATATTATCAGTAGATCTTGACGTGTTTATCCTCTTTTCCTGCACTACTAGTCCACTCTTAAATGTCTCTTAAATTATTTACTGTATTGCCTATTCCGTACATATCTTAAACAAAAATGGCAATAGATTGCACCCCGTCTTACTCCTTTCCTATTTATAGCTTGTCTCTATTGCTCTTCTAATCTTATTATGACTTCTTGGTTCTTATACAGATTAAAAATAATTCTTCTGTCTTTATGTTTGAGACCATTTTTTCTTAAAATTTCAAACAGTTTACTTCACTTGAATATCTCCATTTCTTGTGCATTAATGTCTGTTGCATCTTTCTGGTTATTATCTAGCAGTTCAATTTAAATGTATTCAATGTGTACCCGAAATTATGCTTCCGAATAACTCCTCTGGTCATGTAGAACTCTGCTGCATAGGGTACGAGAGCTCTGGGTAACCTCCGTGCTATGTTACATCTTGCATTGGCGTCTCTCTGAAGTTTTACTTCTTTATTAATTCCACTCATTTTAAGATATTTAAAAAAACGCACTACAGACGGACGACTATTTCACTTGGTACCTTGCTTGTCCGGAATTTCTTGGTCCAGCCCCAAACCTGGCCCTTTACGGACATATTGGTTGTCATGTATGACCCGGTTTCGTTCATATTTTCTCACTTTCCAGTACATTTAGTCTCATTGTCGTATAGAATTTTTTCCGAGCTGATCGTTATGTATCAATTTTCTTTGCATTTTGGTTTGCGAAATTTACAAGGGCCGTTTAAACTCAGTAATCTCAATACCCTACATTTTGGCCCAAATACATACTTTGGCCACATCTTTTTGCTGTTTTCCTGTTGTTTATCAACTTTGTCCCCGATTCTTATCCATCATCTGTACACTAGACCTACAGCAAGTGAAGGATTGGCCTGAGAACGAGTCATTGAGGCACTAATGCGTATTTGTTTCTTTAAATCTAAATATTCCCATCCATGTGTAACAGAGTCAGGAAGGATTGAGACCTGGCTCAATTATTTGACTTTGACGGCTTGAGATCGCGTTATAACTTGAATGTCACGCCGTTTCACTCGACAGAAGGCTTGGCAGACATCGAAACCAATATGCAACAATAATATCTGAACACTATATTAACTATATCAGTAGAGACTACTCCGCCGGCCAAATTGTTAACGTTTTATCCGGCAAATTAAGTTATTTGTCGCCAAAATGCTAAATATAATTAAACAGATATTAACCTTTATGACGATTAAAGTATTCTTTTACTTTGTGTATTATATTAAGGTCAGAAACAAGAAGGGTGGTGATCTGTCCCCATCCCAAACCACTCCATTAAATACCAGTAAACAATGAAAAAGGCGGACACACGTGGAGTAGAAGATAAGGATATTCGTTTGGGGAGAACGAGGAAGGTGCCGAAAACCTGTTCAAGCCTGTTCGCGTGAAGGGATTCAAATGTTAACAGTATTAATGACGATTAATCGACATCAACAGTGGATCATATAGCGCAATAACTGAAGACATCGCAGTTGATGCTAAATGCTTTTAGCATACACCTTGGCAAATTACTTTTGGCGTGGTGTTATTCTCTCCATTCATTCCATTAACAGCCTATTCATTCAACGACTTCATGAAGTTTTTATATGTCATTTGTGCAATATTTATTGTTTATTTTTGTTATTTGTATAATTGTGTATATTTACAATCTGGTGTTGCATAAATACATACTATAGAACTATAAGCGAGACTTTCAAGAAAAGTTTGGATTGTAGGGAAGATCCAGTGACCTCTTTCATTTTTGTTTTTAATCTATTAAAGATGAACTGTTTGACGTCATGGATTTAAATGGTAAACTATATTTATTCAGTTCCCGAGATACTTAAATCTGTCACTTTGATCCGCTGGTGAATGTGTTCGGTGTGTCGGCGTTAATTTCGGTGTTAGATAATTTGTTGGTAAATATTGCAGGACGATTAGACAACCTATCGCGAGGCGCTAAACGATAAGAATTTTTGGATACAGACGGAAGTCTGAGATCTGCTTCAGTCGCTGTGTGGAAGACATAACATGTTTATAATTATTAGAATCTGACTGACGGACTTTTGCCATCACAGAAAAATTAAAAGGAGCGACGTTTCGTCCACCCAAACGATCGGCAGTCGTCTTCAAGGTAACTATAAACTAATACATGTTAAATATAAGTAACAAATAATACTCTATCAACGAGTGATAGAGAGTCAAAAAGTAACAAATGTTCACATAGTATACAATAAAAAGACGAAATAATACAAGTAAGTACTTACTAGGGAAAAACACACAAAACTCACAAACAACACAAGAGACACCAACAATTGCATACAATCAAGGTCAACAAAACACTGCGACGGCGCAACAAGCCCACCCTTTTATATAGTAAAAGTGAAAGTAGCATCTGCCCAAGAACAAACAGCGCCTACGCACAAACCACCTAGTAGGCCATCCACAGTTACCGATAGTGCTTTACGAATGAAACGAAACCAGATGTTTAGAATATTGCTGCCAACCTGATTAATGTCATTGTTATTTGTTATTATAAAAGCAGCTTCCATAAATCTTCGTTCCAACCATTACTTTTCTTTACTAATAATTTTCGCTTCCTGCCATAAAACTCTACATTGCGACTCGCACACATGCTCAGCCAACCTTGATCGAGAATTGGTACCTATCTGAACATTCACTCTGTGCTCATTCACACGGACCTGCAAAAGTAAACAAGATTGGCTCACATATTCACAACCACACTCACACGGGATGCATATATAATATTCTTCGTATGGAACACAAGCTCCGGAGGTTTTGTAACAGTTAATACTTTTCCTAACGTATGACGGGATTCTAATGTCTATAACACATCACAGCCATTTTTTGAAGATGTTTATAATCTTCGTAAATATTTATTTAGGAACATGCGTACATAACGAGAACAGACGTTTACTAGCAATCCCACAAAGCTGAAAACCATAACTCCGTATCACTTTATATATATATTTTTTTTTTTTTTTTTTCCGGCAGGGCAGGTGAAAATCTCTATAGACACAATGGAGCCCCGTAGCTCCAGGTAGTGTGGGACTCTAACCCACTAAAAACACCTCCCTTTGCAACAACTGAGCAAGCCCAACAAGTTGCTTTTCTTTAATATTACAGTCACGGTTTATGGGGTAGAAGCCCACTGGCTGTTCCCCGGGTTGAGATTATTGCCTTTCTCTCTTTTTTACAGATTTAAGTGCACTAGTGTGTCACCAAATCTTGGGGCTTCAATCTTTTAAGCCTTCTTAACGTGTGCGGAGCTTCTTCCACCACGCAAAGCATTTCTGGATTTATATGAGTCTGAATTCTCCTGTCATGGTTAACTGCATATTTTGTTACGATTTCACTGACATATTCTACTTTGAGATCTTTGTGCAGATTGTCATTCTTAATATACCAGGGGGCATCAACGATACTCCTAAGTACTTTGTTTTGAAAAGTTTGGATCATTTGAATGTTAGATTTCTTGGTGCATCCCCAGAGTTGTACACCATAAGTCCACACAGGTCTCAGCACTTGTTTATACAACAGCAATTTGTTTTCAACTGTTAGTTGTGAATTCCTACCTAACAGCCAGTACAATTTCCTGAATTTTATGTTGAGTTCCTCTTTCTTTTTTTTCACATGCTCCTTCCATTTAAGTTTTGCGTCCAGAGTCATACCCAAATACTTAGCAGTGTTAGAGTATGGCACTTCTTGTTCATTAATGTAGATCTTTTGTATTTCTATTTTTCTGTTGGTAAAATTGGTGTGTATCGATTTCGTTTCATTGAGTTTGATCCTCCAGCGTCGAGTCCAATCCCATACCTCTGCGATTGAAATTTGCAGTTTATTGGCCGCTGTCTCGGCATCATTACCTACCGCCAGAACAGCAGTATCATCCGCAAAAGTCGCAACGGTTGTTTCCTCACTGTTTGGTAAATCTCTCGTGTATAACAAATACAAAATTGGACCCAATACGCTCCCTTGGGGAACTCCCGCGGATATTTTCTTTAAAGTTGAATATTCATCCTCATGCTTCACCCTAAAGTATCTTTCTGAGATGTAAGACTTTAGTATCAGATAGAATTCCTCTGGTAGATCCCTATGCAACTTGTACTCAAGCCCATGATGCCAGACCTTATCAAAAGCTTGCGCTACATCCAGGAAGAGGGATGTGTTCTTCCCTTCAAGAGCCTTTTCATTAACATGGGTGATTCTTTGTACCTGGTCAATAGTGGAGTGCTTTTCTCTGAATCCGAATTGATGATCCGGCAACAGGGTACTTTCCTCTAACAAAGGCTTTAATCTCTTCAAAAACAGTTTTTCAAATAGTTTTGAGATCACCGGTAGCAAGGAGATTGGCCTGTAGGACTTTTTATCTGTTGGTGCTTTGTCAGGTTTTAGAATCATGATAACCTCAGCCACCTTCCACAGACTAGGCACATTCTTCAGCCTGAAGGCAGCGTTGATCAAATGGAGTAGTTTTCTCATGGCTTTTCCAGGCAGTTCCTTTAGTATTTGGCCTGTTATCAGCTCAAAACCCGGGGCTTTTTTTGCGCTTAGATTGCTCTTAATTTCTTCTCTCAATTCCTGTAGCGTTACTTTCTGTATGTTTTTCCTATCTACTTTCGGCTCAAAGTTAGTGTTTTCCTCTGCTGTTTGTCTAGGTAACGGCTGGAAGATTTCCTCAAGGTGTCTGGCAAAGAGAACGGCTTTCTCCGCCGCACTTTTCGCCCATGTCCCGTCTTCCCGGCTGATGGGCGACTGGTGGGTTTTCGGCCTTTTCAGTCCTTTAGTACTCTTCCAAAGTGAATAGTCTGTATCCTTCTGAGCTGTTAGCTTGCTTAAATATTTTCCAATCCCCTCATTTTTAACCTTTTTTATCAGTTCCTTCAGCTCATTACAGAGCAAGTTCAAGGCTCTTTTATTTTCTGGTGTGCGAACTCGCTGCCAGGTTTTCCTGGCCTTCCTCTTTTTCCTGACAAGTTCCTTCACCTCTGGAGGAGGGCAGATTATTCTCTGTTTCAGTTTTCTGTTGATCTGGGGAGTGCTTTCCCATGCTGCTTTCTGAATATTAGTATTAAATCTCTCGACTTCTTCATCTAACTGGTAAATATCATTCAAAGGGACATGAAGGTCTATGCTTTCATCCAGTAGTTGCCTGAATAGGGTCCAATTCGTCTTGTTACTCGAAAGCTGGCACGGGTATTACCGAGAAATAACCTCATCATTTATTGTCATGACAACCGGTGAGTGGTCCGATGAGAGATCCTCACAGTTTTTAACATCTATGTACTTGCTGGATAATCCTTTAACAACGTAAAAGTCAATCAACTCAGGTAATTTGTTGCCATCTGCAGGCCAATAAGTTGGGGTAGCGCTTGAGTGAAAATCAAGTTTTACTTCAATCCCAGCTTTGTATAGTTCCCTGCCTTTGGTGGTCGATAACCTAGAACCCCAAAAGGTGTTTTTGGCGTTAAAATCACCTCCAACAATGAAGTGATTCCCCAGCATCTTGAATAACTTAACATAATCTTCTTTTTTCAGATTTTGCCTTGGTGGGCAGTATATTGCAGAAATTTTAAAGTTTCCTTTACCAAGCAGCTGCACTTTGACAGTTGCCACTTGAAACGAGTCCTCCTCTATTTTCAGGTCTTCATAATATTTGATAGTGCTTTTCAGCAACAAGGCCGTGCCTCCTCTGGCTCTATCCGCTGGATGAGCCGCATGATAGCAGCTATATCCTCTTATATTAACAATCGCATTTCTGGTAAGGTGGCTTTCCGAGATTAGGCAGATGTCAATGCTTTCCATATTTAGAAACAATTCAAGCTCCGTTATCCGTTGCAGAAGTCCATTTGCATTCCACGTTGCAATTCTTACGGTGTTATACATGTTTTTGGCTTAGAGGGGCAGCAGTTACTTGTGCGCCCACCTGCGCAATTTTTTTCGACAATTTGTTGTTTATTTGCTGTTGCTCAGCGAGTTTCTCGAGAATTTTGTCAGTAGAATCTTTTTGTTTTTCCATCGCCTTATTCAGGACGTCAAGTCTTTCAATGACCTCACTAAGCACTTGATCCATTTTCCCAGCGTTTCCTGCGGTCTTGAGTTGTTGTTGTTTCACTGCTCTTGCATAGCTGTTCGTCCCTGTATCCCTACCTCTCGCTGCTAGAGGAGCTTGTTTGCCCCTCGAAGTCACAGTAGGTAGATATAACGGGATTTTTTCCCCGTAAGCCATATTCCCGACACCACTAGTCTTTTGCTTATTATTTTGGCGTCTTTGATTCTTCATTTGCTGTAGTTGCTTGGCCACCTCACATCCTCTGTAGCTGGCAGGATGTTGCTCCCGACAGTTAACACAAGTGGGCGGCGTGTTATGATTTATCGCTAGTATAATGTTTGCCTAGGCATTTTACACACCTAGGCTCCCGATGGCAAAATTTCTGCGTATGGTTGAAACCTTGGCATTTTTTACATTGTGGTATAAGGCCCGAGTTTTTCCGAAGCGGTTCGATTTTAACCCTCATGTTGAGAATTGATCTTATGTTATATATATTATCTACATTTTCCTCATGATCGAACGTGAGCATGAACAGAGGAAGCCTTACCCTACTAATCTCCTCCTTCCCCTGTTCATCCTTTTTCCTTTCTTTTTTAATGATGTTCACAGCATCAATTATTTTGAATCCCCTCTGCTGGAGATCAACCTTGATCTCCTGGTTTTCGCACGTTGGGTGGAGACCTCTAGCCATAACCTTAGTGGGCCTACGGCTTTTGTCCTCGTACGTATACCACTGCTTATTTTCATCACTCAGTTTTTTTGCCAAAGCTCTATATGCGTCCGAGTTCAATGTTAGGATTTTCCATATATTGTTATTCATCGCCACAATTTTGTATTCCTTGTCTGCAACTGATGCCATCAGTGATTTAATATCTGCATATTTGGTTATCCCAACTACATGGATTGGTGGAGGAGGTGTAGTTTTTTCCCTTTTCCACACTTATCTAGTCCTAACCTTCCTTGAGTTACCTCATCCTTATTAGGGTTGCCCTTATTAGCAGCAGTCCCTTCCCTACTAAGGTTGAGGAAGTTTCCTGCTTCTGCCTCTGGAGAGGATTCAGCTTTTCGCTTTCTTCTGCGTTTCTTGGTTTGCTTGACTAACCAGTCAGTTTCTCTTTCTAGTTCTTCTTCGTCTGTATGATAACTAACTGGAGTTTTAGTGCCAGTATCGTGTTCAGGCAGTTTACCCTGTAATATCATTATTTTTTTAAGCTGTTCATTTTCCTCTGTAAGCTTATGTAGCTGCTTATTCAGTTGATTCATGGTTTTTTCCATTTCACGTAATCTATTTTGCAATTCAGCTTTCTCTTTATCCACTTCTGTCGTATTATCGATCCCGCGCGTACCTGCTTGAGTCGTGTGTTCTGGTGGTGGTATCACTTTATATGTACAACATTCGCTTCGTGTGTCATCCAACAATTCCTACTCATTCTCATCTCCTGTTCTTCCACTGTCCCTCAAAACTGTTTTTAGTAGTCCATTTGCCTTCACAATCGGTCCAGTCATGTTTCCGTTTCTCCTCTTGTAACCTTCAGAAGTGTTCAAACCTCCTCGACGTTTCGAGCACAACTTCATTGCTTATTATACTTAACTGTCTCATGAGGGACGTTCCCAGCGGGATAAGGGGATAAATCCTCGAAATTTTAAATGTTGAATTAAGGGATAAACGTGCAAAAATGTGCTGGGAAAGACATTCGTTTACAGCACTTAGTTCGTAGCAGACATGAGCCGATACTGGTTCTAAACAAGAAAATGAATGCGTGTAGTTCGGATTGCTAGTGCTTCCAGCGGGGACTGCAGAGGCGCTAGTTGCAACAAACTCAGGTGGAAGCGCACCGTTAGGGCTGGTCGCGTAGAAGAAGGATGAAACACTAATGGATAAAATCGGCTCAATGTCTTAGTTTTGAGATCTATTCATAGACACATTTGTGCGGATCCAGAAACTGTTGTAGATAAGTTAGCCTGTAACAAATCTTGATTTTATTTTTTATGTAATATATGAACAAACATTTTTATTTTTATGTTAGTTTAAATATTGCCTGTAAATAAATACAAGTAGTATATGTCAACATGTGTATGTTGGGTCTATGTAGTACTATTTTCTCCGGGTAGTTCTTGTTTCTAAACAAAATTTACTTCTTGGATTTCTTTGTCCATGGCGTGTCCGTTAGTTAGCTAAATATAATTACTTCACTACCGACGCAGAACACAAAGTTTTTTATAGGTGAAAACGTAAAAGTTTTACCTTATAGCCTAAACCGGTTTTCGCTTTCAAAAAACTTCTTCAGAGGCTGCCGTTGGGCGCATTGTCCGTCTTGTTGTTGGCGACTGTATCGACTTTTGAAAGATCGATGTTGTGTGTGTGGGGTGTGCTATGTTCGAATAATGCGTGTGATTTGAATTGTGTCTGTTCGTTTAGGATGTCGTTTTTATGTGTTTTCGTGTGTTTGTATATTTCCAATTGTTCTAGAGTGTCTGGAATCTATAACGTAAACAAACCATACAAATCAAATCACCTTCATTCTGCCATACTAAATTCTTTTTTTCCTGTTGAATACTTCCTTTTCTGTGACTATTCAGTTCCTAATCACTTAATAACTGTGATCTTCTCTTTATAACTGTGTAGGTAAGAAGTTTGCTTTCTAGCAAAGTTAGACCTCTTTCTATTAGCCAGTTCGTTTTATGAAATGTAGGTCTAAGTCATTTTTATTAACGATATGCTTATGACAATTCGGCTTCCTGTTCAAATGCATTCAATACACATTTAAAGTCATCTGTTTGTGGTAGTGATGTTATGTATGGTTACAGTCTTCTTTCCTGTTGACTGTCACTGAATCGATTTTAATTCATTGAGTTTTAAGGACTTAGCAATTTTTGTATTTTAATAAAATCGCTTCTTATTTTCTTCTTTTTCATTTCCTCCTCCTCCTCATCGTGATTCATTATCGTCGTCGTCGTCGCCGTTGTCGTCATTATCACCATCTTCATCATCGTAATCATCATTATTTTCTTCTTCTTTTCCTCCTCCTCCTCCTCCTCTTCCTTATTCTTCTATTCGCTTCCCCGCTTTTTGCTCTTCTACTTTCTCTCCTCCTCTTCTTGCTTCTTCTCCTTATTGTTTTTCTTCTTCACTTCTTTCCTCTTTATTTTGTTTTCTTTTTCTTCTCCTTCTTATCCCCGTCCTCCGTTTATATCTCTCTTTCTCCTCTTTCTCATTTTTCTGCTTCTCCATTGAAGGATTGGGATTCACGCGTTCCGATTCTCAAGATACTGTGGTTTGTAAACATTCTTTGGACGTTTGCGCAAAATTCTTCTGGGCGGTTTTGTCCCCCGCGTTCCGTGCACACGCTCCAGCCACCTAATAAAACTGACTACACAAATATTCAGGGCCTTACTGGCGGAAGCGCTCTTCCTTGGTGTACCGAAGAAGTTCATTTTGCCTCTTGAACTCTGCTAAGATATATCTTTGCCGTGGCCTCAATTTCTGGACCTGATAGGAGAGTCGGTGTTGTCATAACTTTATAAAATAATAATAAGAGCATGAATTCCTTGTGGATTAGTGGTCGTTCAATTCCTAGAGTTCTTTAGAGCAATTTGCTGTGGTGGGGCATTCCATATTTTCTTCCCGTAAGTTTATATATGCCTTGCTTCTTCAATCACTCTTTTTTTAAAATTTCCCTGTTTCGTACTTGTTCCCTCTATTCTTTTATTCATTCATCTTGGCTCGCATTAGTGATAGTCTTTCAAAGTAATCCTCCTTGCCTTCTACACACATGTTCATACCACCGTATTCTTAGCTCCTATATTAATTTTACTAAACCGTCTCCTTTCAGTGTTTCTTATATTCCATAAATCGTTAACTTCCTGTATTTAACTCTTCCTACTTTTTTGCCCTGAATCCTTCTTATAATTTTCTTTTTGAATACTCCTTTTCTTCCTTCATCTCTCATTGTAAAAACACATGCAAAATGTAAAAATTATATTCTGAGGCGTTTCTCCCAAAATATTGTTAAGATTATTCCGGAAAGATTGTTATAGTGGGTGGATTACTATGCGATGCTAATAACTGTATTATTTGTTAAAGTCATTTAGATATAATTGTAATTTA